>CM031597.1:101150550-101228050 GCA_018398815.1 Conus ventricosus | reverse complement strand
AAGTATGGTTCATGCAAAGTTTTGTATTTAGACTGTCTCGACAGTTTATCATTCATAATAAAATGTTGTCCAACTGTTAACTATATATTAGCGACATGTGATCGCAAAGGGTTGATTGTTTATTTGTTAATGTTCATTTCTTTTATTTATTCATTTATTCACTTATTTTTGCGAGTAAAGGTTACTTTTGCGAGTGAAGCCTTTACTTAGAACAATCTTAAATACAGATTCAATAGGACTTAAATGGTTATGAGGGAGAGAGATAGGCCATATACTGTATGCCTGCAAAAATTGATCAATGTCTTTCTTTTTAATGGAGATACCAGTGGGACAAATTAAAGATGGTTACAATGTCAGACGCATTTAAAAGAAGTTATCACACGTTAAACCTATGAATGTCATCTGAATGAAGGAAGGTTTGAAAAGCGAGAGAAAACAAGGTAACAAATGTGTGCCTAACTTGGTATGAATATACCAAAGCAAGTGATTGTTCCATCTTAACCATGCAGTATCAATGGAGTGAGTTTAATACATTTAACTGTCATACCGCTTCAGACAGCGACCAATAGAGGCCGTGCAAAATAAAGTTCTACCAACAAACTCTGTGTGTGTGTGTGTGTGTGTGTGTGTGTGCTGTGTGTGTGTGTGTGTGTGTGTGTGTGTGTGTGTGTGTGCGTGCGGGCGCGCGTGCGTGCGTGCGTGCGTGTGCGTGTGTGTGCGTGTGTGTGTGTGTGTAGGTGGGTGGTTGTAGGTGTGCGTCGTTTTGTGTGTGTGTGTGTGTGTGTGTGTGTGTGTGTGTGTGTGTGTGTGTGTGTGTGTGTGACAGAATCTCTCTCTCTCTCTCTCTCTCTCTCTCTCTCTCTCTCTCTCTCTCTCTCTTTCTCTCTCTCTCTCTCTCTCTCTCTCTCTCTCTCTCTTTCTCTTTCTCCACTGAACTGGACAAAAAGTAAGTCATTCACCTCTTTGTCTGCCGCCGCCCCCTCCCATCCGCCTTCCGACTCTTTCTCCATTCGCCTCTGCTGCTAGGTCCTCTTATTTCCCACAGAGAGATTTATTCGTACCATCTCTCATATATTTGGGCAGAACATTGTGTAACAAACTACTCGACTGCCTATCTTTGAAAAAAAAAACAAAAAAAACCACCAAAGAAAGAAAGAAAGAACAAGATCAACCAAATACTTTCTGAGATATTCCATAAAAAAAGAAAAACCGTTACATGCCGTTACAGCCGTTAGTAACGACTATAACAGTATACTAAAACATCGGGCATCATCCGTGACCCGTAATGAACATACCTGCTAATTTTCCCAAAGATCGGCCAAGTAGTTTCTGAGACATTCCATGAAGAAGAAAAACCGTTACAAGCCGTTACAGTCGTTAGTAACGGCTATAACGGTAAACTAAAACATCGGGCATCATCCGTGACCCATAATGAACATACCTGCTAATTTTCACAAAGATCGGCCGAGCACTTTCTGAGATATTCCATAAAGAGAAAAAACCGTTACAGGCCGTTACAGCTCTTAGTAACGGCTATAACGGTAAAATAACACATCGGGCAACCTCTTTGGCCCATAATGAACATACCTAAAAAGTTTCAGAAAGATTTGCCCAGTAGTTTTGTCTGGAGCGAGTGGAACACATTTTGACCATGGACGGACACACACACACACACACACACACACACACACATTTCTTCGTTCCCATTCTAAAGTATTCCCTGTTCACTGGGAGTACAAAAGGTGTCGCTGATCCAGACTTCAAGGGAGACAAGCCATTCTAGGCTGGCTAATTCTTCATAAGCTCCACCAGTTGTCTCCATTCAAACAGATGACCGCGCAGACTAATCTTAATCATGACACCCTACATGAATTGATAAATCTGTCAAACGGTCAGCGTGGAAAAGAAGAAGTGGCATTGTGCTGGGCCCACAACCCAGAGGTCCGTGGATCGAAGCCGCGCTTTTGCTATACGCTGAGTGAACAGAGGGAAAAAATCCATAGAAGAATGGGCATTTCTTTTTCCGTCTGTCATGAACTGGAAGGAATAAGAGGGTACTGCGCGTGCAGCCGTCATAGTTGCGTGGTTGTCCCCCTTTTACCTGCTTTTACCTTTGAAGGGTGTTCACTTCTTGAAACCTTTCATTAATCACGTATTGATTTTTAAAACAAAATTCTGTCTTTATCAGCATCGTCCAGTAATCACAGTTTGATTATCGTCACGAAAATTCCTTCATTAAGCAGTGGTTACCAAAAAAAATCGTTGTACTTTGTTAATTACAAATGCTGATGTTTCATCATTTACCAGACACACACACACACACACACACTCTCTCTCTCTCTCTCTCTCTCTCTCTCTCTCACACACAAACGCGCGCGCGCGCGTGCGCGCGCGCGCACACACACACATTACTGTGAGCTCGCGCGTGCGCGCGCGCGTGTGTGTGTGTGTGTGTGTGTGTGTGTGTGTGTGTGTGTGTGTGTGTGTGTGCGTGCGTGCGTGCGTGCGCGCGCGCGCACGCGTGTGTTTTATCCATCTATAGAAAGAGGTTAGAAAGAAGCACAAGTTCCAACTACGAATTGTTCTTCTATTTGAACCTTTACCCATTTCAGCCCTTCTCCCTCATCCCCCCAACCATTTCCATCTTCTTGGCTTGAAAATCTTCCTGAGCCTTTTACATATGAATAGATTACAGTAAATCAATTTCAATGTTACCCAAAGTTCCTAACAGGAGAGGGCTAAAAAATAAAAATAAAAAAAAAAGAAAGAAAAAAAGAAAAGGCGGGGTGGGGGTGGGACGATGTTCCCCAGGTTATATTAAAATACATTTCTGTAATTTGGTCAGTATCTGGTTAAGCGCATGCCAGAAAGGGATGGAAATCCTACAACAACAACAACAACAACAACAACAACAACAACAACAACAACAACAAAAAGAAAGAAAGAAAGAAAGAAGTAAAAGAAAAAAGAAAAAATCTTAAACATCCATACCAGGGGAGATGAGAGAAGGGACATCCTATCAAAAACAAACAAACAAGTTGAATCCCGTCGAGTCTCTTCTGAAAGGACCTCTGATTTGTGTTCAGACCGATACCGAAAAAAAAAGGGAAAAAAAAGAAAAAAAGTTGACTCTACTATGATCAAGGAGCAATTTGCGTGACGTGCATAACATTTACGAGCATAATACTAAGAAAGAGTATGAAGGGAAATGTAATATTAGAGAGATACCTGTGAATCTGTACACTAAAGTTCTACAAGTCTAAAAAAAAAAAACTTGAAGATTATATGTTGCCTAAGCTTCGTCACGACGTCTTGTTAAAAACTGAACAAACCAATCACTTTGACAAGCCTTACTATGCCTTCTCAACAGTTCTACGGGTGAAACGGCCAGCGATGCAGACAGTTTTCGTGAGTTCATCTCAGTCACTCTTTTTCTTACTTTTTTTCCCCCACCTTCTTCACGCGTCGATTGGTGAATGAATCTGTGTGTGTGTGTGTGTGTGTGTGTGTGTGTGTGTTGTGTGTCCTGTTTTTTTGTTGTTTTTTTTTTCTTTAATGTTGAATTGTTAAAACTTGTAAAGCGCCCTGTAACCTACGTTGTTAGGATGGGCGCTATAGAAATTGTCCTCATTATTTTTATTATTGACAAGCCGTGAGACCAAGCAGTGTGTGTGTGTGTGTGTGTGTGTGTGTGTGTGTGTGTGTGTGTGTGTGTGTGTGTGTGGAGCGAGAGAGAGAGAGAGAGAGAGAGAGAGAGAGAGAACATGAACGACATTATGTGCATTGTGGAGGGGGGATCGGAAGAGGGACGGGGAGAGAGAGGTTCCAAAACGACGGACGAAGGGAGGGGGGGAGGGGGGAGGGGCTGGAATGGTCCATCACACGACAAAATTGCGCTCCTTGCCTACCACCAAGCGGGTGAAGCGACAAGGGGATGGATCGGGGTTGGGGGGGGGGGGGGGGGGGGGGGAACGGCTGGTACCAGGAACTCGCATTTCCTCTACTGTCCGGCCCGCGAGAATTTTATTTCCACCACACATTGTACCGACGTCTCTACACATTGGCCGGCCAGCGTGCGACCGTGGAGTTGTTTCACCTTGTCAACCATCGTCAAAGGAAAGAACGTAGCGGACGACAGAGTAAAAGAAAAAATTATAATAACAATAAGAATTAAGATACTATTATTAATAAATCAGAAAGACCAAGATTAGATTCTGTTTGCAGCTGAAAACAACAAAACAAAGGGAACAAAAAACAAAAACATTAGAATTGCCTGCATCTCAAAGTCAAGCACACCAAGTCTCTAGGACTGGACTGTGTAATGGCTTTGTGTAAAATTAATGATTGCTCATTTTCCATTTGAGACATGTAGAAAGTTTTTGACCTAATCTCATCTGTGGTGTACGACCTATGTGACATTTCGTCAATCTAAGGGATGTAACGCTTCATTCTATTTGAAGGTCATACGCAAAGTTGGTATTTGATTGTCTGAGTACACACTGTTCTAAATAAAGTAATCTCTCTGCTTTCCGTAGGTAAGAGTTTCAAGGTCTTGTTTGTCTTCTTTTATCCTGTACCACAAGCTGCATTCGGTTTCGGCACAAATCCCATTTGCGCATGCGCATGGCCTGAAAGAGTTTTTCTTTCCCTCCTTCCGCATATTTTCTATTAAAAGTCAAATTATATATTTACAGGACGTCGTAAAGTTTGGTCAGAAAAAAACAAATACAGTTTGTTTTTTTCTTTTAACTTTTTGGAAGAGCTACCGTATTGCACATGTATACAATATATATTACTATTTACCCAATTTGAATAGAAGCAGAGTGGCGCAGTGGAAGCGTGCTGGGCCCATAACCCAGAGGTCCGTGGATCGAAACCACGCTCTGCTAAATATTTTTTTCCCTTTTTTTTCAAATGAAAACCACCTGAAATAATTTTCTTTTAATACATCAAAATTGTACGCCATCTTCTTTTTTTTTCTTATTGATTTTCTCCTGTTCCTATTTGCAAATTACTGCTTCATAACCAGTTCTCAAAAACAGCCTATATACAACATGCCTATCAACATCGAGTTCCGATAATATTCAAAAGTTTGATTCCCGATTTTTTTCCTATAGAAATATTCACGCAAATTTAACAAAGTTACCATGGGGTTTATACAATTATTGTGATTTATCGAACCCCATGTAGCACCATAATATCAAACAAGGAAATGCTCATTATTGTACTTATCTGCCAGACAGAGCAGTATGCGCATCTCCATAATCAAATGTGAGGTCTGCCTGGGGGTTGAATCCCAGCAGTTTGTGAAACGCAAAGGACAGAGAGTATATTTTTTTCACCCAGACAAACATACATGCAAGACTATAACTTCGAAGTGCTAGTTTATTATATCCTGCTCCGAGTTTCAAGTTAGATCCCAAAGATGATTCATGTCAGATTTCAACCAGCATGAATGAGCTGCTCCTTTCTGTTCCCCATAGGCTACTGTACAGTGAACAAGCATTGCAATTTGATGACAGCGTGAGTATGTTTGAGCTTCGCTGGCTTCGTGTTGGCTGGACTAAACGCAATTTGGCTTGAACCTTGTAATGGTGGTTTTTTTTTGTGTGTGTTTTGTGTGTGTGTGTGTGTGTGTGTGTGTGTGTGTGTGTTATACTTTTTTTTTGTCTGTGTATAGGAATTTGTGCTCTGGAATCATCCCTCAAAGCACCTTACACCCGGACCAAACCTGAAAGATGAAAAAAAAAAAAAATCCAAGTGCGCAAAACAGATCCTGCAAACAAAGGCAAGTCACAGAAGAAGAAAAGCCATATTGTTGCAAACAGTAAAAATCCTAGTCGTATAATGTCTGGGCATTGCGGGCCGGCAGTTGAAAATCCCATTCCCACCATCCTATCTTTTCCTCCTCCAATCGTTCCTGTCTTCATCCCCCTTGAACAATAGGCCTCATCACACACACACACAGAGTTTTCAATCGATTCCTCTCATCCAGCTGCCGTCTTGACGCAGAACAACAACGAATAGGGCGAGGCGGAGGGGGAGGGAGAAAACTATTGAACTCTCTTTAACATTCTTTAATGATTCGCTTCTGGATAAATGTGAGCATTGAATAGATCTTGACGAGAAAGAGAGTATTTAACAGCCACAGAAAGAAAAAGGAGGCCGTTGCATCAATGTGAATCTGAACATTTTTCATAATCCCATTCATGTAACTTATCCCAGAAACAGGAGTCACAGAGACTGCACATACTCCAAAGGTTATTTTGATAAGGAAGCTACATGATTGATGTGTATGTATTTGACATATGCATTGCAGCCCAATAGTCAAGATGTAGATTCAATTTTCAACTTTGTTTTTTTACTTCCGTTTTTTTTTTCTGTCTCACCTGAAACACTTCAGTGGCACCCCTTTCACACTGCTCGTTCTGGCTCCTTGTCCCCAGCCACAGCCCTGGCACCAGCTACCCAGTAGGAGCAGTCGATGTCAAGTCATCAGGAGGCAACCCCGGGACCAGGCTGCTTCCAATTCAGTAGTGGGGCGACCATCCCCAACCCGGCGGGTCCCCAAGGTGGCGGATAGGGGAACGGCCTTCAGATATGGGGGTTAGCTGCGAATAAGCAGTCCCGGACCAACTGGCGATGTTCCTACCAGGACGGGGTGGGTCAACAGGTGGCACTGTTGTCCTCACTGAAATACCCCATGTGTTCTATGACGGGCTCATCATGCGGTCAAGAGGCGCGGTATAACCTCTAGCCCCGGGGTGGGATCCTCGGAGAAACAATCCCCCCTGTGCTCACAGGGCAGGACGTACGGGCCATGTGCTAAGGGTGAGGCACCCCGAAAGAAAACTCCAGCTGAAGACGGAGGTATCGGGCCACTGGCGCAACTTAAACCACGATACCACGCATCCACGCTTCCATGATGATGCAGTCCACAGAATTTCGATGTGGCGCTCAACCTTCGGAGACCCACCGGGGAGGTCGGGAGCCGGGCCCTATGCCTCAAAGGGGCCCACCCCAAGCGGTTGGTGGTCAGACAAAGAAATTCTGCATGCCAATGCGACGAAGAAGGAGACCTCATCCTCCTGCTGATGCCAAGCAAACAGTACCACCCAGAATGCTGAACATTCTCCAGTGGAATGCAGAAGGGGTGCATAAAAAGAAACTTGGCTTGGCAGAAAGGATGCATCAAGAAAATATCGATATCGCATGTGTCCAAGAGACACATTTGACCGTAAACCATCGCTTTCAAGTGAGGGGTTACGAGACCATCAGGTTGGACCGTGAGGAAAGAAACAAGGAGGGGTTCTTATCTTGGTGCGGAATTCCATCGCCGCACAAGAACTCAAGATCAACACCAATCAACAGGCAGAGATCCAAGGGGTTGATATAGTCCTTAAGGAACGCAACATCAGGATCTACAATGCCTATTGCCCTCAAGATCGTGATCTTTCCTCACATACATGAACATCCCAGACAACAACTGCGTGGTGTGGGTGATTTTAACAGTCACTCAGAGAGATGGGGCTATGAGGAGACGGACAAGAGAGGCGAAGAAGTTGAGGATTGGGAGATTGACACACATCTTCATCTCATCAACCAAGAAGATGATGAACCCACCTTCTACTCTAGACGCTGGATGACCACATCAACACCAGATCTAGCGTTCGCCACCAACGACCTGTTCGTCAGGACCACAAGAACAGTCCTCAACCAGCTTGGAGGAAGTGACCACAAGCCCGTCAAACAATAAGATACAGAACCAAGCTCAGTGTGTCATAACTGGCGCCATGAGATCCACCCCAATCCTGAAGATGGAAGAGACCACTGGGCTACAGTCACTGGAGGACAGAAGGGACACAAAGATCCTCATCCAAGCAGCAAAATTCAAACGCCTTGAAAACCATCCAATGAACAACAGAATGAGCAGACCCACCAAGAGCCGGTTGAAAAGAGGCAGCTTCATCCACCAGTCAAGACGCCTTGAAAGACAAACTCCAGTCTTGATGGAACATGAAGCAAAGCCTATCCCGGCAAATGTCACCCACCCATCTTGGAAGAGGCAGGTGTTCCCAACAGTCATCACCAGCATTCCCAGAGTGGAGAAGAGAGGAATACAGTCAGACACCCAAAGGAAGGCTCTGGCCATGGAGTACATCTGCAACCAGTATCCCCAGGAAGACTGGACCCATGTCTTCACAGATGGCTCCGCCACAGAGGCAACAAGGGATGGTGGAGCTGGAATCTTCCTCCGATACAAAGACGGAGATGAGGAAATTGCAATTCCAACAGGAAAATACTCCACCAACTTCCGAGCTGAGCGAGAAGCCCTCTGTGAGGCAGCCACAACAGTCTTGCAGAACTCCAAAAGAACAACGGGGCAGGTGGTGGTCTTCTCTGACGCTCTCTCCGTGCTCCAAGCCCTCAAGAACTTCCGCTGCAAAGAACAGAACCATCTCACTTCAGCCCTTGTTGCCCTGAGTGCCATAGAACAGAACCATCTCACTTCAGCCCTTGTTGCCCTGAGTGCCATAGTGGAGAAAGTGGTGATACAATGGGTACCAGCACACTGTGGTATCAGTGGTGATACAATGGGTACCAGCACACTGTGGCATCAGAGGCAATGAAAAAGCGGACATTCTGGCAAAAGACAGTGCACAGAAGGAGCAGGCCAACAACCTGGTGTCATACGATGATATTAGGACAATCATCAAGGCACAACAAGGAATAAAGTGGCGCCTCCTGCATCCCAAATACAACCCAGAAGACACATACCATTTGCTGGGACGACGGGAACAGGTCAAAATCTTCCGCCTGAGGATGGACACAATCGCCTGCTCCACCACATGCACACAAAATTTGGCATTGGACAGAGTGGAGAGTGCCCTTGTGGTGAGGGACCAATGACAACTGACCACATCCTTCAAGTCTGTACGACGTATGCAGCATCCAGGAGAAAGTACTGGCCAACACCGACAGCAGTGGAAGCCAAACTGTACGGCACCCTGGAGGAACTGCGACGGGCGGCAGCCTTCATCGAGGACACCGGGCTGCTCATCTAACGGGATGGCGAACGAGGAAGAAGAAGAAGAATCAGGAGGCAACCCACCACAGGAGACATTGCACTGCTGCCGAATGACATCGGTGTTGTTCAGTGGCACCTGTTCTGATCCAACACATGTAGGACACACCTGCTTAGCTCCCTACTGATGACAATAATCGCTTAGCTGCAAAGAGAGCATGAGTGAGCTCTCTCCTTCCAGAGGGCGCCACCACGTCCAGCCAACAGTCCCCTTAAAATCTGCAGATACCCCATGACCCCAGAGAACCTCACCAACGGTGGAGACATGGACAGGAAACGGAGGTCGCAATGAGAGCAGAGCATGAACGACCATAGAATGCAAGACTTTAGTTTTTCTTTCAGTGCTGATTGATGGGAATTACGATGATGCAAATGATGCTGCTGATTTCCATTCTGGCCCGAGACTGCATTACAGGGCTGTGCTATACGCTTAGTGTTATGATATATTACGGTGTTCACCAGACTGGAGATACGGACACCTGCAGTGTTGGTCAAGAAATTTGAACAACACTCTCAGAGACGCGTCCATTTTGTGGTTGAACCTCAGCTTTGTCGACCGTCTTCTCAACTGAGCCCATAGCCAATTCAGCTCCAAGTAGGAGACGATCGAGGCTCACAAATAAATGGCTCTGATGAAAGTCAAACCTATGATCTCCCACGTGGGGTCCAAGACACTGACCACTTCGTCATGGCAGCTGGTGGCTCCCCACCCCTAACTGAAATGCTATTACATTTGGCGAGACATCAAAGAACTGTAAACACATACCATGTTCAGCAACTGTGCCTCCTGCATCAGATGACCACTATAATTGGTCAGTTGTTCGGATAAAATAGTATTCCTTTCTTTCTATTTTGTGTATGATACATATGATCACCATTGGTAATTGTGGGAGTGCATTATGTCCGATGTGTCCTTATAAATCACCTTCATTATGTGTCCCTAAATTTTTGTTATTATAACACCAATTGTTGGCACTATAAATATCATGTCATGAATCACTTGAGAAATTAAATTTTCAAAAACTGGAATTTTCTAAAGCATAAACATTTGCTTCACTTTTTTTATGGTGAAACTGGGATTAATTCACGTGGTGATTTAGTTATGTAAGGATAATTCAGTACTGGTGTAATTCATTATCCTGTAGTAATTGTCGAGTCTTTTGCTCAAATTTACAGTCTCGAATGGTTTGTGTATTAATTTAAATGTCAGTTTCTTGCTATCAATATCACATTCCACATCCTCTGAGTAACAAGAGATTTATTGTGCATAGCAAATATCAAGTGCTGTTTACAAGAGTATTACAGAAGCTCTTGCAGTAATAATATCTGATACCTTAGGTAACACTTTCAAAATGAATTGAGCAGAGGAGTGTCAACGTATTAAGTGACAAAGTCCATTTTTGCAAGTCCAAAATATTCTCTCATTTTTCAAAGTTTTAGTTTTATCTTCAGCCGCGCCACTCTTCCACCATTCTTTCTTTCCCTGACCTGTGATCAAGACTTGTCGGGTAAGCCACCCCTCATAAGTCTGGCCTACAAGTCTTGATCACAGGTCAGGGAAAGAAAGAATGGTGGAAGAGTGGCGCGGCTGAAGATAAAACTAAAACTTTGAAAAATGAGATGCAGTAATATCTTCATGGCTAGAGTCTATGGACTATCTAAATGCCAAAATATTCTGCAGATATATATATATATATATACAGGGCAGGGGTGGTTGGGTCTGTGGGGTGTGCTCGGCAGCTGGAGGGTGGTGTTTTTCGCCGGTGGGCTCTGCAGTCATGAAATACGGGCTGGTACACCCATGGGGATGCTACTTTAAGGCTGTTATGAGCTGCATCCTGTAGTCTAATTTGCCTCTGTTGAGGAGCAGTTATGTCCCTTGATATCTTAATGGAGTGTCCTGTGCGTGCCCGTACCCATCGTCAACACAGCGCAGGCCTCCAAGGGTGGTACAGGACTGCTCTAAAGGCGGGTGAAGACAGTGCTTCTCTGGGTCCTCCCCAGCACCTTCGGGTGTTTCTTTTCTTCTATATATATATATATATATATATATATATATATATATATATATATATATATTAAATTATAAACAAAGCTTGCTCTTATGTCTTAGATTGAAGAAATAGGGGGAGATACGCATTCATATCTGCAGTGGTAGATGATTCTGCCTAACTAACAGTATGTGCTTGAGTGGGTGAATGGGGAAAAATAAAATAAATGCTTCTCAAAATGAGCCTTCAGCAAGGTTATATTCTCCAAGGGGAGACATCCTCCAATAGGGAGGGAAACTCACTAACATATAACTCCTGGTCATATACCGATATTTCGAAACTTGGTGGTTTCTCCTCAGTGACCGCGGAGGAGGAGAAACGGTCACTGAGGAGAAACCACCAAGTTTCGAAATATCGGTATATGACCAGGAGTTATATGTTAGTGAGTTTCCCTCCCTATTGGAGGATGTCTCCCCCTTGGAGAATATAACCTTGCTGAAGGCTCATTTTGAGAAGCATTTATTTTATTTTTCCCCATTCACCCACTCAAGCACATACTGTTAGTTAGGCAGAATCATCTACCACTGCAGATATGAATGCATATCTCCCCCTATTTCTTCAATCTAAGACATAAGAGCAAGCTTTGTTTATAATTTAATGTTTCTTGCAGTCATTACAACACCTAGCTGCTCTGTAAGTTGCTGGAACGGTGCGGTACTTATCCTTGGAATTTATTAGTTTGTTGTATATATATATATATATAATATATATATGTATGTATATATATAGATAGATATATACACATATATTATATATATACATATATATATATGTGTGTGTGTGTGTGTGTTTGTATTTTCTGTCAATGAAATGCACCCCCTCCCTCCCCTCTTCTCATTTTTTTTTCCAACTTTTCCTACACTCTTAAGAGGAAAACAAGCCTTACAGAATTTATCTACAGATTTTTCGTGAAAATTTCTGTCCATAAAATCGATGCTTTTACTCTGTTTGTTTTGTTCCTTTTCCGTTTTGTTTTGCTTTTGTTTTAATGTACTCTATACTCTTTAGAGTGAAAACAAGCCTTACAAAATTTGTCTAAATTCATCAAAATAAAGAAAAACAGCGATTGATGCACTTTCATTTCCTTTGCCTTAGAACGTAATTATTATTTCGTTTGTTCACAACAGCATTTGATTTTGCACAAAAGAATCTGCTATTTTGGTTACATGACAATTCACTGCCCACAATTCCGTGTCCACCAATTCCAATAGAAGCCCCCCCCCCCCCCCCCCCCCCCCCCCCCAAACGACCATTCAAGCAATGGATTTCTATCCATACATCAGTTCACCACTGTCAGTGACCATAAAACTGCACCATACAGAGAGGCGGCAGTCAATGAATTGATGGAGCAAGGATTCACTCATGAATGGATACGATGATTTTATGTGGATGTTTTTTTTTTTTTTAATAATTAGTAGTCACTGATAAATGGATGATCGGTGCTCAACATTTTGTCTTGGTTTTAAGCTAGTGATAGAGAGAGATGGAGCGATCAACAGGAAAGTGAAAAGTAATCACCGTCTTACTGTAATTTCAGTGGGAACACGGAAAAACTTCGCGTCTGGCAGCCTTTTATAAGATGATCAACAACATCTGCTGCGAAAACCTCACGTCCCAACTTGTCCCAAACACAAGAATTGAAGATCCTGCCGGACAGGAAATGACAAGCAGTTCAAGCGCCTGTCCCCTAGGACAAACTACTGGGTTGAATCTTTCCTCCCCAAAACAGTCAAGGACTGGAATGCCCTCCCCCAGACTGCCGTCGATGCTGTGACCCTGAACACATTTGTGTCTAGGGTGTCTCAGCTTCGCTAATATCCCGTCGCCCACTGTTGTGTGAATGTGAGGGGGTGGGGTGGGGGTGGGATGTATGAAAGCTGTTTTGTAATGTCTATGATGTTGTCTCATCCGAGTACTTAGATGAGAGGTACCCTCTGGAGAGACGCTGCAAGTGATGGGTGGGATGGGACATCTTCTATGTTCCTTCCTGCCGGTCACCCTCTCCGGCAGGAGGATTAGGGTTGTTTTGTTTTTTTGTTGTTTTTTTAGGCGCAGACCCCTCTGAAGTGTCACGGACAATATGGTCTCAAAATACTCGGCCAAATGATTGTGGTGAAGAGGGATCAAGAAAAGGTCCCAGGGGAATTGCTGATGGCGGGAAATTGTACATGGTAAATTGTGCGCATGGCACTGTGAGTGGAGAATTACCGGGATACTATCATTCTCCATGCTCCAACAATGGGTGAAAAGGATTCCCTTATGAAATGTGAGTATACTTGTGTGTTCACTCTCGGTTGAATGTCACTCTCAACGGTCACTACAGCCATAGTAAATACCATGACATCCCAGCACAATAGAACTTGGATCTTAAAATAAACATGGCGCTACCCTACAGCGAGTTAATTATCTGTAACGAGACGGTGCACATCAATAGCAGTAATAGTCCTTTCATGTGCTTATTTCTTCAAACACTTATGGAGAAGTTTTCCGTTTTGTTATATACATTGTTAACACTGGCACCGAGGCACTGTATGCAACACAAACATTTGCTTGGCAAGGGCTCCACACATTTTGTTGTTGTTTTAGATGTGCAGATTGCTTTTCTTCCATGTATCTAAATCAAAGGTATTCTTGTTCCTTTGTTTTGTATTAAATGACTTATCATCAAACTAGATTTCTCTGTCTGAAATTCTACTTATCTTAAGGACAGCACATCACCATAACACAGCTCCACCTGATTTTCCATCCTCCTTTCTGGTGTGGTGTGTGTGTGTGTGTGTGTGTGTGCGTGTTGCAACCTTCTTGTATGTATTTAAGCCTTATTATACTTGTTCTTTTGCAGCATATTATACAACTTATTGCCAAAATATTTCCACTTGAAATTCCAGCTCATCTTCAGGTGAGCACAACACAATAGAATAACTTCAAATCATACTTCCTCTTCCTTTTTCTAATCTGTAAGTACTTGTTTATTTGCTATCTGTTTGAAGGTTGATAACAAAAGCAAACCATCTTGTTTACTGAAAACAAGATGCCACATACCCTGTACATGATGTATACTGACTTCCATAAAAAAACGCGAAAACAAAACAAGCTGAAGGTTGGGGGTGAATTTTATTGGTCAAATTGTACAGAGTGGAAGCGAGAATTCAACGTGATTTGATTCATTACACCGGTAATGTGTGAAAATGTCATCAGCAATATGTCTTTTGTGTGGAAAATCCAAGGTCACGTGACAAACCAGCTTGAAGTCTTAATACCGTGTGTGGCCACCATTTGCGTGGACAACTGCTTGACACCTGCGGCTCATTGAGTGGACCAGGTGGTTGATGTGTCCCCTTGGCAAACCAGCCCACACATGGACGATGGCCTGGTGAAGTTGAGCCGCTGTTGCTGGTCGTGGACGCAGGAGGTCCAACCGTCTGCCAAGTTCATCCCAAAAATGTTCTATTGGGTTTAAATCGGGACTTAGGGCTGGCCAGGGCAGGACACTGACGTTGTTATGCTGAAGAAATTGCTGGGTGGCCCTGGCGGTGGGTGTTCTTGCATTGTCCTGTTGGAATGTCCAGTTTGGGTGTTGCGCAAAAAAAGGAACGACATGGCGTCTGAGCACCTGGTTGATGTAGCGCTGTGCATTGACACCCTGTCCGCGACCAGGGCCAATGTTCTGAAAGATGACTGGTCCTACGGCGTGGTTAATGCCAATTGCACCCCATATCATAACGTTCGGGCCTCCCCAGGGGTTCCGCTCTACCAAATGGGAGTCAGCATAGCGTTCACCAGGTCGACGCCATATTCTGGCACGACCGTCAGCCATGTCAATACAAAAACGGCTCTCATCTGATAACAGTATGTGTCCCCACTGCTGCCTGCTCCAGTTGATTCGGGCTTGTGCCCACTGCAGCCTGTCCTGCCGGTGTCTTGGTGTCAGTACCGGACCTCTGCGAGGACGCCTACATGCCAGCCCGTTCTCCTGAAGACGCCGCCGCACAGTGCTGAGGCCGATTCGTTGCTGGAGATTCCCAGGCACCTGTCGAGCAGTGTTAGCGGCTGTTTGCCGCCTGTCCCACAGATGGGTTTGAACAAGATGGCGATCCTCTCTTGGTGTGGTGACCCGAGGACGGCCTGGCCGGGGACGATCATCAGTGGTACCAGTGACTCGCATGCAGTGCTGCAGACGATAGATGGTTGAGATGTGGACGTTAAAGATGTTGGCGACCTGCCTGGCATCCACACCAGCCTCCACCTGGCCTAGGGCACGATTGCGTTCCTCTGCTCGTAGTCTTGGCATCTCTGTAGCGCTCAGACGGCAAGTCGTTACCTGAACCTTGTAGCGCGGCTTTATAAGGGCTGCATGCCTGTGTACTTGTAGCTGGTTAAATTTGCTCTGCATAGTGTGCACGTGCCTCACATGCAGCAACCAGTTTGCCATTTTTGTTGACCCTCCAATGCCGGGATTGATGTGTTGCTCACACAATTTTTTCACTGCACGTGAGTCTTGGACCCAAACAACTTGCCACAATGGTTCAATATTGTATATTCACCCCTTTTCACCCGAAAAATAGCCTTTCAATTTTTCGCGTTTTTTATGGAAGTCAGTATACATGCAAAATAGTTTCATCTTCTGCCAAGTATTCTTTTACATATACAGGAGGTAAAACAAAGGCCATCCTATGTTCTAAAATACATGAGTGGCATTCTTGAGGGGTTTGTGACGGAACATACAGATTTCTCCTTTTTAGGTGTAAAATCTTCACTACATCACACTCAAGTAAACATCATTTCCAGCACAAAAACAATGATCAAACACATGGAATTTTGTTTGTGTAATGTGCAGGTGGTTTTGTAACTATAAATCTGTCCATTTTGCCAGTCTCACTATGCTGAAATATCTGCTGTTCAGTGGCTCAAAAAAAACAATAATCAAGAAAATTTAGCTCCATAAAACTCTCTTCTCTACACATCGCCATCTGTTGAAACAAAGTTATGTATTCGTGCATTATGTATGAGCATTCACAGATGTACATTTTAATATCATCAACCCTACCAATGCTGTATTTGTTCACTTGTTCAATGTTTGAGATAAAAAAAACAACTACTATGCTAGACTTGAATGAGTTTTAATATGTAGTTCTTCAACTGTTGTGTTCATGCTTCAGTTGCCCTGATGTGGCCCTTTGTGGTCGGCTGGGCTATAAGCAACATTATCTTATCTTATGATGCTTCAGTTTGACTCTGAGGAATATTAGGAAGATTGTACTTTCCTTTATCAGTGAACTTTTCTTGCACACACTTGAGTCGTAATATGTAGCTCGTCTGCTGTTGTCATGCGCATGCATCAGACTGGGAAATATCAACAAGACTATACTTTCCTGTGTCAGTGAAATTTCCACCTGCTTCTTGCCTGCAAACATGCAAGATTAATGGCTACCGCAGACAGGATTAGTTTGCAGTTATGCGTATGTAATTTGTGTCACACCGAGAGCTAAAGTTATTCCCCTTTTGTGGTTTTGTTGGGGTGGTTAGGGCAGGACAGAGGAAGCAGTGTGGTTTGAACATTAACATTTTGGTTTACTCAGTGCATGTGCTGGAGTTATAATCCTTGAGAAGCAGTTATCCAGCTGCTGGTGTGTTTTTTTTTTTGTTTTTTGTTTTTTTTAATGGAACCCAACATACTCATCATTTGCAAGCTTTTTGCATTTGTGCTCATTCTTAATAAACACATTCAGGTAGCCACATCTTCTGGGCACATCCACCAGCTAAAAGCATTCTCCACACACACAAACACACACAGTGACACGCACTCTCTCTTTTTCTCATATATATATCAAGATTTTACTTTAAAAATCTTAGCATCTTCACGCCTATCCTTTATATGCAAAGAAATAAGAACACAGACCCACACTTCCATGAAACACTTATCTTTTTCAATGAGCACAATATTACATCTCAGACGACCAAGTGAAAGTGCTTTCACACCATCGATCATACGTGCGTTAAGTCTGTGCCCTTCCTGGGCATTGGTGATACTTGGGTGAACTTGTCCCTTTATCAGTTTATATCTTTGTTTCTGCTGGGAAGATACCAGTTGCAAATTAATGAACATGGATGTGCTGTTTGCATGTCTTTGTGTTGTATATGTCAGTACATGTGAACTGACAAAAATATGAGTGTAATGTGATTTGTCATCTATCATGGTTCATGTTTCCTTTCACATATACAGGGAGATAATGGAAAAAGTTTATATCTATTGTTAACCTTTTCCTTTTTTCCAGATCTTTAAATGGAGAAAAAAAAAATATGATCTATAGTTTAACTTTTCTTTTTCCATTTGTTAATGGAAATAATGGAGGAATTTCACAGTCAGAAACCCACAAAAGTGTTTTATCTTAATTTTCCCTAGCTATAATTCAGATAAATGTAATATGACAAATTCTCATAAACACAAAGGCAAGACAGGCAATAGCATGTACTGTTATTTGTATGAACAAAAGCAACTCCACTTGTCATCACATTCACAGTTTTATATTCCAGAGGTAAACAAAAATAAAGGAACTATCACAAAAGAAAAAAGGATACACAATGGTACTACACAGGAACTTGAAGTTTGTGGCCTGTTATGTGGCACTGCTGACTTGTTTATTTAGGGATTTTTTTTTTCCCTTTTCTTCTTTCTTTCCTTTTTTTCTGTTTGCTTGTTTTGCTTTTGTCACAAAAAAATTATGTTACAAAGTTCAAATTCTATAACACCAGGACATACTGAGAATCAGAGTACACACTTGACCAATAAAAACAAATAAAATATTTAAACTCAGGTCAAACAGTAATGTTGCAAATTCACAATGTTCTTCAAAAATTACTCAAAAGAAATAGTAAAAATTGTTCTGAAATACCCCATCTCCAAAAAAAGGACGGTCAACTCCATGCTGACCTAATGAAGATGGACAGCGATAGATTTTTTGTCCTCGTCTGCAGAAATCCAGAACTGAAAAGGATTTTCTTTTTTTCTCCCAGTCTTATTTCCTAAGCCATTTCTCCTCCTCTACATGATGTGGCAATATCATTTTAACAGTAACGCCACTCATTTCAGCCTCCCAAAACACAACCATGCCCACATATTTGTTGTTATTGTTTTTGCTACACTCCGAGTTTTCTCATCGCAGCAGTCTTCAAGGACCCATCAATACGAGGTCATCATGAGACTATCCACCAGGGGCGACACTATATACCATTGAATCACTGATGGTGTTCAGTGGTGCCTGTTCTCAGCCAACATATTCAGGACGCCACCTACTAAACCACCAACTGACAACAGTAATTACTTAGTCTCAGAGCCAGCATGAAAGCACCTCTGGAAAGCACCACTATGTCCATCCAATGTCAGTCTCCATGACCTTTGATGTGTATAGACATAGAGAGGATATTACGACTCGCAATGACAGTACAGCAAGGAGGTTTAAAGAATTTGATACCTTTCCCCCTTTTTAACTGTGATGATAGATTAAACTATGGAGTTCAACTTGCCTCTGAGATGATGTGAAAGAGATGTGCTCTGCACTTCCTTTCATAACAAATCCCAGCATCACCTAACCCAACAAGATTCAGAAATCTGCACTGCTGGTCAGGAAATATGAGCAACACTCACAGAGAAGTAAATCTTCAAATCGTTGAAACTTACCCATGGTTCCGTTCCTACAGTGTTCTAAAGTGGTTGAAACTCAACTGTTGTTCCTACTTTGATCTTCCCCCTTTGAGTCCTTAGCACAATAGAGTCTGGATAGAAGCCAGCTGGACCTGAAAAAATCTCACAAATAAATGCCTCTGATGGGACTGGAACTTATGACCTCCCAGGCAGCAAGTCTGTGACACTGACCACTGTACCGTAGTAGCTGGCTAAAAAATGTTTGGGAAATGTTTAGGATTTATCTTTTATCCTTCTGCAATGTTCTGTCTCTGAAAATCACACACCCAAACATACATCATTATTGCTTTTCCTCACTATACATGACTTGACCCAAAAACACACACATCATTTCATCCAAGTTATTACAGATGTTAACCTCATGTTTTTCTGTTTGAGCAAAGAATGGCCTGTCCTGTGCTAAAGCCACCCACTCCCATTTCCCCAAACAAAAACTCATTGACAGGTTTTTTCTCTCAACCATGAACACCTAACTAGTTTTAATATGCCAACCCATGTTTGTTTTAACATTTGTAAAACATTCAGAACTTTTTCTAGTTAAACATCAGTCCGATTTTTGTTGCAACCAAAACAAGATGGACATAAAACAAGTTTGAAGGCAAGCAAGTATTGAAAAGAGGTGGCCCCTAAGCTCTGTTTTTACCACAGAAGGTTGAAAATGCTAATACATGGACTCAAAATGTTGGAATATTTGCCAAACTGATGCGAAGATGGTTAAACATCAATCAGAATGAACTAGACCTTATTTTCTCTTCAAAGGTGATCATCACTTCATATCACTTATTCAGTTATTGCTACTGTGGTTTCATCTGTCATCATATATCACATTTTGATTCAGTCATCAACAGCTCCTTTTTTTTATTCAATAAATAAACATATTACTTTCAGCAAAGGCAAAGTTTAACCTACAAGTCACAGAAAGGGGGGCACACAGATCTGTTAGTTTCTCACAAAGACTTCTTTATCAGTTTCATCAACTATGGGTGGAGAACAAGCAACTGACAGAAGATCCAAGTTGTACTTGTAAGCACATTCTCTCTGTTCTCATTAGTACGAAGAGTGCCCTTGGATTGACATGGTAAAATAACTGGCCTTTTAAAAATCAATCTGCCTGTATTCACCATTTCCCATTAACTATGGATCAACTCGTTCATGGTGACCATCCATTTTAATCCCATATGGGCTGTTCAGGAAACTTTTGTGCTACAGCCATTTGACGGTGGCTGCTTAAGCAAATTCTGAGCCCCCAAATCTTGGAATATTTTTCGGCTTGCATTGCAAGTGGCTTTAATGAGTGACAGTGACAGGGGACCCTCCATTTAACTTAACTGTACACAATGTATCCGTCCAACCACCAATTAATCCTCAATGACAGCTCAGTAAACCATGTAGACTGTATGGCAGCACTTGCACTTGCTTCAAACTTCCACGGAGTTGGCAGTGTTTACTGCTGGATTCCAGATTTTCAAAAGCAGGCAAATGCCCTCATGGTCAGTTATTAACGCCAACAAACTACAGACAGAAACATGCACAGCAAGCTTCATCCATAACTGATTACTTGAAACATGGTATGATTTGGACCCGAATTCTTCTGGGGCCAATTTTTGTTAAAAACCTTAGTCCACTTTCAGAAGTTTGTCCACTAGTCTAAAAAATCAATTAAAAAAAACATAAGTATTTTAAAAGTTTAATAGGCACAGCATGCACCTGAATGAGGGCGGGGTGGGGGGTGGGGGGGGGGGGGGGGGGGGGGGGGGGGGCGCGGGTGGGAGGGGTTGCAGTAAACAGCTCAGAAGAAAAAATGATTGAATGGAGTCAAGACGTCACACTGCTTCTATCAAGTCCCAATAGTGCTGTTACAGGAGAGTTAACGCAAGCCAGTAAATGGAGAAAAAAGATGGAGAATAGTTAAATAAACAAAAAAAAGTACTGTAAGCAAGTCAGAGCAAACACCTTAAACAGTTAAAGAAACGACTTGTCCAGCAATGTAAATAATTCAGAGAAAAAGGAAAGGAAAAGAAAATGAGTGTACATGCCACAGAAAGGAAATGGAAGCAGATGCATGTTGCACAATGGACACAAAAGACTGTCTGTACTTGTGACAGTCTACACTCATAGTAATGCTTTAACAGCACCAAAATAAAAAAAATAAAAAATAAATGAATAGATAAAATTAATTTAATTAAATGTTGGCCAGACATGGAGGCAAAATGGCTCTTATTTGCAGAGCGCTTGACATAGCAGAGTATATATTAAAAAAACAAAACCAGAAAAAAAAGAAACAAAAAAACAAAACGGTTATAGACCTTTGTTTGAAAACTGAAATGTTAATTTGGCTTGATAGTGTTTTCCTTTCATTTTCAATGTTCATACTATAAACAACTAATGAACTAATAACAATTCAAAACAACATTTCACAAGCAGTGACAAACTGACTTATAAAAGAAGAGGCTAGACATGGCTGTACTGCAAAAAAATTATTAGCCATCCCCATCCCACTCCAACCCAACCTCCCATCCTTTCTTCCATCCACAAACATACATTTTACACGAACTCCCGTTCCTCGCAAGCAGACACAGCATACACAATCTCTATAGTTAGCATCAATGTTCATTTTTAGCATTAAATTCACAATTGCTGTTTTTCACTTTATGTACAAGTCACTTTGTTCAGCAGATATCTACTCTGCAAACAGGTTTTCAGCTCTGTCAGGATGCATCCCCAGCTCGATACTTCTTGAACCGTTTCCACTCTCCTGATTCATAGTTCATTTGGAAATAAGTGTCCGCCATCACCGTTTTCTGAGTCCCATCAGCCTGTGCTACCACTTCTTCATTCTCACTCAACTTGATGTTCAGAACACTGCCTTGCTGTGGACAAGGGTTTTCTGAAACACACACACACAGCGTCATTTGTAGCAGTCTTGCCTTTTATTAATAAACCATAACACCATGTTAAAGATGTTGAACATGATATATCAAATCATAGAAAGTGAAAAAGTTAACGAGTGTAATTCAGTATCCCCTCAATTCACCTCCTCTCCCAAAAACACCACCACCAAGAAACAGAAACCAACCGCTGAAAAAAACTGATTTCAGATTTTCAACATGTTACTTTTTTTAATCTGCACCAATGTGACCTGAGACTAGCAGTTTTGTCACTTTTTAATTAGATCTGTAGTTATATCATGAAAAAAAAAAACAACAACAAAACAATTGCAGTTCTGTCACACTTTTTACACCTTAATTCTTTCCAGCCGACCGCGGCTCGACGGCAGGATTCCCTGCTGCCGGGCGCCGCGCACAGCGCTCATTCCCTGCGGACGCACAGATTTGGCCACTTTTTAATTTATTTTTACGGTAGCTCTACAACAACTGACGGTCTTGTGTTAGGTCAGGGTTCCCACTTCCTCACAGGAAAAAAATTCAAGGGTTTTTCAAGGGTTTCTAAAGGGGATATTTTAATTTTTAAGGGGCAAATTTAGCTGTACAGTTGAAAAAAAAAAGAGTGAATAATTACCTTACACATGTAATCCAGCCATGATGATAAGGTGATTACACTTCTGTAGTCTTTTCCACGCTCAATATCATATACAAAAAATAAAAAATGAAGTCTTTACACAGAAATTGAGAAATCAGAAAAAGAAAACTTTCAATCTGCTTTCCGGACCAGTATCTGACATGGGATGTCCAGCTGCTTCTGTTTCAAGTCCTTATTCAATGATTCATCAAAAAGCATATTCTCTACCGGCAGCTGCAGCCGAGCGCTCCCTCTCTGGCACACTTCAGGAGGGAGCTCAGCAAACTTTACTTTTAAAATACAGCCACTGTATGTGTTGTCGTGTGGAAGTGTGTGTGAATGGTTGGGCCTGGACTAGCCTAATGCTTGTTCTGGGACAGGATAGGGAGCGGGGTAATCCCTCTTGAAAAGGTGAACATGGGTAGCCTTCCTGCAGCTCCACACTCAACTGTTTTTTTGTTTGGTTTGGTTTGGTTTGTTTTTTGTGTGTGTGTGTGTGTGTGTGTGTGTGTGTGTGTGTGTGTGTGTGTGTGTGTGTGTGTGTGTGTGTGTCTCCGAGTGTGTGTCCGTTTATGTGTGTGTATCTGTGTGTGTGTGTGTGTGTGTGTGTGTGTGAGTGTGTTTCTCTCTCTCTCTCCGTCTCTTACTGTGTGTGTGTGTGTGTGTGTGTCTCTCTCCCCGTCTCTGTGTGTGTGTGCGCATGTGTCTCTCTCTCTGTATGTGTGCGTGTGTGTGTGTGTGTGTGTGTGTGTGTGTGTGTGTGTGTGTGTGTGTGTGTGTCTGTGTGTGTGTGTGTGTGTGTTTGTATATGTCTCTCTGTGTATGTGTGTGTGCCTGTCTGTGTGTGTGTGTGTGTGTGTCTGTGTTGGTGTGTGTGTGTGTGTGTGTGTGTGTGTGTGTGTGTGTGTGTGTGTAGGCTAGCTCGTAGGTAAGTTAGGGGGGTAGGGGGGTAGTATGAATGCTGTCTTTTAAACAATAAAGTAGGATTTTTTAATTTTTTTTTACAAATGCGCACACACGAGTCACTTAAAGTCTATGGAGACGACGTGACGATTGATTTGAAGATTCAGTCTGTTATTTCACTCTTTTTTCAGTTCTGACAGAAAAAAAAGGAGAAATGCCAAAAGTTGCAAGATATCTATTTTTGGTTTCCCACACCGATAGTTCGTCGCAATCGAGTAATATGGAAACATAGCTGCAAACAGTTTCGTGTAGTCTTCAGCAGATTGGAAACTGTGATGATTGTTGAAGGCATGAATCGTCCACAACACTTCAGCTTTCAACACCTCTGTCCCACTTGCTGTTACTGTGAATTGGCTGACGATTCTTACTGAGGAAAGGGTCTGACCTGATGTTGATGAATTTGATGATTGCCGAACGAAGTCCGTAAGATTAACTACCAGCCTACTCGCTTTTTTCCAATTCCAGGTATTTCTTCCTCTTTCCGTGACTTGCAACCGCCGATTCACCCATTGCCCGAACATCAACGGTCTTTTTGCACACTTTACGGAAAAAACGCACGTTTGTTGTCTCTGCATTCAGTGATCCAGCTTCGATATTCTTCCTTCTGTAACCAGAACGGATCAAATGCGCAATTTCCCTTAGGCATGATGGCAGACGCAACAGTGTTGGAATTCACCGAAGATGAGGGAGCATGGCGCTCTTTGTCGGAAGTCGAACTGCGCATGCGCAAACGATAACCAACTATCGAATTGCTTCCCTTTGCTTGAAAAGCAGACGACACACAAAACGATTCGAGAAGCGAAAATCGATGTCCGAAGTCTTGTTCGCGTTTGTTCTCCGATTCGTCTTCAAATGTTACGGTCAGTTTTGGTCCGAAAACGATTTTTAAGGGGATTTCAAGGGATGGTAGGGATATCTGCAGTTTTCAAGGGTTTTCAAGGGCCTTTTTGACCCAGTTGTTTTTTAAAGGGTTTTCAAGGGTCTTCAAGGGGCGTACGAACCCTGTAGGTGTCACAGGAAAGAACAAACACTCAACTCCCCTCATCACCAGATCCACTTTGTAATAGGATTTCAAGCGCTTCTTTGAGCGAGAAATTGCTACCACCCATTTGCCTGACCGACATTTTTTCTGGCACAGGAAATACGTGCCGCGCGCCACGTGGCGGTGCTGTCAGTTTTGTTCCAAAGCTCCTGGGGTCAGCCAAGTTCACAATAGGCCACTGAAAGTATGGTCGACAACTCGTTCCAACATCCCCAAGACTAGTTACAGAGGTTCTTTCCCTTGGACTATTTCATGGAAAGTGTAGGAATTTTTTATGTTCCCGTCGTCTGATTGTGGACG
Organism: Conus ventricosus; assembly: GCA_018398815.1. Taxonomy (NCBI): domain Eukaryota; kingdom Metazoa; phylum Mollusca; class Gastropoda; order Neogastropoda; family Conidae; genus Conus; species Conus ventricosus. The sequence goes on along the minus strand of CM031597.1, from coordinate 101,203,388 downwards.
ACACGGCAGAATGTACTGCTGTCTGTCCGTCGTCCGGACTTGGACGACTCGCCTCAAGGGAGAGAAATCCTGTCATCCACTTTTGTCACGACCCGGCTGGTAAAGGTTAATTGCGTGATCTTAAAAAAAATCAGTACTCGCACTCTTTTTAAACCTGGAGCGATTTATCTGAGCAATGAAACTTTACTTGTTTAAACCTGTAGTTATGTGATCTGAAAACAGCAGTTCTGTCAGATTTTAAATGTGCAGCTATGTCATACATGAGAACTGCAGTGGTCATCAAGTTCAAACACACAGCTAATATTTATGTAAGAAACAGAGTTTTGTTTTTTCACCCTAATGCCTGGGCACTGGAAAGAAACCAATAAAATCTTGCTGGTCCAGAAATACCAAAATGCACTTTCGCTGATCTGACTGCATGCAAAACACAATTTGTCTGTGCCAGTATACTCCAGAGGACTTGCAATCCTGTTTCTGTCCATTCATAGAATCAGAAGCTCTCATAATAATGTACTTAAATGATGGATCACAATAACATGTAAAATAAATCTATAGTCTATGCGTTGTTAAACAAAGAACACACACCTCTTGAACCTGCCATGAAGCCCAGGATGAGTGCTTTTTCTGGTCGTGATACTTTGTTGGACACTCTGAACATCTCCTGGGCTTCCATCATCTGGTCACGCTGTATGAAGCAGAGAAAGCAAGCACGTAAAATAACAGGTAACCACAATGTTTTCATCCACACATTCACATCTAATGATCCACAGCAGTGCAGTCATGTGATGGGGGCAAAAGATGTGAGGTAGTACTGCAGGACAAGAGGGATGAAGGGAAAGGTGTATAGGGAGAGGGTTAATCTAGGCGACAGTCCAGTATGGCAGATCAAGCTAAAAGAGAGGTAAGGTCCTCAGGGAACACAACACTTTTCGTTGTTTGTTTTTTTTCTTCTGACCACTTGTCTTTAACAGCAGGTGGAATCGATTCCTTTACTTACTGGTATGAGATTATGAAGACTCACGTGTATGAAAATGTGTTCGTTCTTCGTTTCTCTTTTTTTTTTTCTTTTTACTTGGCACATGAACTTAAAACATGGACAACTGGTGCATGCAATCGTTTCTTTAAAAAAAAAAAATTTTCCCTATTTCTTTTTAGCTGAATGACTTCCACCCATGAAAAACACATGACAAATGGGTTTTTGCACCACAAAATCAGTTTAAAAAAAATGACCCACTAACCATAACCATTAACAACAACATTTCTGCTTAATACTATGACATAAACCTTAAACACTCAGATCAGAGGGATCATATGTTTACCAGTTCACCAACAGATCTTTAGCCTTGAAGGCAAACCAAGTTTTGTAAATTCCCTCCACATGACCCAGTGTAACATATTCTTGACATTAGTGTGTCTTTTGTGCATCAATTTGACTTGGGGCGAGTTTGAGCCTTTACAGAGGTGCTTCATCTTAAATCTCTCATTAAAAACTTAGAAATGTTTGGGATAACACAACTAACATTTGTGGAACTCACAAGAACATGAAAAAGATCCATGATATTGCACCTCTCACATTACAACTCTCAACAATAATAAATCAAGGACTGATTAACAGTAAGGGTAATCAACAAACACTGACGCTGAAGATGAAAACAATAAAAACGACAATGCAAAGCTTAGAAGATAAGATAAGATAATGTTGCTTATAGCCCAGCCGACCGCAAAGGGCCACATCAGGGCTGTCAAAGCTTAGAAGGAGCAGAACTTTTCTTCAAGTCTTCAAAGTAACCAGTGCAGCTTTTAAACAGTCGGATCAGTTTGCAGGAAATGTCTACCCCAAAATTATTCCACTGGTAACAGATGATGTAAAAATCAGGAACAAACAGACTGAAAATTTCAAGAATTTTCAAGAACAGACTATAACGTATATTCTCACAGATGTGCTATAGAGCAGATGCACATGCATGCATGTTTGCACACTCAAACCATCATAGTTACCATAACTGATGGAAAATGCACACTTGCAACTTATGCAAAAAGCAAAGTTCTCCCTAATATGTCCTTATTCTAAACATGGCCAGGATTCTTGGTATTATCTCTCAGCGTTGTTTGTTTGTTTGTTTTTGTGTGTGACAGAATTTGCTAACAATCTTCTTCACACTGTTATTTGTTTGCTGCAGCTAGGTATCTTTTCAGAGCTTTCTTTTAATTTCTGTTCAGTTCGGTCCCTTCCAAAGCCTGCGATGGACTCATTTGTACACATACAGTATTACAATATAAACATCTTTTGTCAGGTTTGTCCAGCTGTGAAAAGGTGCACCCTTTATTTTTGGATCTCCCCGTCCCCCCGCCCCTCCCAGTAACATGCAATACACAGCAAATGCTGCAATACAATGTATTCAAATCAAAACTCACAGTAAGAGAAAGCCCCTTTTTAGGCTGCTGTGCAGGCTGTGTCGCCACTGCTGTCAGTGTCGGTTGTTGCTGTTGCTGCTGTTGCTGCTGTTGCGGTGAGGGTGGTGGCTGTGGCTGCTGTTGTGTCACAGTAACAGGTGGGGCAGCCAGTCTCACCTGCACGGCCTGAGCCCCTACCACACCAGGCTGGCCCTTCAACTGAACACGGCAGGCAGTCGCACCTGAGTGGCGACCAGTTTCTGTCCCTGCTGCTGTTTGAGCAGTTGTGGGGCTGCCTGCACTATAATGGTGGTGGGCTGTGCGGGTGTCCCTGACACCACAGTAGTGGCAGTGACAATGGTGGGTTTGGCTGTGGCCACAACACTGCTGACAGCGGTGATGGACTGGGTGGTGAGGGTGACTGTTGGTCGCACCACGGTGGTGGCCACCAGGGTGTTCTGCAGAGTGGTCTGCAGGTTCTTCCTGGCCTGTTGCTGGGTGGACAGGGCGCCTACACCACCCAGAGTGGCTGCGGTGGTCTGGGCTGGCTGTGGCCGCGCTGTGCTGGGCACGTAACTTGGGCCTTGCACAGTCAAGGTGGCTGTTGTGCTTAGGAGGGGTGTCGGCATTTTCTGAAACCATACATTTTTTCACCTTAACTACTTGGTTAACTCCAGAGTGTATAACTACTAGATGCTGGGGCCAAGTGACAATTAGAGCAAAAGCCATGAATTATTTGATTCATGTTTCCTTCTGTGAAAGGCCCCTATTTGTGTGGTTCCTGCTTTCAAGCTAAATAAAAATCAACATTTCTACCATCAACTGCTCGAGTATTTTCAGAAACTGTTTGCTGAAGTATACCATTGTTACATACTGTACCCAATGTGTAATATATCAAAATCTTTAAATTCACAGACTTGTTTCTAGTTTCCTTATCAATGTGAAATGAGGTTTTTCAGCTAAAAACTGTTACCACTCAACAAAATCCAACATTGTCATTTTACTGTGTTGTGTACTTGTCATATATATAAGTCATCTATGTCACTGGAACAAGCACTGACTCAGTGAAACTTTGACAGGGGTGGGAGCAGAAAATCATAGCTATACTGAAAAGACTTGGGGGGGTGGGGGGGGGTGGGGGGGGGGGGGGAGGCCAGGGGGCCGCTTTAGGTGTGCAGGGGCAAGGCCCTGGTGGGGGATGCTGAAGAAAATTTGTCTTGCCAAGACACTTTTGTGGCCTCTCCTTGAAAACAAAGTTAATAATTAACTTCTATACAAAAAGACTCCAAATATGACAAAATATGACTTACGGCTTAAACATCAAACTGAAAATGTTATGCCAAGTACTTAGAATACATCTTAAATTCAGTAAACCATCCAAACAAAAATAGGATGGAATGTTCACTCACCAGTGATGTTAACAGAAGATAGTGGCCAAATTTCAATCACTTAATTTATAAGTTCAGGAATGAGGATTCCTGTTTTTGTGTTGTTGTTTTTAGTCTTACATGGCTTAAATTTAGCAGAGAGTCAATGTCTGCACTAGCACTGGATTGGAACAAACACTGAGCAAAATCAAAAGCTGCAGTGGGCCAAGTCTTAAATAGAAATCAGTGGCTGGTGGCACTGGGGCATCTGAAAAATGAAAGTCAATGGTCAGAGTGGATGCATGTTTCAGCGCATTCAATCTCTCCACGTTTCGTCTCCTGGGAATGCACTTCGATTGACTTTTTACCATTTGACTTGTATACCTGTATACAAATACAAGCTTCCGGCTGCACAGTATACACCAAGCAGCGCCCACTTCATTTGTTTTCCGCAGCCATTTTCTGAACAGACGATTCAATTCATCCATCTCATTCATCCATTCATTTCTCCACTTGTTTGTGCCTCTGCTTCGGCGTTAATCAACTCCATTTTTGACAATATAAATCACGATGATATTTTTATGTCGCCGTGCACTGAAAACAAGATGGTGGATTTCAATATGAGTGGCGCGAAAACGTGAATCAGAACACAAAACGCGCACACAGAAAAAAAAAAAGGGAAAATTTACTATACGGAATTCCGGATCAATGCGGAAGGTCTCCCACCCTGCTTTGATATGAAATTGTCCAAACAAAGAGCGAAAATGAATCTGACAGGAAAATTTTTGCAAAGAAAACACTTGTGAATATGGTACCAATAATGGATATCTAAGTTTTGTCAAGCAGTGACACCAGCAGTACCAGCATAAATTTAACAGAAATATCAGATTACCAAAATTACAAGCATGCGATTCAATTTCCATTTCTATGCAACAGTGTTCTAAGTTGCCCACAACTACCAACATAATCATGTATTAAAACATGCTTATTGTTAAATCTCAATACAAGATTCTCCTTGTCGAAATCTTATATTTTCAAAATCACACAGCATAAGAACTTCACTGAATATACTATATTCACTGCACAGACTCACAGGCGTTGCAGGTGCCATCAGACCAGCAGCATAATCAGGAGTAATAGACTGGGCTGTCGTGCTTGCGGCAGCACTTGCTGCTGCTGCTGCTGCTTCCATTTTCGCTTTCCTTTGCTGTTCCATGGCTTCCATATCTGTCACAGACACAAACATAGCTTGCGTGAACAGAGACAAGAAACAAAAACTACTGTATGGTGCAGTACACAATAACCATTTATTATAATCCAGCCTCCCCATACAGGATTGTCACCATTTACAAAAAGAAATATCACTCAATCAAGGGGAAAACATACACATGCACGTACACAAGCATAAATCTCTATCTCACTCTTGTACACCAATTTATACAAACAATTCAATACTGATGTCCAAATAGCAGATAAAACTGAGCAATGTTAGTGCGACTGAAATTTGGTTAAAAGACAGAAAAAAAAATTATTCCAAAACATTTTAATGTGGGAGTGAAGAGCACTTCTTGATACAAATTTTTATCTTCTTCAACAATGTTTCACACAAAACAGTAAAATAAACAGACAACCAATGCAAAATAAACCCATGAGTCATGGTCTCAGATGTATAATCGCGTTGCTTATTGTAATTCACAGAAAAACATGCATAACACAACAAGGTAAGTCTGTCTGATCTCTTATACATCCACAACAGGGCCTGTATGCACGTCAAACCCGATTAGCTTATTCGCGTTTAGGGCTTAAACGCGGTTAGCTATTCGGAGCTTAAACGCGGATAGCCCCTCTCCGGTTTTGGTATGCACGACGCCTATTCGCGATTGATAGCTCTCCGCGTTTAGAGGGGCAGGAAACGGCGTTCTATTTATAGATTCTTGGCAAAACCGGGGTGCAGCAGGCACTGCTTTCGGTTTAGTCATACCCTCCTTCGTGGAACTTCCGCTGGTACGTGCTTTCAAGTCGGTTTTCACGCAAGATTCTTGAATCATGCACACTCCCTGGCCACTTTGCGACACAATTGATGAATACAAGGTCTGAATTATAAAAAAAATAATCACACACACACACCACACACATCACTCACAACACACACACACACACTACTCCACACACACTACACACACACACACAAACCACATACTTTTAAACTGTTCACTCTGGGGCGATCTACATAGAGACAAAGAATTTTTTTTCCAAATCAAAAGTGAAAAAAAGCCAACCATCTAGAGTGATTAAACATCTTGATTTCGGGAATAAATCTTCAGTGCCGGAGAAGACTGGCAGTAAGTATGGGAAGCTACAAATGTGCACTATCATTGAAAACAACAAATAATAATTGCGCTTGGAAATGTGCTGGAAAGTGGGGCGATTCACACACACACACACACACACACACACACACACACACACACACACACACACACACACACACTCTCACACACACACACACACACACACACACACATACTTTTAAACTGTTCACTCTGGGGCGATCTACATAGAGACAAAGAATTTTTTTTCCAAATCAAAAGTGAAAAAAAGCCAACCATCTAGAGTGATTAAACATCTTGATTTCGGGAATAAATCTTCAGTGCCGGAGAAGACTGGCAATAAGTATGGGAAGCTACAAATGTGCACTATCATTGAAAACAACAAATAATAATTGCGCTTGGAAATGTGCTGGAAAGTGGGGCGATTCACACACACACACACACACACACACACACACACACACACACTCACACACACACACACACACACACACACAACACACCTTTCGGAACAGTTCTAGGTCATCGTACAGGTCAAACGGGTTCTTTCTGTCACGAAAGATGCGGTTTCGTCGCAATTGCCGTCGCTGTCTCACTTGGAAAAACATCAATGCAGCCATATTTATCCGCGTTTAGGCTCGCTATCGGACCCCCAAGGCACCGATAACTTTATCCGCGTTTTGCCGAGTCGGATAGCTTATGCAGTCTGACGTGCATACCAAAATCTGCCGCCTATCCACCGAATAGGCGCTATTCGCGGACAGCCCTCTATCCGGATCGACGTGCATACAGGCCCAGAAGGATAACACACTTTTCTTCTTGATCTAGTGAAGAGAAACAAAAACAGTTTGCTATTGTTTACAACTTACATTCTTTCGTTCCATATTTCAGAGACTCAGGAGTCTGATTACTTCTTGTTAACACTTTGTTTACTTACCTAAATTTGAAAGGACCAGATGTGATGTTACTTTGATTGTTTTTGGTTTTGTTTGCAAAGAGTCAAATGAATTGAGTGAAATCAAGATGTATATAATTTGTTCAAAGCATGTTCAACTTTGTACCTATACACATTTGTGATTTGTTTCAAGCTCCATCAAAAATGTTCCACAAGCATAAGCTAAATATTTCCTATACAATGAATAGAAAGAAATCAGTCAAAACAGGCTAAATCAATAAGTCCTTTGCTTTCTAAAATGAGATGCAGAGCTTGTGCTATTCTTTTACAATCCAGATCCTTGCCTGTACTATGACATTTAAAGTACCTGCTTGTCTCTTCCGTTTTTTGGCTTCTCTTGCTCCCACAGGTTGTTCACCGATGTCCAGGAACTAAAATCAGCATGCAAAAACAGTTACACAAAAAATTATCATAATTAGGAAAACAAAAGATAGTTTTGCACTCAAAACTCAATTAAAATTTTAGAAACTCATTCACGCACTCAGTGATCATTTTTTGTTGAAAATCTATGGCTCAAATGGCCCACTGTGACCAACTTCTATGGGCCATTTCCAAATTTTATGGGTCATTCTGTCAGGAATTAATAACTTCCTCTTTTCAGGAGGCATGGTGTTTTCTTCTTCAGACACAAAAACGGCGATGCGCACACAACTTTTCATGTGTGAAAAGCGCTCCAAAACGAGGCTCTGGGGTAGACGAAAGATTGCTTCTGATTGGGCAGACCAGACCCGCCTGATTGTAGTCTCATCCAATGACATTTTACATCATATTAGCTGTCGCTGGGTAACAGACGAATTTTGTTGGGGAGTCTACAGACTGTGAGCGCACAGCACTCTGTGTCGAAACTTTATAACGATGCGCCGATCGGCGCACAGCTTAAGATTTTTATGGGTCATTTTTTTTATTTATGCGCCAATGGCACAAGGCGCGGACATAAAATGATCACTGCTCACTTGTAAATACATGGATGTAAGTAATGACATGTGGGAGCAGACAGGGAAAGGAAACAGGCTGCAATCAAAGGTGTGAGGGAAATGCTATTCATAGACAGTAAACCTCTAACAGCTGAAATATGCAGACTAGACAAATGTGGTACCTAGACTGTCAGTCTGTCTTTGAAGGAAATACAGTGCAACTAACAAACTACACAAAGTAAAATACAAAATGTGTGCATACACATGTATACATGCATAGATTTAAAAGGTAAGGACAAAAAAGATTTTGGAACGATACCCTTCCTTTGCATTGAATTATATTTCTTTACTGGAGGTTGTGTGTGTGTGTACGTGCATGCGTGCGAGTGTGTGTTTTTTGTTTGTTTTGTTTTGTTTAATGGCATATAGTACTATTATGCTACACTCCAGCTTACAAAGGTAAACACAGTGAGGAAAATACAAAGAATATAGACAGATCACCTTTACTCCTCCTTCTTTGCGATTGATGCCTGGTCTGTTTGTGACCCAGTATTGCCCAATGGAGTTACAGTCACAGATGGCCCAGAGGTTTGTTTGGAACTGCTGGGGGAAGAATGGAATTTGGACGAAGGTGGAGCTCTGCTTGGAATGCCTTTCATTGGTGCTGAACAAACATAGTAATACAATGTTATCATGTAACGTTATCACAATAAAATACATGCTTAGCCACTGTCAAACAACAGAGTAAGGACAGCAAATAACAAACAAAAACAAAAATAAGAAAGAAGGGGGAAAAAAGATAAACGTGTGTAATCAATAAATGGCTCCTGATATGCACACTGTGTGGATTTCATGCATTCAAGCTCAAATTCACTCCCTTCATTTTCAACATGCGAGTGAGATATAACCCTTCACAATGCCATACTCATACCGCGTACTTGATCATTCCTAAAAGTGCCGCGAGTGTGTTTTACAGAAATAAAAGTCAGTCTGAAGCTTTTATCATCAGCCTACAAGTTTCTGATATTTCATGATACAAGAGAGCACCACACTGAAGAGCAGTTCATAAGGTTCCACCAATTCTATGGGTCATGAGGAAATAAAAAGAAAAAAAAATAAACTAAAAAAAAGGAAATGTAATTGCTCCCTTAGATCACTTAAAAACTTAAATTGAAAATTATGCATTTTGAGGCATACAAACATGCAAAATTCTGTAACCGAGTCATTCTTTGCTACTCGTAACTAAAGGAGGGACCAAGTGTCAAAATTTCAAAATGGCTGCACAAGTGTGAAAACTTGTAATTTGTTACCTCAAGGAGAGCAATGGCATCCCCTAAAAGAAAAAAAATCGGTGACATTACTTGTTGCTATGCTATGCCCATGGGAAGACCTAAGATGCTGGAACAGTAACTGCGTTACGTGTTGACACCACATCAGTAGTAAAATACCTTATTTGTACAAAAATGAAAACTGGTCATAAACTGCCTATTAGCAGACATTACTAGAAGTGTGCATGAACAGATTTGATGCTATCACCCTTCTGCCTGTAATACCAGCATTGACTTATGTGACACCGTAACACAGTTACACTTCATTGATTAGTAATTTACAGTGACTCATGCAAGAACAACTGCTTGCCAAATATGGTTTGTGCTCTTTCCCCCCGATCCAAATAATGAAATGAATATGGCAAATAAAGATTGTTCATTTTCTTTCAAGAAGTATGTGACCGCTTCCATAAAGTGTAACTGCGTTACATATGACATCAACATCACTTTCAATGGAAGCACACTGAATTTTAGCAACTAACCCTCTATCACTGTCTACGACTTTAAGTCCTTTACAAATCCTATTAATCCCCCCCTCCCCCCACCCATTTCACACACCCTTGGCTTCATTTATTAGAAACAAATGAGAAATACAATCGAAATGTTGTACAAACCACATTTAATCAGCACTGTAGATTTCTTGTTCTTTACAGAAAATTTGTAAGTGTTCACACCAACACCCCCACACACAGAGTCAATTCTGCTGGCAGTTCTTTTAAAAAATGTAGTCGTCATGAGCGTCAACTGCTGGCGTGTCAATCTTTGTTGTGTCCTTTTTGGACACTAAGAAGATTTGGTCTTTGTTTGGGAAAATATAGAATTTCCCAGCACGGACGAGGGATTTCACAAGAGGGTCATCCTCAGGCACTTCCATGGCCTGTGGTCCTTTCTCCGTCTGGACCTCCACTGTGAGGACCTCACCAGGTCTGCCAACTACAAGCACCTGTTAAAAAAAAAGTTGAGATTAAAACAGTTGTTAACACTGGCATTTAACATACACAAATAGTCACACTTTCAAAATGACACATAATCAATAAAACTAGGAATGACCATAAATAAATAGGAAGGAAACACACAAACTGAGCTGCCCAAGTTTCTTTTGAAGTGCAAAATAGCTGATGTCTCACCATTCCTTTGAAGTGTTGCTCGGTCTTCTTGGAGGCAAAGCAGACAGACACCCATTCTCCACTTTTGAACAGGCTGGAAAAGAAAAAAAAACAATGGATGAGTGTGCACAAAATGCAAGCAATTGTTTTACAAACAATTTTGCATTTTGGTTTGTATTCAATGGGCATATCAGAAAACAAACTATGAAGATATAGTGAATTTAACCCTCTTGTACTCAGTTTCTCTGACTGCAAACTTCCCCTAGATTTCAGATTCTTTTACAGGTTTCAGCCTAAAAATGGGTATGTGTGATTATTAACTTATGGGGAATGTATGTGAACCGCTAGGAGAAAGAAAATTGGCAGACAGTTTCAGAAGAGCATGCACTTCACTTTGAACTCTATTTTGTCTGTCTTAGAGATATAGGTCGTGTCACTGTCACCAAATTGTCACCAGACACGTGAAATTTTATGATGACAATCAAGTTTACAGCATGCAAGCATGCGCAGTCACCATGCTGATGCAGGCTGTTAGTATAAGATGAAACCTGAGGCCTACCTGACGTAAACCATCTGCTGCCTGGCAGTACAGGTCCCACTGGTTGTCCCACCAATGTCATACAAAACTTGTCACATGTCACACACAATACTATAAAAGAGGGTCAGGTGCGCCTTTGCAGCTTGTTTTTGTCTTGTATACCTGTTTCTTTCATCAGTAGCAGTCTTAAAAAACAAAGAGGAACAAACAAAACGAAAAAAACAAGTGGTGTAGCAGTGTCAGGTAACGAGTGAGCCGGCCCAGTGGGTTCCTGAAACGGACGCACCCCTGCCGTGCCGTGTGTCGCGGGCCTCCATTTTGTCTGAAGCGCCGCCAGTCGAACATTGTATTCCGGGTCGCTTTGCACTTCACCGTCTTCTTCAACACTACTACCTACTTCTATATCACTTTCATTCTCCATTTTTCTTTCAAATGTCTCTACTTCTCCAATAATTTGATCCAACTCCTCTTGCGAGTAGTCGATCATTTCTTCATCGTTAGTAGCAGACGCCAAAGCAGCCATTGTGAAAGTCGGTCGGTTTCATTCACAAACTTACTCGCTGTGTTTGCCCCTTTTCTCAATGAAGACGCGCGGTTCCATCACCCCAAAATAGTGCCAACACATGATTGGACCATGCCCGAGTCTTCCTAGTTACTGTCTGCTACTCTGCGTGTCTACACACGTGATAACTGCGTGATGGAAAATTCCTACGGACAGATCCCGGTAGCTCCCGGTACGGGAAGAACAGGCGCCTGAAGTTAACTCCCGGATTCTCCCGTTGCAAGTATAAGAGGGTTAAAGAATTTCCACACAGAATGATGTAGAATATCTCATTCTGTTTGGAAACCCTGGATTTGTGTTTTGTCTCACCTGGCATCTCCAGCTTCTGACAGCTCGGAGAGAACACCAGCCGCTTGGGACATCAAGGGAACAGCAGTTGGGCCTTCAAGGGATGAGGAGACAGCAACTGAGTTAGTGGTTTCAGCATTGCCATCAGTGATAGGAGTTTCTGGAGGCTCATCAGAAATCCTGGATGCAACCTCGGGATGAGGTGGATGGAATAGCTGAAACAGAAACAGGGATAACACTGTAAAAGCTACAAAAAGGGGGGGGGGGGGGAGAAGAGGACGAATAGAAAACAATTTCTGTCGTTTTACCAAAGTAAAAATCGTATGTCTGAGGAAAAGAAACCAAAATAGCAACAATCTCGAGTAGTGACAGAAGGCACCTTCTTTTTAACAGGTCACTGCCTTTAATGTGTCATTTTTTTTCATACATACAATGCTTTCGCTTAATTACAGTGCTCTAAATTAGTAGAAGTTTTTTTCTTTTCGTTTACTTGGAACTGAAAAAAATAAATAGAAGAAAAATTTACACAGACAAAGAAGTTAGCAAATAAAAGCTTACCATCATGAACAGGCAATGCTTGTTGTCGTGTAGTGTTTCAGGTCAACAGTGGTCCATTCTCCACACACCTCCCTCATTTCACAAGGAGACTCCCCTGACACACATCTGGTGCAGAAGCAGCTTCTCTCTCTTGTGGCCACCGTGTATGATTGAATGCCACGCACACAGTGAAGACTTCGAGTTCCGGGCAGCGTTCTGACTTCATTTGTTCTTTCTGGTCTCTCCCAGTTGATTGCTCCAATGGGAACAAAGTGGAAGGTGCGGCGTGCATGAGAATGTGTAGTAGCTTCAGAATGCCTGGTCAGGTTTGCCTTTCCGTAATTGTAGAGATCCTCAGCACTGGCTATCACTGCGAGTCTTGCTTTTACTGCCAATCCAGCTAGCCTCTTCACCACCCCAATTTCTGCATCACACGGGCCTTTCCATGACGTGACCCGAAGTAGTGCTTTTCTGTCGGGATTCCAGAGTCTTGCAGAGCAAAGGAGGTGTCAGCAAAGCTTGTCTTCCCCTTGTACTGGCTAGCACACCCGTCGCTAAAATGAATGACCTTTGTGAAGTGCAGGCCTCTCTGGAGAAGACTTTTAGTGACATGGAGCTGAAAGTGGTGGACTGCATGACTGTCATGTTTGACATCACTGCTGATCATCATGATTGTTTCTTTTATGATCTCACTGTCTTCTGGACATCTGTAGTCGGTCACAACCGGATGAATTGTGGCCTGTTGCCTTGCCCAGTGAACGCCCTGTGCCTCATCCTGATAGAAGCAAGTAAAATTTTCAGCAAAATCCATGACCATTACTAGCCACTTGTCTGGAACTGCAGCTGTCAGCAATGAAAACTGACGGTGCTGCCATTGTGCATTTGTCAGGTGTTGAGCAAACAGTTCCAGTCTTTCTTCCAGCTCTGAGACCAGTTGATCCAGAGGTCCTTCTTTTGTCACAAGACCTCTTTTGCTGGTTCTGGACTGGCAGCCTTGACTGTTGATGTACGTTTGCTCAATCTGCTGCCAAACCTTCCACTGGACAGTTTTGTCTGGAAACAGTTCAGGGGGAATGGCAAGTTTCTGACGTATAATGCCACCACAATTGCTGCAAGTTCTTTTGATGCAAGTTTTGTTGAAGGTGCCTATGTCATTGTTTCTGGGGCACAGGGTCATGTCCATGACATCGTATTTTGACTTGAGGAGCTTATCATGGTGGCCTTCCTTCTGCAGAGTGCTGTTGACGGCTGTGATGGCTAGAGTGACGTTAGAACAGTACTCACAAAGGCAGCTCTTCATTTTGTTGTGTTGAAGAGTTTTTGTTCTTTTGGGTCTCAGTGATGCAAATTTTGACAGAGAAATGTCCACTCCTGTTTCTTCCACGAACTGCTTGTGAGCTTCTGCCAGTTTTTTTTTCCCTATGAAACGTGTAGGTTCCAGAGATTTTGAACTGACAGTGGCAGGAGATGGGTCATCCCTGGAAATGTCTCCTCTGGAAAAGAAGTTTTGAATGCTGGAGACAGTTGCCTGTGGTACAGCATCTTTCCTCTTCTTTCTGGTCAGGATGTCTGTATTTCTGCACTTCATCAGATACATCCATTTCATGCCAAATTCTTGTCAAAGCCAAGACAACTGTCCTTTCTTCTTTGCAGCTTTCACAAAAATTTGGCAAATCGCATTTTTTTTTTAATAGAATCAGGTCTTTCTGCTTTTTTTCCTGCCTCTCAGCATATTCCCTAATTCATCATGAAGGGCATCTCCAAACTGCAGCCGTTTTGATGATTTTGGAAACAGTCCTCGTGACAAGAGAGCCTGTTTTTTTCTTTGTGACTTGATATTTGTCAAGCCCTCGACAACTGCTGCATATTTTTCTGCGTAACCAAGTGGCATTTGTTGCATTATCTTTCTGATGGCTTTTCTTTCTGAATTTTTCTTCGTGTATCCACCAGATGCACTAGGGGAAGATTCAGGCAGAGTGTGGTCAGCTGATGCAACATTGACTTTCAAAAATTCTTTTCTTGCCTTGTAAGCTTCCCGTCTCTTTTTATTTATCCAGGTCTTCTTCTGTACAGACAGATTCTTTCTGTAATTTCTTTGTCTTATTTTGTTGGTCTCAAGGTTTTGCTCTTGAGCGGCTCTTGTCCTGGCCTTAGGTTTGGACGCATTTAATGGAATGCCTTTTCCTTTCATTTTTTGTCTGCATCTTTGCACTCGAATCCTTGTTTTTCCTCTTTGAAGTGCCAGCTGCTCCTCTGTTCGTCTTGCTTTGCTCTCTTTTATTTTTAAGTTTTCCTTCGCCCTGTAGTCGTCATATTTTCACTGCTCTTTCAAGCGAGCACGATATTTGCGCATTCTGAGTGCGCCTTTGGAAAGAGAGCTATCTGTGGTAGTGTCATCAGCCAACAAAGATGCTGGCACTTCATTTTCTTTCGGAATCTCCCTCCTTGTTGAAAGTCGTAGAGACACCTTTAGACTGAAATCTGAAACATTATTTGATTCTGCAAGTCACCACTTTTGTTTTTTGTTTTTTTGATGCATTTACAATAACAATCTTTTAAAAAGCATAAATCCCATTACATTTTATCATTTATGAAAATTTTGTTACGAGAAAATCTTTATTCATGTTGAAAAATTACATTGCAGTGGACACAGATAAAGGGCAGTACACGGAGATGACATGTTATTTACACACATCTTAAATAATTTTCTAATTCATTAGGAGAAAAAATGCATCACTCACATAGGCTAACTGTATCCAGAATGAAACTTTACATTACTCAAACAGGATAAATGCTTAAATTTGGAACCAATCTTCAATCTTCATTGTCTGTTTTTAAAATTCATAGTTCTTGATAACAGGGCTTAAAACAGGAGGAGGAAAAAAACCACTGAAACTAGGGGGGTCCGGGGGCATGCTCCCCCGGGAAAATTTTTTTTAAAACCGATGTGTAAATCTATGCCATTTCGTGCTTTCTGGACATAATTTCAAGAGTTATTTAGTGCATAAAAATTGCTGTAAACACATAATTATTACAGGAAGACATATTTGGGACAAGGGGAGAAGGGTTAAACACATAATAAAATGAACACTCCCCCTTTAACTTGAGTGTTTTACAGTCTATGTTCACCAACTATAGTCTTTGGATGAAATCTCACTTCTGGGGTTGCTCAATAAGTTTCACTTTTCGGGTTTAAATGATCACACAATATCAAGTTTGAAGTTGGTGCACACAAAGTCAGTAACTGCATCTAACACTTTAAAGTTCAGTCTCATATAACAGAGATCGACTTGTGGAAATCAGCACATTTTGAAAGTCACAATATCCAAATTTTGATAAATGAGAAACTTGTGGAATCAGCCCATACTGAAAGTCAAATTTTGAAGTTCCTAAATTATAATAAACACTGAAATACAGGATTTCACAAGGACACACACACACACACACACACACACACACACACACACAGCTTTGTCATTTGGGTGTTTGGGTGGTGGAGGCATTAAAGAAACATAGCAAGGAACTCTGTTTCTTCTTGCTGCTTGCATTGTCTGCACGGGTCTTTGCAATCCACCTTCTTGCTGACTTGAATTTCAACCCTATCTTTGTCTGCCGTTTCCCTTGCTTTTCTCCTGTCTGGCTTTCACACTCTACAATTTTTATTTCATTCTCATCCCCCTTCTTGCTGACAACTTGACTTTGATTAGTTTGAACCCTCTCTTTTTCCTTGCTGCCTCCCGCCTGGCTTGCACTCTCCACATTTTCTATATCACCCTCTTTTTTCCCCACAGGATTGCAATGTTCTATCCTGGCACGTTTTACTGCTGCTAAAGTGTCTTCAGTTACCTTTCTTGTAGTTCCACTCAGCGCCTTGACGTTTGACACGTGCTTCGCTGAACGAATGTGCTCAAGAGCTTTCTTCCCGCGACCACCGTAACACTGCCCTTAAGCACAGTTTGCACCAAGCTAAACCTGGTGCAATAACTTTGCGAAGAAAGTCTCCAATGACTTCTTCGTCAACTTTCTGAAGCGTCCACTCCCATTTCCACTTGTTTTTAATTGCAGATTCGTCAAAAGATCGACCCGCATGAACAATGACTGCGCGCTCCGCCATTTTGTTTTTTCCGAAGTCCGACAGGAAACTTCTTCCAAGATTCAGAATAATCAGGGCGCCATAACTTGCGCGCAGTTGCTATGAACGCTTGCAAGCCGATCACGGATACCTTGCTCCTGTCGAGGGTTTTTTTTTTTTTTTTTTTTTTTTGACAAACCGAAATCGCGGAATTCCGCCCAGACGCGGAACGTTTTAAGCCCTGTGATAAACAAGTCGGAAAAAAACAAAACAGCACTTTACAAAGTGGTATACGATTTCCTTTTCTTTCTGGGGACTGGGGGGGGGGGGGGGAGGCGGCTGGGAAGGGGGGAGAAGGATGGGGAGGTGAGGGGGGGGATGAGGTAATCACAATAGTGGTAAAATGATTTCTTAAAAATAATGTTTAACGAACCCCTCAGGCTGGAAGTGGTTCCCAGGCTCGGTTCAGTACACTGACAGTGGCACAAGCAGATTAGTGTCGACCTGTAACATGGTTATGTTAAAAAAGCTTTTCTCTAATTTTCACAGAAATATATTTTTAAAGAAAACATTAAATAAAATGAATAATGTACAATGATTATTATAATGATTTTCTTCTTTTTTTTTTTGCAGAAATGAAGATTGATGCACTTATCTAAACTGGAACAACAGAGTTTCATGAGACAATAAGATTTTGTGTCAAGTGTAATGTAGGTGACAGTAACCATGAATTTCTGCTGAATTCAGCCACATTTCATCACTTGGCTGTGATTTTTTTGGGCACCTCGCATAAATTAATGCATAGAATTAATTTAATTATAAGTGCATCAAGTTTTACACACATATGCAACAATTAAAACATATGTTACCAGCGCTTCATTCGACACGAAAGCGGATTCACATAGTTACATTGTGACACGATGATTAATCCAAATTTTGTGTCATGTGTAACGAGGTTGTGTTAAATGCGATTTTCGTATTTTACGCCATAATAATCAACTTTGACGCAACAGACACGACAATTTCTCAAATAACTGACATATCCATGCATTCAATCATAACTACAATGCTACGGAAATAATGAATTTGACAAAATGTCGAACTGTGTTACACTTGACGCCATGTGTTGGAGCAAACAACTGGTCGAAATTTGCCGAATAAGTACCGATTTTAAAAGATCAAGACAACTATCATCTTATTCATGACAGTAAAACGAAGGAATAATGATCAAGAAACATTAATCACTCACCTTCATGCAGTTGAAAGCAAATATTTGAGTTGAAATCAGTTCTTCCGTGATGATATTGGCCAAAACTGGAAAATCCTGCACCGGCGTCACCGCGTTTCACTCAGAGAAAGAAGCGTGACGCGTCACTATATTTTGTGTCCCACAAGCTTTTGCGTAGCTATTTCTGTGTGAAACGTCACAGGTTTGTGCTGAATCATGAACCGTTTAGGTGACGTTATCTGTGCAGTCTATTTTTAGCTTTGTTGTCGAAGGGGGGCTTTCAAAGGTTGGAACGTTACCTGCGTTTCACATGCGACTCGAAATTTTCAAATGTTTACTTTTCGACTGTTTTAGCGTTTATTTGCTGAATCATTCTTTCAATATATTCTTTTCTATCGATTACATGCATTTACATTTTACCAGTCTGCCTTTCGCTATATGATGTTACATGCTGTACTGGCGACAGCAATCGACAATCGGATTGTGTGACACTAAAGGTAGCACAGGTGACAGTTGTAAATTAATGATGTGTTATAAAAACCAAAAAAGTGGTGCGAAAATATTGACTACCATAGCGCAGAAAAAACACTTTTACCACATTGCAAACACTCAAAAAAAGTTTTAACAGTTGTCATGCATTGTATGAACTAATGAAGCCATTGTTTTGGGCAACATGTCTCAGTCCCCTTTTCGGACGCCATTTTGAAGGCATTTTCGATGTTTCAATTAACATTATTAAAAATCATGGAAACTACCAAAGTTTTTCTTGATGGTGTCGTTTCTTCAAAACTATAAGAACACTTTCATTTTAGAAATAGTCTGAGAGTGACAAGTTTTGTTTTTTTTAAGCATGAGAAATAGAGTCACCCCCAATAGTGACCAGAAGTAAAGAATGACTCAATTCTAAAATTCCTACATTTTCACTCCTCCCTTTGTTTGCATCAAGATGTTTTACATTTACACTCATGCAGCATAAACAAGGATATGTAAAAACTATTAGAACCTGCCTAACATTAAAGAAAACAAAACAAACCAAGCTCTGAAACTGAACAAAAAATCACAAATGGTTGTTTGCTATGTCCTGACTGGTTCTCTGTGTGTTGTCTGACTGGTTCTCTGTGTGTTGCAATGTTTTGACTGGAAGAACTGCTTTATAGTTACATAAACTTTCCTTCTCTCTTACTGCATCTGACTGATCTTTTGGGAGACCATTTTCTCTGTCAAATCCTACCAAAAGTTTTAGTTATTTTTTAATCTCAATAGTCTCCCCACACTCAACACTGTTTAAACACAGTGCCATCATTTTGTTCTTCAAACCCACTGTTCACAAAATGCTGACATTGTTATCAACAGTGAACCATCCGCAGAATGGATGATTCATAGATATAACCACTTTCCAATTTAATTTGTTCTTGATTCTTCAATTTTTTTTTTATCTCCCCTGGAAGTAATTAGGGAGCCATGAAAACAAGATTCTGGCCCTGCTGCGGCGGGGCCGACCGGGCTGTGGGTGTTGGAATGAGCGGCATGGGTGCACTGCCTCTGAAGTGGCGCAGAGGTTGGGACAGCAAAAAAAAAAAAAAAAAAAAAAAAAAAGATTCTGGCCCTGATGAAATCCATGAATTCGAAAATGAGTCAACTCTTGTGTTACACTACAGTGTATGCACGACCCCCCCCCCCCCCCCCCCCCCCACACACAACACGTGTGTGTGTGTGTGTGTGTGTGTGTGTGTGTGTGTGTGTGTGTGTGTGTGTGTGTGTGTGTGTGTGTGTGTGTGTGTGTACATGTGTGAATGGTTTAATTTCTCTTGATTTTCTTTTTGTTTATGATGAAAAGCATGCATTCAAATTTCAAAAAGACAATGTCAAGGTAGTCAACATTTTAGGAAAGCATACAACTATCACACAAACAACAGGTACAAACACATAAAAATGCACAGGCACGCTGACAGACACTTACTTGTGGTATCCATTTTCTTGAGAAAACTGCGAGACTTTATGGGAACACTGTTGGGCATATTCTTCTTTTTGTTGGCTGCTACTTCATTGGCTGCAATTTAAACAGTACAATTTACACATCATTATGATGTTCAAATCTGGTTTGTTCAAGCATGTGTATCAAAATGCATACAAATAATGTGGAAAAGAAAAACATGCACAGTCGTTCAGCTGTTTCATTTCATATGTTGCAAAACAAGCCTGAGGTTAGTGCTACAGGTTGTGGACAGGGAGATCATGGGCTGAAGTACCATCAGACTTTCAAAGGCAAACAAACATTTCTGGGATTCTGTGCCTTGTGGGATTCTTTTCACTGCTGGCTCTTAACCAAAGTAGTTAAATGTGTAGCAAGCTCTATCTGGACTACTGGCACCTCAGTTGAGTTTTATCTATTTTGAATGCATTTCTAAGCGTGTTAATTAAAAATTCAAGACCAACGCCATGACTAGCGTTCATTACTTTTAGAGACAATGCTTGTTGAAGATCAATGGAAAAAAAATACTGAATGGGATTTATAGTGTTAAGTTCACTCCAGTGCTGTCATGTGTCTTTTAATTTGTCACAGCAAATCTTCACCATACTCACCAATCATTATTTAAATTTTTTAAAAAGGGGAAAAAAATCAGATTCTATGGCCCTTCATGCCTTGCTATTGTGTGAAGCGATAGTGATGATGAGACAGCAAAAAGTGAAAACAAAATAAAACACACACACATGCATACACACACTACTATTCCAAAAGTAGAATACCCATCAGTTACTGAACAGATAAAGCTGTTCGAACAAATCATAATAAATATAAAAACTTCAGACAAAATGAGAGAGAGAGAGAGAGAGAGAGAAGAGAGAGAGAGAGAGAGAGAGAGATTCAGTAAGATACAAATAGACTGATGGGAAACTGAAAAAAAAAAATCTATTAAAAAAAAAAAAACCACACACACACACACAAAAACTCATACGACATACATTTAGCAACAATTTCAGCTCGTAGTGTGGCTGATTTCGGT
Organism: Conus ventricosus; assembly: GCA_018398815.1. NCBI lineage: Eukaryota > Metazoa > Mollusca > Gastropoda > Neogastropoda > Conidae > Conus > Conus ventricosus. Next base: position 101,182,764 of record CM031597.1, on the reverse strand, counting down.
TTGCGTTTGATCTGGAAATATCTGGTGAACTGAGGAATCTGCCCCGTTGTGTGATCCAAGGCCTTTTTGTTCAGGTACTGACATTCAAGAGGAAGCATCGTTCCCATTCCTGTTTTTTCACCTGTAAAAAGAAATTAATCTTTCCCGTTACATTTTTTGTTTTCATTTTTACATGATTATAGACATTTCACTTATTAAAGAAGATGAAGAAACCACTGCCTTTTTTTCAAGAACCATACGCACATTGCTTTTTACCAGTTTTATCAACAGTCATGATCTGTAACTGTAGACAATCTGTTGGGCTTGTTTTTTTTTTGTTTTTTGTTTTTTGTTTGTTTTGCGTTTTGTTGATAAGACACTAAACCATACAATTTTTTTTTTTCTCTTTCAATTTCTTTGCCATTTTAAAGTTAGTTCATTGTCCCATTACTACAGGCATGAAAACAAAGCTAAGCAAAAATGGATGAAAAGAAATGGCATGGGGAGGAGACTGGGGTGAGATGGGTAGGGGATGATGCCTCTGGGGAACACAGTAGACAGAAGAAATAGAGAAAACTTTTACCTGAATTACTACACATGTAGAAGAATGACATAACTAATGATCAATCGTACTCATTATGCCTATGTGGTACAAGTCAACAGTCTGGAGATCCTGACACAAAACAGATCTTGAAGACATGACCATCACACACACTTCTGATCAACACAGAGAACATTAGGAGGCAGGTTCAGGCTAGCAGGAAGAGTGCCTGTCACAATAGCATTTAAGGGTCCTGGCCCTCCAACACACCAATTCTATAAGGTCCTGGGACTCCCGGGTCAAAATCTTAATGGATCCCTGATTCCAAGTACTGTCACTGTATGTCTGAATGTTTCTGACAATTAAGTTTCCAACGCTTTTTCTATCATTTCCTTCATTTTCTTTAAAAGACAATGAGGACATTAGTTCACACACATACACACACTGATGATAAACAGGAAAAAAAGGTGCTCTATAACACATTAAAACTCTCTCTCTCTCAAGAATGAAAGAAGTTTAAAACGTTTGTAATTGAATTGCAACAACAAATAACCAATGTCATACAGTATCATCAAATGGTTAATACTGAAATTGAACTTGTAACCAATATGGCCTATCTACATTTACTAGATCAGATCAGATCTAAGAAATCTGCTGAACCAGGAGCATGTATTTAGAAAGTCAGCTGATATATTAAAAACATTAGACATTTTCAAAATTGTCTAAATCGCTGATGAGCACATTTTTCAAAATGCTATCTGACTTGCTTCTACTTGTTAAGGCAGCCAACTTTTCATAACCATGAATATTGTGCCACACAAGTGTGCATATTATTCACGTCACATTTCCATTCACATGGCAATGGCCTGCTCTTCTGAAAGATGGAATGAAACTGCTTAAGTTAGCGTCACAGCATACAAATTACAATACAAAATGTACTACCTTCCCTATATTCATACTGGTAGGGGAACAAGTTTGGTTGTCGTTGAAATTCAAATCTCCTGTTTTTTTGTTTCTTTGAGCTGGTAAAAATGAAAATTAGCACAAACCAGTGTTTTCAAAATGAGACACTCAATGTTGTACACCAGAAAGCACAATTCTTGTATTAAATGACAAAACATTTAACTGCCATGCACAGTTGTGACCCTATCACTCAACTATGTTGTTGATATTTAAGCCACAACCTTGTTTGGCACAGCTGTATGGCAAGTAGCTCTTGCAGCCTCCTTTACTCACAAAACAAGACAGAAGATAAGATGAGATAATGTTGCTTATAGCCCAGCCGACCGCAAAGGGCCACATCAGGGCTGTAACAAGACAGAAAAGCAGACGACTGCATAGACTTGATACAAGACACTCATTATCAGAAATGTTGTTTGTCCCTGGATCCGCTCACTTCATTCTAAATCTAGTAAATGCAAACAAAGACTCCCACTGAAAATTTTCAATGCATTTTTTTTTCCTGCTTCAGCATACAGAACACCGGGATGCATTAAATGAGGAGCTTTCAACTAGCTAAACAAGAAGCAAAACCATTACAATGTGCAGTTTGCTACATTCTTTTATTTAAAACAAACCAAAAATAATCCTCATTATATTTGTTTTTCTTTGCACTTCATCTCACAGCCAGGAAATCACGAATAAATAACAACAATTTAATTCTCACATCACACTTATCACAAAAAAATCAATTATTCACTAATTCAGCTTTAATTTATGGAAAGAGTTCTAATCACAACACTTCAACTTTAGTTCAAGCTATTCTCTTTTGTTACATCAAAATCACAGAGATACAGAAGCAGTATTTGAAACAATGTAAGCAAAGACAGTATAACAACAAACTACAGAATTTGAAAGAGAAAGAGGGAGATAAAGAGGGGAGGGATGTAGAGAGCGCACGCACGAGAGAGAGCAGGGGTTCCACTGACTTTTTAGTTTTTGCGTCAAGAAACGCACGCCTCCGCAAAAATTGCGTCAGCGCTGAAAAAAATGCGTAACAAAGTAAACTGTACACGCTGTGACCACGGTAAAGTTCCCATCAATGGGCGCACTCTGGCATCCAGAATCACGTGGGATGATCGTGTGTGCGTGGGAAGTCATAACGTATTCCGATTGGAAGATGGCACCATCGCAGACGCGGGAAAGATTCCATTTTATTTCGAGGGGAGAAAGGATGAGGCGTTTTAGAACATTCTTGATCTAGCAAAAAGTCAGCGAGTGCCACAGAGTAAAATGTGCACGCACTATCACTAATTGGCGGTGTCAAGCAGTCTGCTGTAGGTCTGTGCCGTGTTTTGCCCCTCTGACATAGGCTTGCGGTTGAGAACAGGGTCCTGGGAAAATTGCGTCGCTAAACGCACGGCCGCGAAAAAAATGCGTAGGAAGGCAGAAAAACGCAATAATTACGCAAAATTTTGCAATAAATGGAACCCCTGGAGAGAATGAAAGAGAGAAAGAGACAACAAAGAGACGAGGGGAGGTAGGGAAGAAAATGTACCTGTGTTACACTTGAGAGATTCAAGCATCTGTTTAAAATAATCGCTCTCCTCTTCCAGATCCAGGTTAAGCGATCCGGTTTCTGGAAAGTGACGAAGGATTTTGCCCACCATGGTGACCCAGCTGTCCTCCACTGTGTTCTTCTCTCTTGTTGTGGGAACATCTGCCAGAGCTAGGTCGATGATATCTTTCAATTCATCCTGCCACTGATAGAAAAGTTTTTATGAGTTAGTGAAGTATACAGCTTTAGCGACACAAGACACTTGAAGATCCAGCACTAGGACAGAATAAATCTAGCTTCAAGCAGCACAAGATCCTTTTCAAGTTAAAAAAAAATTTAAGTGAAAATATTAACTTTGAAAAAAGCGAGTTGAAAAAAATACTGAAGTGATGGTGAGCTCCACAGGCCCATGAAAATGAGTTGGCTAGATTTACAATTTTTTTGTTGTTTTTTTTGTTTTGTTAATTTGTTTGTTTGCTTTGGTTTAAAATCTGATTCACAAAATATAGTCAAGAACTAAGAACAAAATCCAATGACATTGCAACTCTCTTCGACTGTCTTAAATCATGTTTTTAGTCAGGTTTCCATTCACATGTTTGCTTTCAAGAACAATGACAAATAATAAACATAATAAATGTGTTGCTCTTCTGGATATCATTTTATATGAGATGACAAGTCTTGCACACAGACAAACATAGCACAGGACTGTGCTATGTTTGTCTGTGTCCTTAGTGGTAACTAGTTTAACCCCCTCTTTCGCAATTTTGCTTCATTTTCCGCCATCAGTCACCGTTTTAAAAGTCTCGAACGGTTTGTTTGATTCATTGTGCTTGATTGTAACTTAAAGATATTCTTTTCAATTTCATATTAGGACTAAATTTACTATTAACATAAGTTTTTGGGACCCTTTCTTACTATGTACTCAAAAGATTCACATTGCTATTGACACCTTAATTTTTCGTCGTTTCCGTGGAAAACTGGAGGTTCACCACAGATTTAGGAATTAACGACATACAAAATATGCCCGGTCATCATCTTTGTTTCACCTTGAAACGGACAGCTGCTATGTTAACAATCACAGCACAAACAAAACAAGTTAATTTAGTGTCAACTATGACCAGTCACAGACTGAGAGTCTGAAGTCAAATTTGAATCTTACTAGCTCAATATTTCGTCGCGGTAGATGGAGAAAAGACAGCAACAACTTCACTTTCACGATTGGAAATAAAGTATGAAAGCATTCCTTAATGCTCTGCAGACGTTCAGCATTTAACTGAGCACAAATTGTCCTGCCAGACCACAAATCATCCGTTAAACCCAGTTTATTTTGCAACCAGTGCGCGGTGTCACCAGCGGCCATATTGAAAGCGTTTACGGTGAAAAAGCAGAACTTGATTGGATAAAATGATTAGTGCGGCGTACTCATCACAAGGGAAAGCACTCTGTTTAGCCCAGACACGGTGCACATCTGCATTGTTGACCTGTCATCTAACGGGACATATCTGAACAGTCTATCATTTATTTGTAACAAAAATCGAAATTATTGCTGTAAAAGAATGTGGTTTCTGTACATGCTTAGTTGGATTGCTCTAGTGATCCAAGTATGCATTGTGACTTTATCGATTGGTAAGTTGAAGCGATGAATTACCGAGTCGGTGACTGTTTCACATCGATGAGTTACCCATTGAGATCATGCAGTTTTTAAAAGGAATTGTATTTGTGCATCATTGATGTTGTCGTTCGGCGTTATCTTTATCAGAGACTTTGTTATCACATCTTGACTAAGGATTCTAATGGGTTTCGTTCTATGGTTGAAAAAAAAGTCACATTTAGGCCTAGAGCAATCTACAATGAACTGGTCGTCAAAGTGAAAGTCAAAGGAGTTTATAAATGGTACAGATTGATAAGATCTAGTCAGATGTATTGTGCTCGATGCATTCGGCTATGAAGCCTGAAACAAACCCTTTCTTTTTGCACATCAGAATTTTCCTTTGTGAATCAGTATCAAACAAAGCTACTTTATGTATTTGTTGTTTTCAAGGTCCAGAATTTTCTTGAATTAGTAGTAGTAGTAGTTGTAGTAGTAGGGACTGGCTTCATTAGCCTAGACCTCGCGGTCTATCATGTGTCCCCTCTAAATTTCTTCACTTTTTGGGTCATATGGCATGCTACAATTAATATCTTCATTGCAATCCATCATAGTCATGAAACAATTCTCTAAATTTTGAATCATTATCTAGAAAATTCTTGAAAGTATTAATATCAGGTGCAAATTTAATGGTAGTAGGTATTTCATTCCAGTGGTTAGTTGTTTTGTTGTATTCCCGTGCTTTGTGCTATCAGATTAATTAGCATGTTCCAATATCTCAGTTATATATGTCTGAAGCTCTACTTCTGCATGCTTGTATAACAGTGCTTTATATGGCCTGGAACCTGAAATGGTGTCCACAGCTGAAATAAGTGTACTAATCGAGTAATACCACATCCCCCACCCTCACTCCTATTTTCTTTCTTTCTTTTTTTTCTTCCCTCATAGTCATACACACCCTCAAGTGCCCCTTTCCAAGAATAAGACTCCTCCTTTACCACTCTCTCTCTCTTTTGCATACTCTTAAGCGCCTCCTTCCAAATATAAGACTCTTCTACCACTCTCTCTTATTCTCTATCTCTGGTTCTGTTTGCCTTTTCCCTCTATCTGCCTCTCTTTTTCCTTGAGGTGAAATGGGATTGGACACTGAATTTTCATTTTCCTCATTACACACACACACACACACATGCACACACACACACACACACACACACACACACACACACACACACACACACACACACACACACACACGTGCATGTGTGCATGCCCATATACACACACAGGCACGCACATAATCATGCAGGCACACGCACACACACACACGCACACACCTTTAAGGATGTAATCGTCTGTTTATGTATGTGTTCTCATATGTCATTTCCTACAGGTATTTATTTGTTGTTTTTTTTATGTCACAAGCTCTGAAGACGGTCTATGACTGAAAAGTTGTTGATGTTTGTCCTGTTTTTCTTCCTTTTTTTGTATTTTAAAATCTTCTGAGAATTCTCAAAGACATTTATTATTTTTTTACAGAAGATCTGCGGTCAAAAATCTGTTTGATTCTTATACTAACTTAATTCTGATCAAGCTTGTGAAGTTTTGAACCTTCTTTTGATACCTTTTCATAATTCAATCATGAATTGGAAAGTAAAATGTTACAGTTACTCTTGTCTAGTTGGAGTTGTGGAGAGGGAACACTGTGTATAATGTTTGAAATCATATTAACGTCATTAAGTCAGTAACCTGGGCTCTTTTTCTGTTCCCTTCCTCTGGTTGACTGAAGGACGACCATGTGTAGAAAATTATCCTGTAAAATTTCAACAAACACTTCATCCTTACTACCAGCTTAGTGCCATTCCATTTCCAATCACCCAGTGTGTGTTTTGGTAACTAAAATCCCCAGGAATGCAACATTTCCCAGACTAATCAATCCTGTTTCAGTATATCATGTAAAATTACTCCAAGACAGATAAATGTTTTCTTACCATACACTACATGGTTGTATTTCATTAAAACTAAAAGTATATCATGAACAATGTTGCATGCATGTGAGAATACTCTGAATGGATAGTGTGCTCTTATTCATTCCAGAAAAGCAGAAGTTGTGCTTGTTCTTCCGCATTATTTTCCATGCGACAACTTTTTTGTCAGCCATTTTGAAAATCCATTCACTTGGCATGAAGTGGTGGGGCTTAGGGGGTTGTCAGGGTGTGAATCATCTGAAAATAGAACCCAGAATTTTGAGGAAAAATTTTTTGTTTTGTTTGTTTGTTTGTTGTTGTTTTTTTTGGGGGTGTCCCATTTTCTGTGCCACATTAATAGCATTACACCCATGCCTCTTATTCCGACCCCCATCCACGCCACAGCCTGGCCTGCCACAGCCCCAGCACTGGCAATCCACAGGGAGCAGTCAATGTCTAGTCATCATGAGGCAACCCACCAGAGAAGACATCGCACTTCTACCAAGTCACTTCAGTGGTGTTCAGTGTGCCTGGTCTGATCCACTGTAATCAGGACACCACCTGTTTTGATCCCTGCTGACGATAATAATTGCTTCGCTGCGCAGTTCTTGTGAGTGAGCTCTCCATCACTTTTATAATATATTTCGGCCCAATATATACAGACATCTGTAGTGTTGGTCAATAAATTTGGGCATCAAGTCTCCGAGAAAAATCTATTAACTGAAAAATGAAGTGAATTAAACTTGACTGCGTCGTCCCAGTCATCTGAATCAAGTCCATAGCAAACTCAGGGCTGAAAAATCCCACAAATGAATGGCTTTGATAGGAATTGAATCCATGACCTCCCAGCTGGGAGTTCACAATACAAACCACTTCACCAAGGTGGCTAGTTGGTTCTCATTCTTGCTGCCATGCTGGGAACTCACTCGACTCTGGAACAGGGTAACACACTGTCACTGATCAATATGGTAAACCTTCCTCTCTCCACTCCCGTATGTACAGTGGTGTGTCAGTCCTCCAGTTTTTTTGTGTGTTTTTTTAATGCAAACACATCTCTCAGTGACACAGAGGGTGTGAACATTGTCTCTCAATGATTGAGTCACTGACACAAAGACTCATAACAAGGGGTCAGAAACAGATGTGAACATTGTCTCTCAGTGACGCAGAGACTCATAACAATGGGTCGGGATCCGCTATGAATGCACTGATGCTTGCAGGTTTTTGTTTTTTGTGAATAATGGCCATCATCATACCATAATCAAACAAAGGTAAGTCACAGGGAGACTTTGTTGTCATTACACTGACAGTGCACAATATTAACAACAGCATCAGCAGATGGACAGCCCTGATCAATCACATCCATGTCAACCACAAGGTCACTGTTCCCCTTCGAGACATCTGCATCAGGCAGCTGCATCTTTGGAAGTGATTTCTCCCAGCACAATTTTCCCCAGCAATCCAAAGAGCTGAGCAGGTGGCCAGCAGCCATGGTTCAGCCTGTGCTGAACGCAAGACATCTTTGTGCGGGCCCTGTTCTAACAGATCTTATTAGTAGCATCTTCAGTGGCTGGTCAGCACTTGGGATGGACATAGCATCGGTCAGGAAATGTTTGTTTTGTTTTCTGAGGAAAACAGATTTGCTGTTGCACATGCTGATGGCTGACAATAAGTATGTTGTTGAGCAGCAGGCACATGTATCCCTATACTATAGATATTTGCATTGTTTGATATGAACACCTTTTTGTGGAAATGTAATTAGTGATGTTACCATCATTATTATTAGTGTTTATCCATGATTAGAGACCAAGCTCTAAGCGCTTGACAATCTACACTCATGTTTACACAATGGGATGCCTACCTGGGTATAATCAGCTGAAGAGCTGTCTGCTGGCACTGCAGTTCAGTCTGTCCGTCACTTAGTTTTTCATTCATGCTTTCAGTTTTACTCTTTCAGTGCATTCCTATACATGTCATCCACACCAACGGCAAAACTGGTCTTCTCTTCCAAGAGTCGGTGATTGGGTTTACGTGCGTGCAAGATGTTATGCAAGCATTCACACATGAAACCTCGGTGTACAGTCTCATTCAAAGGCCTTTCGGGAAGTGGAGTCAAAATAATGTTAAATCCAAGGGAAGATCCCCCAATACCAAAACGGCCTGGCGGAGATTCAAACCCGTGATCACAAGAGCACCAGGATCACGAGTACAGCACTGTACTGACTGAACTATTCTGGCCTCCATTCTCCATGATGTGTATTGAAAGTGGTACAATCCATGCAGAAAAAAAACAAAACATAGTAAGAATCATGTTTAACATAAAATGGTTTTCTGTTGCCAGCGGCTGGACTGTACTACCTGGCGGAGCTGGTGGAGGAGTACACAGTGATGACAGGCAAAATCATCAAATATCTCATCATAGTAAGCAGCTTTATTCATATTATGCACTCGTCCATCTTTTGCTCAAGAAGTTATGCATAACTTATGTATGTAATTAAAATTTAAAGACTTTAAAAAAATCCTGGAAAGGCTAAAAATCCTTCTTGAAAGAAAAACAGTGGTAATGTTTTAATGAGTGCAGATGCTGTCTATGACTTATGCAGTGAGGTCTTACAGCTGGCGTGTTGAATTATGGATTCACAGTTTTGCTGTTAGGTTTTAAAATATTAGGTCCAGCAAAGAATGAAGTAGAAGAAATAATTTAAAGGGCTGTATCTATCATGTTTCAAATCTGTTTTCCTACTGGATATTGTAGACCAGAAAAAGATTTAAGCAAGCAGAATAAAAGCATTGTACATAGCATAACTTGAAAATTCAGAGACACAATGATTTGTGTCACGTTTGGAATTCAAACTCAATCTCAAAGCAAGCATGCGAAAGCTGCATTGATAATCTTCATGAAATGTTTTTTCCTTATGTACATTCATACTAGCTACAATTTGCCAGACATACATGTATTGACGTGCAGCAAAAAGGCCACAGCTCACAGGTTCTTTATGTTCATAAATATGCATTATGTGCTGTAACTCATGTCCACATGCTGTGCAGAAAGTTATATGTGTGACGCAAAGATCAGTACATGGTTCTTGATTTTTTTTTTCTTGTCGTTTTATTTTGTATTACAAATGTGTATGGCCAGACATACAAAAATGCTGCTGAAGTAACTGACTTTGCGCATTGTCCATTTCTCAGGCTACTGTTGGTGCCTATTTCTTCCTTCGGGTGTGTCCACCTTACCTGGCTGTAAATTTCTCCCTGCACATGCCGTTCATCAACTCACTGGATCTCTAGTCAAAATCTGAAAGTTCCAAAACAAAACTTCAGATAATTTTATGAATATTCTTTCAGCTGCTGCTTCAACTGTTTGGAATTCAGTGCCTTTCCCCCTCTCCATCTTTTTTTCATCAGCCGTTCTGTCTCTCTTTCAAAAGAAAAGTGGTTGTTTTTAACTATATTGTTTTCCACTGGTAGCACACTATTTTGGGTATTAATTTGAAAATGAATCATTAATGTTTTTAAGTGTTACAAGTTGTTTACCACTAGAATTGTGCTATAGAAGTTAGTCATACTGGTTTTCTTTTAAATATTGTTGTGATTATTTATTTTTGTTTGGTAGTGATTAAGAGTCTTCAGAAAGCTGTGATTTTATTTCTGTTGTGTTTTGTTGTTGTTGTTTATTTGCTTGTTTGTTTGTTTGTTTGCTGTTTCATCCTCTAAGCCACCTCAAGCCACTTATTTAGGCCCACTTTCTACAGCCATATCCTGGCTTGTCCGGCTGCATCCTGGACACCAGCAACCCACAGGGAGTAGTCAGTCAGTGTTAAACCGTCATGATTCAGGCCATCAGAGGGAACAATGCACTGCTGCTGAGTCACTTCAGTGGAGTTCAGTGGCGCAACATACACAGGATTACCACCTGCCAAGTCCCCATACTGACGACGGTAATTGTTTTGACATGAAGCCAGCATGAGTGAGAATCCCCTTCCGAAATGCATCACTGTTTTCACTTCCTGCAACAGTTCCCATGAACTTGCCGATACCAGGGATGCAAACATAAACTTACCGGAGGCAGAGATGAGGAAGGAACATTGAAACTGGGAATAACCTGAAAGCAGGGAATGATGGGCCAAAGAAGTTGATACTTTTTTTTCCTAATGCTGATAAATGAGTATGAGGATGATGAAGAATATGCTGTACAGTTCCATTCTGGTCGTTGGCTTCATGTAAAAAATGTCAACCAAGCCTGAGACACACAGACATCTGCAGTGTTATTCACCCAATTTTGAGCAGCACTCACAGAGACGCATCTGTTAAGTGGATGAAACTCGGCTGTTTGGTTCTAGTCTTCCCAGTTGAGCCCATAGAAATGATTATCATTTCCGGATAGGAGCTGGTTGGGTCTGAAAAATCCCATAAGTAAGTGGTTCTGATGGGGTATCGAATCAATGATCTACCAGCCAGGAGATACTATTGTTCTGAAGTATGAGTAATCTGTCATGCTTTCTGTTGTGAACAGTATGTGACAACATTCAGTCTTGTATTGTTGTAGATTTGATTTTAACATAACTGCAATTTCACGCATGTGTACAACTTCAATTTACCATTTATATTGTTTTTTAAGAGATAAACTGTAAATACAGGCACTCACTTTATTATAATCTACAGTGTGCCACTCTGGTTTCAGGAAATTGATTTTCAGCATTTTTAAGTGTTGCTGGGATATGTACTTTGTTTCTGCCCTACACATACTTAGTTGCTATTGTCTGCTGTGATTTCAGGCTACGGTGGTGGTTTATGCACTGATTTTCCTGTTTGAGGAATTTCCTCTGCTGCTGGTGGGTGCAGGACTGGTGACCTGTGTCACCCACTTCGCTGTGCTTCAGACTTTCCCCTTTTTCGACCTCGCTTCTCCAGCTTTCATTGCTTCAGTGGGTAAGGAATGCCACACTTTGTGCCACGTTTTCCCAATGCTGTGCCGTGTGTCTCTCTTCTCCATAATCATGTTTGTCCAAGACTGTTTCCCTGTGCCATGTTGTGTGCCTGTCTTCTTTATGTTGATGCTTGTTTAAGACTGTTTCCCTGTTCCATGCTGTGTGCATGTCTTCTCTATGTTGATGCTTGTTCAAGACTGTTTCCCTGTGCCATGCTGTGTGTCTGTCTTCTTTATATTGATGCTTGTTCAAGACTGTTTCCCAGTGTCATGCTGTGTGTCTGTCTTCTCTATATTGATGCTTGTTCAAGACTGTTTCCCAGTGTCATGCTGTGTGTCTGTCTGCTCCATAATCCTCTTTGTTTGAGATTTATTACAGCCTAGGCAACAGTACAGGGTGCCCACAGATCAGAATCACAAGAAGTTTGGCAAAACAGAAAAGGATATTCTTTTTTCTTCTCTGTCTTCCTATCTTCTGGGCAAAACAGAAAAGGATATTCCTTTTTGTACACCCAGTTCTTATAGAACAGGGAGTACTTTAGAATGGGAACGAAGAAATGCTGTCTGTGTGTCTGTCTGTCTGTCTGTGTGTCTGTGTGTAAGTGGTCAAAATGTGTTCCACGCGCTCCAGACAAAACTACTGGGCCGATATTTATGAAAATTTGTAGGTATGTTCATTATGGGCCACGGATGATGCCCGATGTTTTAGTTTACCGCTATAGCCGTTACTAACGGCTGTAACAGCCCGTAACGGTTTTTCTTCTTTATGGAATATCTCAGAAAGTACTTGGCCAATTTATAAGCGGTTTGGATGATCTTGTGACAAATCGGAGCCTCTGTCCATATGTAAGTGATGTAATGCTGAAAATGGATTAAACAACCGTTAAAAACCGTTATTCTGCCGTTATTTCTTATATATAGGTGGATTTTAATGAAATTTGGTATATCGAAAGGTTGTCACACACAAATGGCACTTCTATATAGTGTTTCAAAATTTGACCGTTAAAAACCGTTATTCTTGACATATTGTCCGATTTGGATTAAATTTGATATGTACACAGGCTTTAGCCCAGTGAGGACTAAAATACCAGTTCCAAAAGTGTATATCGGTTATATAACTGTTAAACCATTATTTTGCCGTTATTTTTTATATATTGGTGGGTTTTAATGAAATTTGGTATATAGAAAGGTTATCACACAGAAATGGCACTTCCATGTAGTGTTTCAAAATCTGACTGTTAAAAACCGTTATTCTTGACATATTGTCCGATTTGGATGAAATTTGGTATGTGCACAGGCTTTAGCCCAGTGAGGACTAAAATACCAGTTTCAAAAGTGTACATCGGTTAAATAACCGTTAAAACCGTTATTTTGCCTTTATTTCTTATCTCACAAAGCACATGGCCGATTTATAAGCGGTTTGGAAAACTGGGAGTACGTTTATGTGCTTCGCATTTTGTTTTTCTGTATCCTCCTTATCTTCTGTGCCCTCCGACTCCTAGTGACAGTATTGCCAAGCAGTGAAGTCCAGTTCCCCATACGCAACCATACCCAGCTGGTTCTGTCACAGTCTTGGAGCCAGAAGCTCATTGTGAGCTATCTGTATCAGGTGCTCATAAGGCAGCATGCCAGCAAAACTGCACTGCTATGGTGATCCATGTATACGCAGGACACCCCCTGCCAAACCCTGTAATGGTGATAATAAAGTTAGTGTGGACCCTGCATGAGGGCATGTCCTTCCAAATAATGCCACTTCATCCATCCAACAGCAGTCTTCCGAAACTCGCTGACACAAAGATTGTGATACAGACTCACCAGAGTTATGAATGTGGAAGGGAAGTGGAAAATGAGGTCACCACAAGAGCAGGGCGTGGAGGGACAAGGAATGGAGACTTCATTTCTTTCTTTTTTTTCATAACAGTGATCACAAAGGATGCTGAAGATGATGCTGGACAGGTGGTCAGACTACATGAAAGGCCTGTCCACGATCACTTCTGTTCAACTACATCTCAGTGTCAACCAGAGCTCAAGAGATAAAGACACCTCCAGTGTCAGAAAATTTGAGCAACATTGCTCAGAGTTGATTCCCCTGTGGTACTTAGAACCTTCAGCTAGCAGATCGTTGTTCAAAACATTATCAACATTATCACTGTACTGTGAAAGGGAAAGATACTGACCTCAGATGAATGAATGAAAGTAATCCAAAGAAGTGCAAAGGTGACACTGCAGTGTTGATGACCAAATCTCTTAAGGTAGAAAAGACACAGATTCTAGATATCATTAAAAGTGAATAATTGATTCAACCTTGATGGGAGAGTGGAGAGAAGGGGGATAACGATATTGTCCAAAATTGAAAAAAACAAACAGAATATTCACAGGCAATTGTGAAACTGTATGGCAATGGTACTGTGAAGCCAGATGAAAACATATTTCTATAACACCACAAACTTTATGGAAAAGGTTTGTGCTGACCATGTACAGTATGTCTGATAGATCTGTCTTGACAGTTTGATTGACTGTGTGGACACTTTAAGATGGCTGATTATAAATGTCTACAATATTCTTATATCATCCCCCTATTGAGATCCCTCCCTATTATCAAGACCTGATTTCAGCTAATTTTTCAAAGGTGTGATACAGAAATTCTGCTGTTTGTTTGTAGTTGTTTGTTTTTTCATTATTTGGCTTTGATTGAGATCTTCTGGTCCAATGTTACTGGCTCTTTGACTTTGTGTGTTTGTGTTTGAGGATATGTATTCATGCAACTGTAAACAAATCTAACATTATGTTAACATCTTTCGTTACAGTGTTGTTGATCTTCGACCATTATCTGGCCTTCTCCCACTTCTCGGACGTGTGGTATCCATTTGCTGAGGTAATTTATGTGTTTTTAATAAGTTCAGTGATAGTCTCTTTTGTTGCAAGGGAATGCTTTTTATGAAACAGATAAACAACTCATTAAAGAAAATCAAAATTACCATCCATCGAAACTTATCCAGAGTTAGACAAGTGCCGAGATGTATCAGACAACTGAACTGTAGAGGAAGAGAAACATCTTGCCCTTTAATAGTAAAACGGCAATAAAGGAATAGAAGGAGAACTGTTTCATTGTCTGACATACATGAACCCTGATGGTTGTATCAAATTTTATTTTGCAGCGTTATACAATGATGGCTTTCAGCCAAGTTAAACTACAGCACAAAGGTCTGTTCTTCTGACAAGCAAATGAAATCCTGTGATGAGGAAATGTGGCTGCTGGTATGGCTGTACATGCAATCCTTTCACCCTAATGAATTAAATGCTCTAACTGACCTTCCATTTGCTTCTGAGAGTACATCATACACACTGTTTGTAGCCTCATAACACCTGCCCCATTGACCACCACACCCCCACCCCCACACCTCCATTCCCACTCCCGCCCCCACCCCCACCCTGTCTCAAAATTTTGAGATGGAGAGTGCAGAACAAGTCCTTCCAGTATTTGGCATCCATGAAATCCTTTCAAGCTCTGTGCAGTCACTAATTATATGAATATCGAAAGTGACGTTACATTGACTTATTCCCAAGATATCAAATGGAAGAAACTGTTGTCAGTCAAAATGAAGTAGAGCTGTCTTTGTACCAGAAAAACCACAAGCTCAAGCTAAACGTCACACCAAACGACTGTCAGTGGAACAAAATGATGCATGTTGCAGGTTCTGGCCTACTTCACGATATGTCTCTGGATGGTGCCCTTTGCCTTCTTTGTGTCTCTGTCCGCCAATGAAAATACGCTGCCTACAACAACAGCCCCTCCTCGCACAATAGGTACACATATTCTTTTTTTTTTCTTTTTTGAATGGTCTTTATGGCTTTGTTTTGCTTTATGAGTGTTTATTTTCACTGGTTTCTTGTCCTGTATGCCCCAGATACTGTTCTGTGTTTACTTAAGTAGCTTTTGTAACCTTTGTCAGTGTGTATGTGTGTTTGTGTGTATGCATGGGTGTGAATGTGTGTCGGTGTGTGTCCATGCGCACGCATACTTATGTATATTTTTACTGAGAGCATGAACAGATGAATGATACACAGACCTCTGCCAAGGTCGAACGATCCTCTCCTCTCTGGATCCTGTTTGTTATCCAGATCTGCACCAGATCTTTCAAGCTGGTAAATAGTACCCCTGATCAGAGTGAATTAGATCCAGGTGTTATTTCTTCAGAAATGTGCGAAAATGTTGAAAAATACAGTATCTTGCAGTTTTAAAAGAAGAAAGAAAGACCAAAAAAATCTGGAATCAGTCTTTTGATCCAGATTCATACCGTGATTAATGGATTCACTCTTGGGCCATAAATTTGGTAAAGTTTGACTCAGTATCTCCGACAGACAGACAGACATGGGTAAAAACATAATGACCTTCTGATTGTGTTTTGCCATTTTACCAGTGACTTGCCAGTGTTTTTCCTTCAAGCCCTAAGGTCCCTATACCCAAGCAACGTTCGGGAGCCCAAGAACCTCAGCCAGAGTATTGGTTGGGCACATAAACTCTTGTAAAGAAACTGGTTTCCAACCTTTATACAAGATTTGGTATAAAGGGAACTAATGCTAACAGACTTCCTCTGCATATTTGACCTGTCAATTTTGCTGCAGAATTCAGTCAGGCTATTCTTTCTGTGAATTTTAAAGTCAGCATGTAGAGCTTTCACTTATCCGCAAGTGTGCATAGTTCAACAAAGTATAAAAGAGGAAACAAAAAGTGAATGCATGTTGAAGCGAAAGCAAAATTCAGTAGAGACGGAAAATACAATGGAATCTGTAGCGCAAAGGTCAGGTTTTTAGTTTGCTGGCAGATGACACTTGTCATGCTGCCAGGTGACTACTTGTCACACAAAATTTTATGTATACTTCATCTGGAAAGTTGGCAGTGGTCATTTTGCCCTCCCATTCAAAGCAAAATAATATCATACTCTGAAACTGAAACTGAAAATGATTGACAAAAACTGTACCAACAAATGGTCTTGATTGTGGTGAGACCAAAAAGTGTATGATGCACCACATGCACATGATGCTCATATTTGCATCAGATTGCACCATTTTGAATGCAAGTTTCAAAATGTTTTCCGAGGAGAGGGAGCATACCCATTGGACCCCTCACCACACCTCCACTTCCACTACCTTCCTCCCTTCCATGGTCCTGCTCCCAATCTGCCTCCTGTCCTGTTCCCTCCCCACTCCCCTCTCCTCAGGCAGTCCTAATGGATTCTTGAAGAGAATGTTACTTTTTGACTACTGATCAGCTCCTTCCCATATCTGCCAATCGAGGGAAATCCTATATTTTGTTTCTGTACAGGCTACTTTGAAAACTAAGTTTTAAGATAGAGCATCTGAAGGTGACTGATAAAGTGGAAATAGCTTCCATTTGCAAAATGCTTCAGTTTGAAAGTAGATGTTGTTGTTTTCAGCCCTTGTCAAAGGTGACTATCAGTGATTTAAAGAAGAGGAAGAAGACAAAGACTAGTACTTATTATTTTCCTACATCGCATAAGAAGGTTGAGCTTACCTGAGCCTGACACTAACTGACTTCACAATATAGCTAAAAATACTTCATTCCGCCCCGATGTCGGCTGGGCTATAAGCAACATTATCTTATCTTATTCCGCCCCGATGCTTGCTTATAGCTCATATGCCAATCAAAGACGCTACCTGTCAGTCATTGTTTGTTTCAGATGACAGCGATGTGGTGTCCAGCTACTTCAGCCGAAAAGGAAAGAAGTATGGACTGTTATCGTTCTTCAAGAACGTTCATGAAACCGTGCTGCCACAGAGAGTGAAAAAGAGCTACTGAAGTCGTGACTGGCTTGCGGAATGTCGCTGGACTGTTGAGGGTCCATGCGGCGGTGAAGTGAAAGTGCTTGGTGTGATATTGATGGTAGAAATAGAACTGATTTGTCCCTCACTGCTTGCAGCAGCAGGGTCCAGCATGATGGGATCCTTGTAAGTTTTCTTGTGTATGAAACTGACATGTTCCTAATGTCTTGATGGGTTCAGCTTTCTGGTTTGTTAGAGTTTTTGCCCAGTTCTTATCCTCTTTAAACACGTGTGTGTGTGTGTGTGTGTGTGTGTGTGTGTGTGTGTGTGTGTGTGTGTGTGTGTGTATGTGTGTGTGTGTGTGTGTGTGTGTGTGTGTGTGTGAAAGTAACAAATCTGCGACTGTCTTCGTCTTGATTTCTATCATTTGATATTTTGATAACCTAAGATCCGTATGTTTTGTCTCTGGCATTCGGGATATCTAACATCTTACATGGTCTTTATTTTTGCATCAGGAAAATTGTGTCTGTTTAAGTGAGCGGTGATGGTGCTACAGATTTTGCCAACCAGTTTTGCCCATGAGTGTCACAGACTGTGCAGAAAGCAATTGGAAGTCGCAAAACATTTTTTTTTTTTGGTAGTATCCTTCCCCATACCCCTTCCATGACAGAAGGAAAATTCAATTGAAATAACTGAGTGTGTGATAGTCTTAAGAGATGATGACAGAATAAACAGCAGTGAAAATCATTGTACTTGTTCTCATATGAGTGCCAGGTCACAGTAAGCTTTCATGTCATCAAATACACATGCACTTTGCATGTGGTTTGGAAACTTTTTAGTAAGGAACAAATTCCAGTTAACCCGTAATATATACTTCTCTGTTCACAGAATGTCTGAGGAATCATGCAAAACAGTACATACAAGTTCAAGCGATAATAAATATTTGGCAGCCCCACCCCCACCCTTGTGTGTGTGTGTGTGTTTTTGTTTTTTGTCTTCCATAAACATTCATAATTTGATGAACATTTTCATCCAATGGCAGATATCTGCCAAAAGGCAAACCGTTTTAAGCCCTGGCAGTTCTAACTAGTTGAAATTAGGAGGGCATTTGGGAGAACGCAGACATCTGCCAAGGTCAAACGGATCTAGGATCCTCCCTCTTGTCTTGATCCACATTTCAAAAAGGCACCAACATTTAATGGGTTCCTCTCTCTGTCACATTCCATCCTTCCATTCAGTTTCATTGAAGTAGGTTTCATTCTTTTTGCATTATCTTGCCAACTGAAAAAACACACAGATGCAGGTGAGAACATAACTTTGTTGGAGGTAATAAACACATCCAGGAATTAGGGAGAGTAACAGTTGATAGGAGGTTGGGAACAAGTACAGTCTTAGGGTGAAAGCTTGAAGGTCATGTCAGCTGCGATGGGGAAGGGAAAGCTGGTGCTTCTTCCTGTTCCCTGACCAGAACTTCAAGCTTCACCATTGGTAAGATTTGTGTGTGTGTGTGTGTGTGTTTGACTTCTGTAAAATCCCACCATAAAGGTAACTGTATTCTGTCTTTTCCAATAATGTTTAAATTCCATGCCAGTGTGCATGTTTTTTTGGGTTTTTTTTTTTTTTAATGTGTGTCATTTTCATCTCATCAGCACATAATGGCATATTCTTCAAAGAAGGATGGAATGAATTTTCTTGTGGATGCAAGGAATGGGTTTTCTGTTTGTGTGTGTGTGTGGGGGGGTTTTTTTTTTTTTTGGGGGGGGTGCTTTTTTGTTTGCTTTTCATTTATGTATGCTATCAGAGATGGTACATTGATTTAAATTTTCATTTAGAGAGAGTGCAAGATGTTGACTCTGAAAAGAAGATTTCCATTAAATTGGCCATTTTAAGTACAAATTGAACTCAGGATCTTGTATCAGGAGAACAATGCTTTAGTCACTTGGCCAACAGGGCCATGAAACAGAAGCATAATCTGAAGGCTGGCGTGCAGTCTGCCAGTGACTGCCATGGAAGAAAAACATCTTTAGTGTATTACAGTTTACCATGGAAGTGAATGGATTTACTGACAAAACTGGCATACTTTGCATGTCAGTATATCTGCTGCTGAAAGAGTCTTGCTAGAATTGCATGGTTCCTCTGTTATCATTTGTTTTCTCATATGTTCAGTCTGCCTGCTTGTAATACAAGTGGTATGCTAGTTTGTTTCCAAAGTCTTTCCTGTTAACCTCTTTCACGTTTACTCATGTTGTGTAAGTTGGAATTTGCGAGGTTTACGCTTTGTAATCTGTCTCTTTTTTTTCGTGCTCATGTTGCCATGCCAGAAACTGTATATTCAGCACTGAAAGGGGTACTGGCGGGCAGTCTGTAAGAAGAAAATAAAATTAATGTCTGCTTGTAGTGTTCTTGTCCATGTTTTTTCATTTCTGCTGAATCTTGAATTGTATTCTGACATATCTTGACGACAAAGTATCTGTTCTTCTTCTCCTTGATCTTGTCTGCAGCTTTCGACACGAATGATCACAAAATACTCCTTTCATGTCCAAGCACAAACTTTGGCGTATGTGACATTGCACTAAACTGGTTTAGATCGTACCTGTCAAATAGAGACCAGTTTGTTCTGATTAATGAGAAACATTTTTCTGAAATGCCATCAAACTTTGGTGTTTCCCAGAGTTCTGTGCTAGATCCAGTGGTTTTCATAAGGAACGCAATGACCCTGACTGAGATCCTTAATTACTGTTCTGTTTATCATGAAGTGTTCGCCAATGACACTCGGCTTGAACATTCTGACACGCTATAGATAACTGTGATAGTCTTGTAAAATATCTTCAAGATTGTGTCTCTGATATCCAACAGTGGATATTTAATAACAATCTGAAATTTAAATATGATGAAACAGAGCTTACCTGGTTTATAAAACGCTCTCGGGCTCAAGACCACTGTCTTCATCCATCAGTAGTCCTACACTCCATTGACATCCCATTTATGCCATTGTGTTCATGACCTTGGCTTTTATCTTGATTCTGATCTCACCCTGAAACACCACATTGCCCAAATCTGCCAAGCATCCTTTTTTGAATCCCGTAGCATCAGCTCTATCAGACCTTTGCTTACAGAACAGGTCATGAAGAAGTTGGTGTCTTCCTGCATTCAGTCAAGAAAGATTAGATTATTGTGACGCTCTTCTCCTTGGTGTACCCGCAGCCTTACTCCGACCACTACAATGTGTTCAAAATTCAGCTGCTCGCCATATCTACAAGGCGCCAAACAACATCACACTTCGTGTCTCTTGATGAAAGTACTCTGGCTCAAAATCAAGCATAGGATTCAGTATAAGTCTGCATGTCTATGTTATAAGATTATCACATGTGAAGCACCTGCCTTTCTCTCTGATCTCTTCGAAATACATTCGTACATGTTTCCTACGTTCTTCCTCTGATCACTAGATTTTACGAGTTCCCTCATGTAACTGAAAACAGCACAGTTATAGAGCATTCTCATTTTCTGTAGCGATACTCTGGATTTCACTATCTTTCCATCTACGTCGTTCCCCTTCCTTCTCAACTTTCAAGTCTGCACTTAAAACTTATCAATTTAAACGCCAGTTGCAAAATACCACCTGAAATTTTGCTACAGTTCACTTGCACACTTTGCTTGTACATGAATGAGCTGTTCAACATGTTATATAGTATAGTGTTTGTGTATGTGACATTGTGTGCCAGAGTGTGTATGTGTGCATGGGAGTGTATGCATATGTTTATGACTCATGAACGCAGAAGTGTGCGCATGCATACGTCTGTGTGTGTGTGTGTGGCGTATATTTTATTATTGATTTGTTAAAACTTGTAAAGCGCCCTGTAGTCGACATTGTTAGGATAGGCGCTATTCCGCTAAAGAAATTGTCTTCATTATTATTATTTTTTAATGATTCTGTTCATCCAAAATCCCAGTTTAGAAAATCTATGTGTGTTGATTTTCTTCATTTCAAAGTGAATTATGTGGTCACATTGTATGTGGTGCTGATAAACTGCAGGACATTGAAATCACGTAACAACATACCGAAAGTTCTGTGAAGAATGCACTGAGAAGTAATAATGTTTGCACACAAGTATCCTTGTACTTATAGTCTGTAATGAAAGTCAGGGGTGTTATTTTAACTGAACGACATTTTTTCCCGATTGCAGAAATTTTTCAAGTAAATGTCTTTACTTTTTTCGTTGCATTGTTGCAGGAATGCAGAAAAAAGTGCTGTCTTCCTTTTATCGTCTTAAGTTATTTTTTTATTCATAAAAGTCTGTCAGCTTTAGATACAGCAGTCTTGAGTTATTGCAATATACATTATTATCCGTTCAAACTTAACTGTCGTAACATTTGAAGGCCACATTTTCAGTAGGTTAAAGGCTTAGACTTTGTGCTGAAAATATGACAGTTTAGCCGACTAAGAATGTGACCTGCAGGCAATGAAGTGTAGGTGGTAATTCAGGAAACAGGAAATGACAACGAAAAACCGGAAAACACATGAAATGTGAGTAGCAAATCAGTTTTCACTTAACAGGTATTGTGACATTCTTTTAGCCTTGAAAAAAAAAAAGTCGCCATCCATAACGATCAGGAAGCTTTGACACTCGAGTTTAGTGCCGACCTGCAAGTGGAGAGATATTAGGATCAGACATGGGATCTGGAGACTGGAGATTTCCATCTCCCATCTGATCGCTGTCCCCACATGTTTGTCTAGCCCATCTCCATCGAGTTCCATTATGTCAGCTCTTTCTGCCGAAGTCTGTGGACAGGGTTCCTAATCCCAAAGAGAAACAGTAGACTCTCGCTCATCTGGATTGCAAATATGTGCATCCATAGGATTTGCTTCAGTCAGTTCCACTGTGTCAACTACTGGATTACTACATGAATGTGCTGGGTGTCAGGTATGTGCACAAATCGAGCCCAACTCCTACAGACTATCTGAAGGTAGACTAATCAAAGCTACTGAAGCAATGGAACGTTTAAGCGTTGATTTCAAAGGGCCACTGCCATCCCCCACACGTAATAAATATATTTGACTGTAATTGATGAATATTCAAGATTTTTATTTGCTATTCCATGTCCCGGTATGCGTTCATCTACAGTGATTAGATGCCTGAAACAGTTATTTGCACTGGTGGAATGTCTGGCTGAAAAGATGACTCTTACTTGATTAGAAATCATGTGTGAACAAGTGACAAGTGTAGATAAAAGAAGTCGCTTTGTAATGTGTACCCTTAATGCTTATTTACACCTGTAATTGCCCAGTCTTTCCACTCTTTAGTTTTATGCCTATGCAATGTTTCATGTACCCAATTTGCTGGGATTTCTTTAACCCCTTGACTGCTGTACCTTATTAAACATGTACAGCTAGTTCAGAAAGTAGCGGGCATTGCTTTGAAGGTATCATTGAGTCCATTATTGGTGTTGCATGTGAGAGGACACCACAGACAGTGCCACATGGTGACCTGATCTGTCTGCCTCCTCTCACCATGAGAATGATAACAGTCCCTCATTGACGATCACACTCCTCACTAGCACTAGCAGTCAAGGGGCTAAACATGCATGCAGTTGAATGTCAAATATGCATGTGATGATATGTTTTGCTCCATGTACAATGTGGACCATGAAATTGGCCTCAGTATCTGCTCTTACGACAGTAATCTTGGCTGAGTCCAATAGTACAAAGCTTCTGCTCACTCTTCTATCTGTGTCTGTGTCTGTGTGTCTGGTACTCGTCATGCATACGTGAATAGCCAGTGCTTGTGGCAATGAATGAATATTTGTTATTAGGAGGTATATCTCCAAACCACCTTAAATTTGAGGACAGCCTGTGTGGTCAACTGGCTGTAATAAAACTGAAATTTTTAGAGATAGGGCTTTTTCTAAAATCTGATTATGCCTTAGAAACCACAAATATTAATAGTTCAAGTGAGTATGACCAGAACATTTACTTTTTGAATGCTCATGAGAAAACTTTTTATGATATTTGGTGATTTGTGGGCCATTTAACTGCAAAGGACAGCACTGCAGTATTTTGAGCAGCAGTTGAAATACCTGATGATTTGTAAGCAAAGTTAGAATTGATGTCATTGATAAGGGTATGAGTTTCAGTTCTTTATTATTACGAAAAGAAAGAAAATATTTTTCATTTGTTCTGTGTGTGTGTGTCTGTGTGTGTGAGAGAAGCTTGTTTCTATTATCCATTTGTATATGATTCTTCATCTGCGTTCTATTTCATGGCTCTAGGTCATGTGAGAATAGATTTGTTTTCTTTTCAAATGTCGATAAAACTGTTACCTTCCTTTGAAATCCATGAATTATCATCTGCAGTCACTGTTTCTGGTTAATATTTTGTTAAGCCGATTAATTAGGCAACTGCTATCATTCATATCCTCTTATTATATCTGAATGTAAAAATGTTGAACAAAGCTTTGACCATGAGGAAGATGCAGCAGTGGGCATAATTTTTGCTTTTTTCTTGTCTGGATATTGGTGAGTGTGTGTGTGTGTGTGTGTGTGTGTGTGTGTGTGTGTGTGTGTGTGTGTGAAAGGTTTGTGAGTATGAATGTGTAGTAATATATGAAGTAGTTAGAATAATGGAAGTGGTAATACTATTTTCATTTAAACGTCTTTTCTCAAAACTTGAAATTAAGTGAAAATGAAAGAGAGATATTGAAAGTGTGAGTGTGTGTGTGTCTTTAGTATTTGAATCAGTTATCTTTTTTTCTTCAACGTTTCTGATTGCTGCTTAAAACTACGTATGGTGTTGCTCCCAGAGTAGATTTGCATGATTTCAGGTGACATTACATTATAACCAAGAAAACAGCTCTTTTTTTTAATACAGTGACCTTTGTATAAAGTGACATGTTTCAGCATGGAAGCTTTTTCCAGCATGCTTGAACTATTCCTTACTTGAAAAGGAGTCACATTGTTGATTGTTCAAAATGAATGTTCACCATTGTATGTTGATTAGAAATAAATGTCAAAGAAAGGGAGGAAAATGTGCCTGCAATGCGCGCATTTGTGCAAGGTTAACACGGTTACTTCATGTTTTGTACCACATTAGTTCCGTGGTGGGTTTTGTAGTTAAAATTTCTTGATAAAGTGCAATGAACAGCATTACACGAGTGCGCTTTTTGTTGTTGCATGTTTGCTGTTGTTGTGACAAATCTGTCCACGTATCCGTCACTATACATTCCAAGCAGAACAGGCCCTTCCACCCACTGTCCTGCATGCCCACGTTATCCCATCCGTCATCACACACCAGCAAGGAGCATGAGCAAGGTAATGTTGCTTAAAACCCAGCCAACCGCAAAGGGCCATACCAGGGCTAAAGAAGCATTGACAACCAAGCCAGCTCAATGACACTATCTTTAGACAGGGTGACATTCTAGCTTCAATGCCAAGCCATGGGAAAGCGTAATTGCCATCAAATTCCTTTGTATCATTATGGTCCTTCCATTCTCAGTCGCCCCCCCCCCCCCCCCCCCCACCCCACCCCTCTCTCTCTCTCTCTTTCTTTGCATCATTACACTCCATCTGTTCTGTGTCTCTCTCTCTCTCTCTCTCTCTCTCTCTCTCTCTCTCTCTCTCTCTCTCTCTCTCTCAGTTACTCAAATGTTGAAGTTTTTATGTATTACAGATGTAAATATTTCATGGAGATGTTCTAGTCCTTCCATATAGGTTTTAATTCCCACAGCACCGAAAGGACAAAAACATCTTCATGAAGCACAAGTTAAGGGTCCTGCATGTACTGGTATATTCCATCTTCCTGGGTGCATATGATACATGAACCCTCACAGCAAATCAGGAAAGAAGAATCCAAACTATAGAAATGAGATGTTAAATCACAAGATACTAAACATCAGGTACACTGGTCATATAAAAAATCGACAAGTGCATCAAACCATTACGCAGCACAAAGAACCATAAGATCCTCTGGCATCAGTCAAGAACATATAAAAAATCGACAAGTGCATCAAACCATTACGCAGCACAAAGAACCATAAGATCCTCTGGCATCAGTCAAGAACAGACAACTACTGGTATGGCTATGTAACAAGATCCAATGGCCTTGCTAATAGCAGCCCTCCAGGTAACTGTTGAAGGCAGAGACATAGGGGAAGACAAAAAGAATGATGGACTGACAACATTGCAGAATGGATCTGGGAAACATTCACAGAGACCCACGCTTTGGCACTCAAGTGACAGAGCTGAAGGAACCTGGTGAACTCTCCTTCA
Source organism: Conus ventricosus (assembly GCA_018398815.1). Lineage (NCBI taxonomy): Eukaryota > Metazoa > Mollusca > Gastropoda > Neogastropoda > Conidae > Conus > Conus ventricosus. The sequence continues at coordinate 101,157,222 of CM031597.1, read as the reverse complement.
GTGTGATGTCCCAATGACTCCCCACAGTTACAGAAGAAGACCTAAATGTGTATGTATACATGTGTGTGTAAACCAGTGCTCATTCTTTATGAACATATTTCAAAGCTCATGTACATTCTCTCTATATCAGTCAATGCATTTTTCTTCCAAATAATGTTTATTGTACAAACTATCTGTGACCACAAAAAAAGACTATATCACCAAAGTGACCACAAAAAGATAACGTCAAAAAGAAAATTTTAAAAAATCATCATACATAATTTGCTCAAGCCTTTGGTAATAAAGTAATCCAGCAGTTCTGAACCTTTGGTAATAAAGTAATTCAGCAGTTGTTGACATGGAATACATATTCTTTTTAAGCAACAAACAAACAAAAGCACAGCATGAAGTACCGTATGTCTGGTTTCATTAGAATACTACACAAGCAAAAGACCAGCAGTTCACCACAAAATTTGTATATCAGCAGACAGACCATTTTCATTAACTGAACAATATAACATCAATATTCAAAGTTAAACATTTTCATACTTATACAGTATCACTCAGCAGTTTGTATGAATACATCAGTAACATACCTTTATCATAAACACTCAGTATCAGTCGGCAAGCAGTTTGTATTTACACTTCCAAAACTCTGGAAGTCGTTCAGTCTTTGAATAGTTTGCCAAGTACTACGAAATTTATATAAAATCTGCTTTATATCAGCATCATTTGGCATATGTGAAAAAAAAATCACAGCTATCAAACACAAACACACACAAAAAGAAGAAAAAAAAGAACTTGTATTGAGCCACAGTCAATAGATAAGTTCTGACTTTTGAATCCTACCCATTTTGTTACCATGTCTGGGATAGAAAATTGCACATTTCTTGTCCATCCACGTTTCCCTACAAGTCACTTTCTGCAACTGGCTGTCTGAAAAAACAAGCTACTGAAAGGTCTAATGCAGCTTCAACCTGGCAGTTCTGTAAAGGCAGGAATTGTGTCCTAAGAAACGCTAACGTACTACATGCAAATTTAGTCTTTTTTTCTGTTTTTCCCTCTGACCATTTGATTTCCATGTAAAAGTACAATTAAAAATAAAAAGAAAGAAAGAAAAAAAGGTATAAGCAGGTTTTGTTTTGTTACGAGTGAATTCCTCTTTGTTTGGTTGATTGTTGGATTGTTCTTTTTTGTTTGTTGTTGCAGTGTACAAACTCTTGGCTTCCTGACAACTCCTTCCTCAGAAAAACATTAAAATGTTAACATTGCAGGTGCAAAATAATTATTACTATGATGAGTTTATAGTTTTACATTGAAATCAAATGGTAACTTCAGGAAATGTGTTAAAGAGATATATTTCAAAGAGTGTTCAACATCTAAGTTGTGGCAGCCACAGTGGTAGTCACAGTCATGTTGAATATGTTGGTGTAGCAGTAGACAATTCAATAATTTCCATACCTGTAAATTAAGATAATACATCCCGTTCCTTTAGATTTCTTATACGCTTTTTGAAACAACTCCCAAAATAGGACTAACAGCTAGAGAGGAAAAAAATAGAAAAGAAAGTGTAACAAATTGCACAAAGAATTGTCTTCCTGCAGCTGTTACAGGTAGGGTCTTCATTTCAGTTTGTTCATGATGTTGTCTTGATCTGCTCGTATCAACAAGAAAAATCAAAACAACAAACCAGATATTCCAACAAGGGGTGAAGACAGAATATTATTGTTAGCTATATCCAGTATATGTTAGTTGTTGTTTTTTTTTTTTTTTTTTTTTTTTTTTGCATATACAGATGTTATATTTACAAAACTTCAATTCTGATGGGAAATGATAAAAATGAAGAAACAGGAGGGTGATCGTTGACAGACCACCTCAGAAACAAAACCGGTCTATATTTAAACATACCACAGTAGTGTACCTTTGTTCACGTAAGACTCAGGCCAATTACTGCTTTACTTCTGTAAGCTCGCTGATGTTTGAATTCTCTGTATGTCCTTCCAAATTGAGTATTTTGAGTCCTCGAAACCTGCAGTAAGCAGAGCAAAATTCAATAGTGGAAGGATGTCATTAGAAAAAAGATTCTGTTGTACAAATGGACATCATTAAAATAATTTGGCACTTCATGTACAATTAAACTGCCTATTATTCAAAAAGATGAAGAAAAATTTATTACTATGCAAAAGGGAATGTAAACAATGATGCTGTTGTGTAAATATTTTGATTTGATTTCAACCAGTTTATATTGCTGGTATGTACAGGCTAGACAAACATGTTTCAGACCTCTGGCACACAATAATCCATGAAGGTCACCTTTCAGAGGGAGAGCTCACTCAACGCTGGCTCCGTAACTAAACAATTACTCTCATCAGTAAGGGGCTTAGTAGTGGTGTCCTGCATATGTTGGGCAAGAACAGGTGCCACTGAACACTACCAAAGAGGATCTAGTTGCAAAGTAAGGCAACTGCAAGCGGAAATCTAAACAAATTTGAAAAATTATTGAGAAAGCTCTACCCAAAAAAACGTTGACAAACAAATCACAAGACAAAACATTAAGCGTTTCGACGTCTTAAGTCTTCTTCAGGCAAGATACAGAACACTCTGACAACAAATACGATTCAACGCCCATCTTGCACTAAACTGGATGAAGATAAGTGATTGCTCGTTCATTTTTGTTGTCCTGTGTTTTGATCTTGCCTGAAGAAGACCTAAGAGGTCAAAATGCGTAGTGTTTTGTCTTGTGATTTGTTTGTCAATGTTTTCTGTGGCACAGCTTTATCAATCATTTTTCAAACTACCAAAGAGATTCAGTAGCAGTGCAGTGTTTTTTTTTTGTGAGTTGCCTCATGATGACTCAGCATCAACTGCTCTCTATGGATTGCTGGTTCCAGGGCTGTGACAGGATGGGCCAGTCTGTGGCTGTGGACATGGGGCCAAATACACGGCATGGAAAATGAGGCAGAATTTAAAAAAAAAAAACATGAAGGAAGCAATGCTGCACTGGTTCATAAATGCATACATCTTTGTCAGCCTGACTGATAGGAATAAGTCTTAAATATATCCGAAAGCGAGTAACACATTTGTTTTTATCACAGTAGACATTGTCCATTGCATTTACATTTAAATGTGTTGCAAGTCCAGTGTTTTTTATGCACACATGACATATAGACTACACTGTACCTTTAATTCAGTTGAACTACATAACTATTATATAAAAATGAATTCATCTTGACAAAACAGCATTGTACAGTATCAGAAAATGTAATAATGTTTCTACCAAATTCAATTAAAAAATAAGCACAGTTCACCAGTTTTAATGATCACAGAACTGACTGAGACATCAGTAGGAGACATGGACAAAGAACGAATCCAGTAACATATCGGTGTATCAGGGATGATTACTGTTCTTGATGATGGAATAAACATTTTGTCTGAATTTTCCCATGAAAATCCTATATTAACATACAAAATGTGCATCTGCCAGCTCCAGCTGTCAATAATTTGACTAAAACAAGTGAGTGAATGTGTATGCATGTGCATGTTCATACATCTGTGCATATTTGTGTGTGTGTGAGAGAGAGAGAGAGAAAGAGACAGAGAGAGAGAGAGAGAGAAAGCTTAGATGTGAAAAGTACTGAATGTTCGTGGGGCTGAAATGAGATGCAACGTGTTTTAATGATGAGGAAGAGTAAGGATAACACCATCTAAATGTTCTTCAGCAGAGACAATGATCAACTACATTGAGAAAAATCACAGCTTATTTGCTCGAATGACTTAGGAAGGTTCCATCAGCAGTGTGTAAAAAAAACGTACATGCTATCAAAAAGAAACATGTCAAACTGACAAGAATGGTTTGCACATGTTAATGCAATGCCAGATCACCAAAATTCGTGCCATACCCCCCACCTGGGAGAAATGGGAAAGAATCTGGTTTGGACATTTGTTTCAAAGTTGTCAGTAACTCCGGCAGAGGATAGACTTGAGGGTTCCACTCTGTGTAGGCTGTGGCTGTTGATTTAGAGCTACTACTGGCACTGGAAGCCTTGCTCAAACTTCCTCGCTGGCGATGGATGAAGTAATCCTTGGACTGATCAGCCGGAAATTGGATGCTCATCTTCACCATCTGGGAGTTGATGTCATCGCAGAGATGCAATGGCACCTCGCTGGGAGGTTTCTCATCCAGGGTGTACTTGTGCTTTTTGTGAACATCTGCAATATGCCTTGGTTTGAATAAAACAGGGCGCTCATGCAAGGTTGGATCAGCTGACAGAACTCTGTCAATCACTTCTTTGGGAAGTTTGGGTTTTCGCAGGCTTTTCTTTTTCAGGTTCTCAGGTTCCTCCTCAGATTGTTGCTCCCTGACATGCTTCCCATCGTAAAACATCTTTCCTCCAGTTCTAGCCATCATTGTGTATTCATCACGAGGATACTCATCCTGCAGGATTGGGACATAATTTTTCTTTGCGATAAAGGGTGACGGATTCCATTTGTTGGGGTTAACGTATGTGACACGTTTCACCTCAGGTTTCTTCTCCTGCGTCCCTGATAGTTCATCAAAGTCGTCAAGACCAAAATCTGCTTCAGACATGATGGTAGCGATTGTATCTTTTCTGCTTGTCTTAGAGGAAGCGGAGGATTTCTTTCCAATGGACACTGACATTGTCAGAGCACCTCTCTCTGCTGTCACATCCTGTGAGCCAGCGTGGGAAGCCACACTATTAGGCTTCATCAAAGGTTCACGTATTTTGACATTGCCCTTCTTTCCTTTCTGAGGCTGAGGGACTGATCCTGGTCCGGTGCTCTTGGGTTCTAAGCCTCGCGAGGAAAGCCACTGCTCGTAGGCTGCCTGGCCATAGAACTGTGCATCCAGCTTGGCCTCCTCCTCCTCCTCCAGGTCCTTCAGCACTTGCTGCATCTTCACCTTCTTCAGCTGGTGCATCTCCTTGGCCACGTTGTTCTTGTCCTGGTGCCACATCTCTGCTGCCAGGATCCTGTGGAAGTAAAGGTCAAGTCATGGTGAAAGGAACAGGTACCAGGATTTTGTTAACTAAACCTGTTTTTTTTTTCAACAAGGTGTTGGTGGCATGGTATGGAGGGAGAAGGTGCATGCTTTCATCTGAATAATTCTATATTATATACTAAATTCAGCGAGAAGACAGTACTCTGTCTCTCAGTCTGTGTGTGTGTGTGTGTGTCTCTTTCTCTCTTACACACACACATACACACAGACACACACACACACACACACACACACACACACACACACACAACACACATAAATGGGCATACAACACTTTCTCTTTTACCTTATAACACACACACACACACACACACACACGTGCGCGCATGCATGCACACACACACACATGCACACATACTCGCACACACACACACGCTCTCTCTCCTTCTCTCTCACAAACACACACACAGAGGTGTACACCAGATTTCTGTTCCTGTAAGAATAAGATCCAAAACATCATCCACTCATCATGCTGCCAACCTTGCACATTTACGGTGAGCCCATAGTTTGGCCAGGTCAAGGGGCGTGTTCCCGCGACAGTCTCGTCCATCAATCTTGGCGCCCACCTCAATGAGGAGCTTCAGGCACTGTACATGGCCCTCGCTTGCTGCCTGGTGTACAGGGTGATGCCATCATCGTTCTCTCTGCACAGGACAATGTTTGTTGTTGTTGTTGTTGTTGCTTGTTAGTTTGGTACCACTTCAATGGCATTTCCCCTACACTGCTCATTATGAATACATACATACTCTTGCACAGGCTCAGCACCAACAACCCACTGGGAGCAGTCAAGGTCAAGTCGTCATGAGGCAACTCACCAAAACTCATCACTGCCAAATCCCTTTTAAGGTGTTCTCTGGTGCCTGCTCTTGATCCAACAAATGCAGGACACCACAACTAAGCCCCCTACTGATGACAATAAGAGAGTGTCTCCAGCCAGACAGTGCCACCATGTCTGTCCTACAACAGTCGCAATGAACTTGCTGATACTGGCAGCCTTGACACAAACTCACCAAGGGTACAGACTCTGAGAGAACATCGAAACTGAGTTGACCATGACAGCATGGAATGAAGGCCAACATAACTTGAGACTTTTTCTTTTTATGTTGATCGATGAAGAAGAGGATAAGAAGATGGTCCTATGGAACTCCATCCAGTCTAAGACTACATGCTGGGGCTGTCTCTGCTTTCTTTCATATCATATCCCAGCATCAAGCAGATCCAAGAGATACACTGCAGTGTTGATCTGAAAGAGTTGAGCAACACTCTCAGAGACACATCCATCAAGTTGATGAAACTCAACTGCATGTCCCAGTCTTTCCAGCTGAGCCCATAGCAAAACTCAACTCTGGGTAGGAGCTGGCTGGGGCAGAAAAGTCCCACAAAGGAATGGCTCTGATAGAAATTGTACCCATGACCTCTCAGCTAGGAATCTGCTACACTAACCTCTGTACCACAGCAGCTGGCCCACAAGACAACTTTAGTTAAAGCTGCCTAACCATCCTCAATCAGTTCTTAGAAATTTATCTAAAACTCATCCATTAAATCCCAAATTTTGTTAAATAATTTTGAATATCCTCCTTGGAATCCACAGTTAGTGGTTTACTCCAGAGTTTCATTCCTAAAATTCAAATTGGGTGAAAGTAATCCTAAAATTCATCCTCAAAATCTCAATT
>CM031597.1:101110550-101143050 GCA_018398815.1 Conus ventricosus | reverse complement strand
TGCATTATTTAATAGGTACTGAGGATGAGGTGTACCAGTCTTAAGGAGAAAATAATTGAAATGGGGTATTGAATAGGACATTTTGTTTGTTCAAGACTTGCCCTATCCTTCCTGTCTCCCATTGTAATTCTTTTAGGTGTCTTACGTTGGTTGATTGTTTCGAGTCCCTCCCCATCCCTCTCTATCTCCCCGTTCCTCAATCATTTAAAAATATTAAGTAATTTGCCTCTCCTTACCCCCACCCCCCTCTGCAACCTCAACCCCATCTCTCTTTCTTCTGCCTCTGTTATTTTCCTCCAATCCTGTTCCAGTCCGCATGTGTGGTGTGTGTGTGTGTGTGTGTGTGTGTGTGCGTGTGCATGCATGCTCAGGCTATTGACCTAAATAAAGATAGAGATGCTATAATAAGTCCAGTCCTTCCAGTTAGCCATTAAAGACTTCTTTGATTTGTGTCTGGAATGTCTGCCCATCACTGTGGCCCTGTTGAGTGGATTTGGACAAGGAGTCTTCATCTCACAACTGGAAGAGGGAATTTTACGTGCCACCATGTGTAGTGACCTTGCTGTCTGATATTGTCTGACCTATGATTCATGTGTTAGATGCCATGACATAGTCATTTGACTTAACATTTTATGTGTGGGGTGCCATTTCTTCTGATTATATCTCACAAATATCACAGTGTGTTGTAGTAATGCCACCAGACTATGCATGCTGATCTTGTTGGATTTCATTTCATTCTGTATTAGAATATAGATCATATAACTTGCTGTATTGTAATGATGCAGATGCTGAGATCCTACTTTATTCCTGCGACTGTTATTCACCATTGGGACCAAAGAAATATGCAGTGTCAAGTTCCATATGTTACAAAATGCTCTTTTATATTCATCAAATGATTTTTTTTTTAACATAATGTGGACTTTTGTGACAATGTAGAATCTGCATATGAAAATTTGGATGTATTATAGAGAATCACACTAATTCCATGGTATGATGTGATGTACCTGTTTGTGGCAGACTGTACATGCAGATGCTGAAGGAAGAGGAAGAAGCCAGGAAGCAGTCAGAGGAGAGCGAGGCCCCACCAGAAGAAGCCAAGCCTGCCCCACCCTCTTTGTCACCCAAGGAAAAGAAAGGGGGAAAATCTTCTGCCAAGTAAGATTCTTTTGACGTTTTGTGCTGTGTTGGTAGGTGGCTCACTGCGTCAGTCAGTCTTATCCAAGGCAAAGCAGTTTGGAGCATTCTATCATGTATCTAAGTTGAGACTTTTTAAAATTTCTTCAGCATCTCTGTGTGATTGAATGTAGGAAAAAAGCAAGGCAAATGACATTAAAACTTTATTAATCCAGATGTTTATAAAGTGAAATTTTGTTGTTGTTCTTTCCCGTAGTTCAAAGTGAAATATTTGTGCACATGCACTACCCATACACACCACATTCATTCACTGTGCAGCCAAATGAAAAGGAGTGTTCTGGAGACTGATATAGAGAAGGTTTAGAGTTTTAGAAACCAACAAACCACATATGCACAGCTGCAAACTACCATACTTACACCCCACATGAGCCCACTCCATACCCACCTCTATTCTAAATCATGTAAATACAAGTGTGCATACTCACTTAAAATGACATGTGATCAATGCACATGCACTCCCCCCCCCCCCCTCCCCCCAAGCACACACATGCATGCATACACACATACAACACACGCACACACACACACACACACACATGCAACACAAACACACGCACGCACACACACACACACACACACACACACACACACACACACACACACACACACACACACACACACACACACACATGGACACAAACACACACACACACACACACACACACACACACACACACACACACACACACACACACACACATCTATACATGCATACACATACGCAAACACACACACCCATGCACGCATGCACACACAGACACACACACAACACACACACACACACACACACACACACACACACACACACACACACACACACACACACACACACACACACACACACACTCACACACACACACACACACACACATATACATACACATACACATACATATACACACACACACCCCTCCATACACACACTACACAGATGAATCAGCCTCTCATTCACAATTCCACCTGACAGAGGCAAAGGAGGAGGAAAAGCCAGCAGCGCCCAGGTGATACCGGAAGAGCCCAGGAACAGTTTGTCCAGGGCGCTGAGCTGGTGAGCGCTGTCAGCCAGGCAGTGTGTATGGCCGGCGCCCATGCCTTGGAACTCCCAACCTACCAGCACATCGCCAACATGTTTAACAGCGAGGTATGGGGATTTGTATGGAAAGGAGATTAAGGTGACCTTGCACACAGAGCAGTGTTGATTAGGGTATCAACGTTTTTGGCCCTGTCTGTCCATATACTGACTAGAAAACAGGTGGAATTTAATCATGGGTTTCGCAGGGTTGTTTGCAAGGTAACTATTTTGTGGGAAATAAATTCTGAAGATTCTGTTCACAGTGGTTCTGAGACTAAGCAGTTTTGTCGTCAGCTGGGGGCCTAGTAGCTGCACCACTGAACACCACCAAAGTGACAGCAGCAGTGTTGTGTCTTATCTAGTGATGGCTTGATAGTGATCGGCTCCCTTTAGACTGGGGCACAGGGGTTGCAAAAATATAAACCTGGGTGTGATTGTGAATGGGGAATTGGAACGAAAGGTGTGAGTAATATCACATGGAAGGAGAGTCAGAGGGGATGATGAGGGCAAGAGGGGGATCAAGTATGGTTGGAGGAGTCTACAGAAGATGAGAAAGACAATTTTTTTTTTAAGTATGCAGTGCAAAACTGAATGGATGCCAAAAAGGGGAAAAGTGTAACATTTTACTATTATCTTCATTGTTGCAAGGGATTTTATTTGTGTGCTCAGTCTGCCTGTTTCCCTCTAATATACTGCATTATTATCATGATGTTTGTTTTGTTTTTACAGGAGGGATTGTAATTCTATTCATAATATCACTTAGTGACAGCATAAGCAATGTTGACTTATAGGCAGCATTTTAGGAAATTTGCAATTGTATTTGAGGCAATTTTATCATTGCTACTGCTGTTATTACTGGTCTTGCTGTTGCTGTTGTTGCTGTCATCCCTCATTCTGTTATTTTCTGCTTAAGGCAAGTTGGTGACTTGAATAGTGCTGAGTGTGCAGAATTCAATTAAAGTTGTGATGATAATGTAATGTCATCCATGTGATGTGTATAAATATTGAGGTGTAATTATGAAGAAATGTGTATAAATATTGAGGCATGTCTGTGTCTGGTTGGAAAGGTGTTGTTCCTGTTTTAATTGTTCTCGAGAAGATATCATGAGTGATGTGTGTTTGTATTTGTATTCTCTCTTTCTCTTTCTGTGTGTGTGTGTGTGTGTGTGTATGTGTGTGTGTGTGTGTGTGTGTGTGTGTGTGTGCGCGCGCACGCACGTGCACACATACATGCTCATGTTGGTGGATACTAACTGTTTTGCAAGTGTGATGTTAGAGGTGGTGGAAAGAAAGAATTGGGAGAGAGCAAGAATAGGGGGAGAGAGAGAGAGAGAGAGAGAGAAAAGAGGGGTCTTAGCAAAGGTGGAAGGTCATATTTTCAATCTGATCAAATTAAAATGGTGCTCCTGTATCTTATTTGAAAATAGTATTCATTACTTCTTCCGCAGAAAACAAACTCTCACTCACATCGCTGTGTTTGTTTTTCTGTGTCAACCCAAGGTTATGCATACATTAATAAACTGATTCTCATTAATTTTGCCAGAAAGATGGAAAGTGGCTCAGGGAAGAACCTATTCAAAGTTTGGCAGGGATCCAGATCAATGAATGGATCCTGGTTTTTCTTTAAAGAGGAGTGGTTACCCTAAGGTGGAGATTTGTGGTCTCCTCGGAACCATATCTGCTTATACCTGAACTGAACTCCAAAAATCTGACCTGAAACTGATGTATACAAGTGAATGCCCTGATCAACTGTTATTCCTGGAAAGTTTTAATCTGCGAGTAGTCTGGGGATCTGATCTTTACTTGTATTGTGTGCGGTACTGTTTAACTCCATAATGTCTATATTTGCATATGTACGTCAGGCTGGCCAGCTGAGGATGCCGTTACCCATGGTGACCATCATGCAGAGTGGCAAGGCGGCAGCAGGAAAGCAGAACTGTATCAAGGAGTTCATGATCATTCCCAGCCCTGGGCTCTCCTTCACACAGGTCAGTTCATGATCATCACCATGTGTGTTCTGGAATGCCTTCCACATGGGTCACTCCATGTCGTCATGAGAGTGGGGCTCTCATATTATTAGATTTAGTCATGCAGACCTCTTTACCCATACAACTTTGCTGTATTTTGTGCACATATTTGGCAAAAGTATGATGAATGCGACAAACTGGAAAAAATGTGTTGAAAAAAGAAATCTCAAAACAAAGTTCTTGAGTGGTAATGCACTTGCGGTGTATAACCATTGTGTTTGAGCGCTACAACCAAAGAGTGACAACTCGTGGAAAATCGTGCGCATGATGTAACCCCCACCACCCGAAAAGTCAGTGTGTGTGAGTTATCCCGAGTTCACCTGAACAAGGACGAACAATGTTCTCACTCAATAATTCAACTAAAAAAAGAGATTTTGAAGTTTTACTATATTTTATTTCCTTTTATTACTTCTTTCTTTTTAGCACAAGTAAACACGTCAATTACTAGTACGCAATATGTTCAATCATAAACTGCTGGCTACATTTAAAAAGAAAATGCAGTTTGGATCATGAACAACGTGAAAGGGCGCAGACACTGATCTCTGCAGGAGCCCTCCACGTTGGTCCAATTCTCCACGCGGTGTGCCACTCCTGACATGCGATTGTCCTTGACGGAAGTTGTTCTTACTTCGGTTTTATCATCACTTCCGTTTACATTTGTTTTCCTTCATTTCTTATTTACCACCCATAATAAGAATAATAACAAAATATCCTAACTGCCTATAATGAATAAATAAAAAATGATCATTAACGATCTTAATAATTTCGATCTACAATTTTGACTTTCTACCCAAAACAACCAAATAGACTAGCTTAACTTACCAAAATCAACTACGATATTGGGAAGGTTACAATCACCCCTCCTTGAAAAAATTGTTTACCCTTGTTAACTAACAAGGACAGAGTAAACAATAAATTAGGTACTGAAAAAAACATACCTTCTAACGACAAACAGGCAATTATGAACAAAATGGATATAACAATGAAACCAACAACGGATGCAGCCCAAAGCTAGTAAGCAATGGATTTCAGAAAACTCATCCCTTATCTCATTCAAAATTATCAAACATAACATTGTCTTCATAGTAAAAAAAAACCAAACCAATCAAAAGGAATGAGAACAACTTGTGTCTCATTTAGATAGGTGCTTTGTCATCTTTTACCACAACAATCCACCAGTATTCATCAGCTAACATAGCATATTTAATATAGCACATTACTAATTGTCATCTCCATCAGAACCCATTCCTCAACTAGAAAACAATTTCAATTTTGGTCACATTTGAGCAATCCAAAATCAAGTCACACGCATACACACATACAATAACCCAGTTAACAATCAAAATCAGCTTAACATAATGACACTGCTAGCACTAGTAATAATAACATGTATCATTCAATCCCTTCTCTCTTACTTCACATAAATCATGACTTAAAGTAAGCCTAAGAGGTCTCAAAACACCTCAACATCCAGACATCTTTTACACTTGTAACCCACAACATGAAACGGATGTATTGTGAGACTGGGGTACAGTTCTAACTTAGCAACTTGTCAAGCTTCTGACGAGTATGCAACACCTCCCTGACAGAATCTGCCCAACCCTGTCTACGAGCATTGGAGTCTTTGGACACAACATGATGAACTAAATTTAAACGATTCACAGGTCGTCGTGTCCTACTTGACCTCCTAGGAACATTGACATTCTCATCATTTAATGACTCAACATTCTCTGTACCTGTCTCCTCTGACCCCCGATCAGACCCCGTTTCACCCCCACTGTCTCCAGGTTCATCATGTACACTGGAATTGCTAACATTCTGTGGGGTTTGGGGACTTACCAACTCTACAGTTTCATCTTGCCTTGGAACATCAGGTACAAAATCAGGTGCATCAACCCTCAAGTTATAACTTGGTGGGTGGGTAAACACCTCGACTTCAATGTGGCTAACCTCTCCCTCCGTATCAGACATCTTATCTAGGACATCCTCATCCTTATCGGCCTCAACAGACACCGATCGTCTGATCGTGAACCCTCCTAAGGATTCCTTCTGAGCAGGCAGTTTTTTCTCTGGTTTATCACCTGATGGTTCTGCACCCAGTACACCAATAGGCAACAAATAGTTTCTGTGTAAGGTCCTCTTTACACTGTCCCCACTCTCCTTCTGCACTGTATAGACTGGCAAATCTGGCATCCTGGCAGTGATAACATAAACATCTTTCTCCCACTTATCTGACAGCTTTGAGTCCAACCGATGTCCTAGCTTTCTAACAAGCACTCGATCACCAAGCTCTAATTCTGCAGCATGAGCTGAGACATCATACCTGAGTTTATTCTTCTTTGCCATTTTTTGCATGTTCTCTTCTGCTTTCTCATAGGCATTTTTTAGTTGCTCTCTGAGACCTCGCACATGTTGTTTTAAAGACTTCTTCTCTCCTTGGTTTAGATCAACCCCAAATGCAATGTCAATGGGTAGTCTTGGATGACGACCAAAAAATAAGAAGTATGGGCTGAACCCTGTGCTCTGATGGTGTCAACAATTGTATGCATGCACTACACAAGGCAACACCTTCTTCCACTCAACCTTCTTCTCTTCTTCCAAACTGCGTAACATGTTCAACAAAGTTCTGTTCCACCGCTCCACAGGATTTGAACATGGATGATACGGCGTGGTCCTGATCTTCTGAATGCCTGCCATTTTGCACAACTCATGTACTATTTCTGACTCGAAATCCCGACCCTGATCAGAAAGAATTTTCTTTGGAAATCCATAGACCATGAAAAACCCCTTCCAGAGTGTTTTGACGACCGTTTTGGCAGTTTGGTCCTTTGTACAATATGCAGCTCCAAATTTTGTGAAGTGATCAACAACTACTAATACACTTTGTTTCTTACCCCCTGTTTCTATGGTCAAATAATCTATGGACAGCAATTCCAAAGGGAAAGTTGTAACAATGCTGTTCATTGGAGCTTTCTGTGGCACAGCCCCACGTTTTATGCATCTCATACACCTTTTGATCTTCTTCTCCAAATCTCTACCCATGAATGGCCAGAAAAATCTCATCCTTAGTTGACTCATGGCATTGTCAAAATGAGTATGGAATAAATCTTCATGCACTCCTTTGAGAGCTTCCCTCCTGTGTGACACTGGGAGAACCAGTTGCCACCTGACAGCTTCACCCTCATTTGCCACTCTTCGGTACAGGACCCCATCCTTCATCTCAAGTTTGCTTTGCTCTCGTGCAAACGCTCTCAGTTCATGATCATCTAACTCTGCTGCAACCAACTCTTCCTGTGCTTCTATTTTCTCTATGACAATTTTCAATCTTCTGTCAGCCAGTTGAAATTTCCTCCAATCAGATTGTGAAATAGCTGATAGTTCGCCAAAGTCAGGTTCAAACATATCCTCAGAAATCAAAGAAGGGTCTTTCACAAGTTGCTCAACTGCTGGCATAAAATCATCACTAACTGGGACCTGATTACAATCCATAATATCCTGCTGTTCTTCAACAGTTCGACGATCACAGTGAACATGATACTTGACACAATGGGCATTCAAAACAGCCCGCACAGACTCAGAATTCACTGAAGTAATATCAACTTCTCTTTCTGCATCTCCTTCTAAAGCCTTAGACTTTTCAACTAGAAAAGAGATTTTCTCCATTGACTTCTGATACTCGGTGTCTTCCTCTGCTGCTCCCTGAGGTATTCGCGACAAACTGTCGGCATCAATATGACTAGCTCCTTTCTTATACCTGAGTTCAAAATCATACAATGAAAGAGATGTTAGCCACCGATGACTTGTGGCATCCAACTTTGCATTTATTAGAACATAGCACAATGGGTTATTGTCGGTCACCACTACCACACGACTTCCATACAAATAGTCATGAAATTTATCTGTCATGGCCCATTTCAGTGATAGGAATTCACGCTTGTGAGTAGGGTAGTTTTGTTCAGATTTGTTTAACCCTCTACTAGCATATGAAATCACCCTCATCACACCATCACATTCCTGATACAAAACTGCTCCCAGACCATACCCACTTGCATCACAGTGTAAATAAAACGTCTTTGTCTTGTCAGCAAGACCCAAAACAAGATCACTGGTCAAAGCTGCTTTCACACTTTCAAATGCCTGGTCCTGTGTTCCACCCCACAAGTGAGTGATATCAGATGACAGTGTGAGAACTGAATCCTTTAATTTTTTCTTCTTTGCAGTTGATTTGTTTGTTCATTGGGGTGCATACCCAACCGTCAACTCATTTAGAGGCTTTATCATTAGAGAAAAGTTGGGAATGAAACGCCTATAAAAATTTGCAAACCCTACAATGCGCTTGACATCCTTTACAGTCTCAGGTTTAGGCCAATTTGTTACAGCAGACACTTTGTCAGGATCTGGACGAAGACACCGTTCAGAGATTATGTACCCCAGATGTTTGATCTCAGTGGCTCCAAATACACACTTAGTGGGGTCTAACTTTAGATTGAACTGTCTCAAATGTCCAAGTACTTTCAGTGTTCTCTCTTCCAACTCACCTAATGTCTTTCCATGAACCAGAAGGTCATCAAGAAATATTATCAGTTCCACTAAGTTCATATCCCGGAACACAGTCTCCATGAGACGTTGAAAACATGCAGGAGCGTTCGCTAGTCCATGTGCTAACCTGGCCCACTCAAAGTTTCCAAAAACTGTGGTGAATGCAGAGAGTTTGCTAGCTTTTTCTGACATGGGTACCTGATAATAGGCCTTACACAAGTCCATACTAGCAAAGTACTTTGCACCACTCAATGTCAGCAATAAGTCTTCAACCTTTGGCAAACTGTATGCATCACGAATGGTCCTTGCATTCAACATGCGATAGTCACAACACATTCGTAATGCACCAGTTTTCTTTCGGCACAAGACTATTGGAGACGCGTACGGTGAATGAGACGGGCGAATTATCTTTGCATCCAACAGTCCTTGAATGTGACTACGTAGGTCTTCAAAATCTTTTTGGGAGATGGGTCTAGCTCTCTGTCTTATCTGAGGACCAGGCTCAACATCAATGTCAAACTCAAAATCTGTGTTCAGCTGACCAACATCATACTCTGATTGTATAAAAACATCCTTGTAAGACTGCAACTTCCCTAAAAATCTGTTCTTCCAGTCCTCTGGAACCCCATCCCCAAATCTGAACTCAATACCGGAGGACTCACACTCAGACGCAGTGTGAGCATGTACAAAAACATTGGGTTCAGAACCATCAGTTTTTTCAGCACCAAGAGAAGAAACGATATCATCAAGTATATATTCACAATGATACAAAAAAATGTCACCAACAACCTGTTTTTTCTTCAAAACAATATCCTCATCAGATACATTACGAATACAGATCTTTGCATTCTGCAGCGAGTGGGCAGCGATTGTGCATGCTACCACTTCTAAACCTTCAGGTAGTTGTTGCCTGA
This sequence comes from Conus ventricosus, assembly GCA_018398815.1. Taxonomy (NCBI): domain Eukaryota; kingdom Metazoa; phylum Mollusca; class Gastropoda; order Neogastropoda; family Conidae; genus Conus; species Conus ventricosus. Next base: position 101,133,304 of record CM031597.1, on the reverse strand, counting down.
TGGGTTCCTGAATTAATACTGTGGTCCGTGTACCAGGTACACTGACATGCGAACAGCACCGCACTTCAATCACTTCCCAGTGGGGATGACCACATTTGCTCCGACTAAATGAGTCGAACCCAAGAATCCATCGTTACCCTTTGACAGATCATTGTAGGCAAACAAAACCTCTGGCCTTATTGAAAAGGTAGATGCAAAATCTGTACCTCCTTTCTCCTTGCACACATCAGCATACAATCGGAGAATGTTTGTGCCCACTATGATAGGGACTTGCTTTGAAAACGCAGTATCAGGACATACAAGCAACAATGAATTTACATTCTCTTTCACACCCACAACATCAACAGGCATACAAATCTCACTACGTACATAGCCCAAATAAGGAACAGTTTGTCCCCCAGCACCAGTGACCTGTAAAGAGTCTAACGCCTCTAGAGGCAGTTAAGACAGTTTATCTTTGTAAAAGGACTCTGACACAATTGACACTTGTGAACCACTGTCTATCAGACACTTGGTTGCAACACCGTCCACAACTACTGAACTCTCACAACTGGGTCCCACGAGTCCGCTAGTAATAACTGACGAAACTGAACCAATTTCAGCCAACACTGTTGCGTGAGTCAGAGTTACACATGAGTGTGTTCCCACATTTTGTAGCACCAACACAAAATCCCATCCCTCAGATCTGATCTCAGATGAGATCACACGCAAGTGCTTTGGCAACTGATCTGAAGGTCGAGGGGTCAGGTTGGTATCTGACACACCTGGGACACACCCATGCAGTTCTATTCTCTGACCAGGCGACAGTGTCAACTGAAACGGCCGTTTCAGTCGAACAAGAGTTACCTTACCCTCAATGTCATTACGGTGGTCCAGTAATTTTTGTCGGGCATTTTCACTCAAAACTGACCCCTGACTGCCCGTCTACAGGGGTCGGTTGCCGTTTAAACGGCCTCTCCTTCTTGCCTCTTGGATGCGCTGCTGGTTCCTTGGTCGAGGGCAGTCATTTAGATAGTGGTCCCCCACTACCCCGCAGTTCCAACAAGCACCCCGCACTTTCTTCTTTAGCGGCTGCTGTGGTCGCAGGCGGTCAGCAACCATACCTGCCAGTTTGTCATAGTCGATACCACTGGCAGTGGCATGAGCAGAAGGGTCAGACTGCATCTGATGGGACCCTACTGTGGTCGGCATCGCTGCTGGTGCCCCCTCCAGCTCCCGTATCGTCCTCAGCACCTCTTGCGGGTTCGGAGATGCACGGCCTGGCACCCCATGGTGAGTGCGCACCTCCATGCCCAGTAGTGGGTTTGAGTCTTTAATATTGGTGTGGAAGAGATGGTACAGCTTCCTGTGGAAATCGCCTCCCTGTGGGATGAAAGCGTCCCACAGCCGTGTGAAAAAACTGGAGGGTTGCTCCCCTTCCTGCGGCCTCATCCTGATGATGTCCAAATACCGGTCCTCAGGAGTCCTTACGTCACCATGCAAGGCACGAAGGGTCAACAGGATGGACTGGGCACCATCACAAGCTTTGGCCTGCTCCAGGGCCACCCCACGCAGGCTGGACCTCACTTTCTTGAAAGTGTCCTCAGGGTCTGCTTCACCCACTTCCACCAGATAGGCCTCCACTCGGGAGGCCCAGTCGCTGAAAACAACTTCCTGCCCCCCTTTTGGCTTCAGCCCGGTAAAAATGCCCAGATGAGGCACAGGAGTGGGCATCTTCACCGTCACGTTAACCGGCCCAGGCGTAGCAGGTGAGGAGGATTTGGTGGTTGACCCTCTCCAGTTCAGCCAGGCGTTGCTGCAGTGTCTCGATCTGAGCCTCCAACGCCTGTTCTCTATCTGACCTAACTGCATCTTCTTCACTGTTTGTGCTAGTCATGACTGAACTTTATAGTCATACGGTTTATCTATCTCAAATACCAATTATCAAAAAATAAGTCTATCTCTTTTTTGTTGTTTTCTTTATTAATCCCGGACGAGCCCCCAATTTCTGTAACCCCCACCACCCGAAAAGTCAGTGCGTGTGAGTTATCCCGAGTTCACCTGAACAAGGACGAACAATGTTCTCACTCAATAATTCAACTAAAAAAAGAGATTTTGAAGTTTTACTATATTTTATTTCCTTTTATTACTTCTTTCTTTTTAGCACAAGTAAACACGTCAATTACTAGTACGCAATATGTTCAATCATAAACTGCTGGCTACATTTAAAAAGAAAATGCAGTTTGGATCATGAACAACGTGAAAGGGCACAGACACTGATTTAATCTCTGCAGGAGCCTCCACGTTGGTCCAATTCTCCACACGGTGTGCCACTCCTGACATGCGATTGTCCTTGACGGAAGTTGTTCTTACTTCGGTTTTATCATCACTTCCGTTTACATTTGTTTTCCTTCATTTCTTATTTACCACCCATAATAAGAATAATAACAAAATATCCTAACTGCCTATAATGAATAAATAAAAAATGATCATTAACGATCTTAATAATTTCGATCTACAATTTTGACTTTCTACCCAAAACAACCAAATAGACTAGCTTAACTTACCAAAATCAACTACGATATTGGGAAGGTTACAATAAACTCACAATAATGTAGTTTTGACAGCTGTGATACTAACAATGCATGTTTGCCACCCAGCGTGGTTTAAACTTTCTCATTGGAGTACTCCTGTTTTGTAGAAAATACTCTTATTTTGGATTTGGAATACTCTAAATCAAATTTCAGGGTAAGCAGGTCTGTTCATGCCAGTCCCTAGTATTATGCTCTCCTAAACCACAGTAGCTCATTACTGCTAGAAATGCATGACACAAATAATGATGTCAATTACTATTGACTAAGCTTTATAAAGGGACACTAGCCATTGTGCAAAACTCGTACAAGCATCCATCCAGATTGTGACAGTGATTTAGATGTGGAAGCAGATCCATTCATTCTTTTCTGTGTGCAGAGTTTGGACTACATTGTGGGCATCTACACCTACGTGGAGAAAGTCCTCAGTTCTAAAGGAGGGGTAGGCAGATGTTTTCAACAATGTGTGCAGTAATAATGTCATTGTCGAATCATGTGTGTTGAAAGTGTTTATGTTGTTCATGTTGTTATTATATTAGCCCTGTGTTCACTGTCTGTCTGTGATCGTATATTTGTCTGTGTCTGTCTGTCAGTCAAATACAATACAGTTGTTTTGATTTTTGAAACGGACATCATCAAAAAGACACAAAATCATAAGCCCATGCATGAATAAAGTGACTGTCAGTTTTTAGGTTTTCTGACAAACAAAATCATCAAAAAGGCCAAAATTGTGTCTCAAGAGAATTTCTCTACTGTGAACTACAGTACTGTTGATAGGGTACAATGAGTAGTTTGAGGGCCTGTGTTGATAGCATTAGAAGTTGAAGTACATAACTCTAAGGTTGCAAGCACACTCAACTGTGATGGCCAAGCAATAAAGTACATAACTCTAAGGTTGCAAGAGTGCATTGCTGCATTGTGTGAATGTTGACAGGTGGCCCAGCGGTGTGTGTCCGAGACAGGGGCACTGTGCCCAGTGTTTGACAAACCAGAGCAGGGTCTGGACCTGTTGATCGAGGCCATCACCGCTGCCAACCTGACCCCTGGGGAGGACATCCACATCGCCATCAATGCTGCTGCTTTTGAGATGTTTGAGTTTGTAAGTACCACTTACTTGAACTTTGTGTGTGTGTCTCTCTGTGTGTGTGTGTGTGTGTGTGTGTGTGTGTGTGTGTGTGTGTGTGTGTGTGTGTGTGTGTGTGTGTGCATATGTGTGTGTATATATATATGTGTGTGTGTGTGTGTGTGTGTGTGTGTGTGTGTGTATGTGTGTGTGTGTGTGTGTGTGTGCGTGCGTATGTGTGTGTATATGTGTGTGTGTTGTGTGTGGCATGCATATGTGTGTGTGTGTGTGTGTGTGTGTGTGTGTGTGTGTGTGTGTGTGTGTGTGTGTGTTTGATAGTTTGCATCATTATTTTACTGTTGGTAAAGTCATCTCTCTCTGTCCCTTTGTTTCTCCATCTCTCTGTCTGTCTGTCTGTCACTCTCTCTGTCTCTGTCTCTCTCTCTCTCTCTTTCTCTCTTCTCTTCTCTTCTCTCTCTCTCTCTTTTTTAACAGAATTAGGACATAATGAAAATGATAACATGCAATCTGTTTTGTGAAATAGAAAAGCTTTTTGACCCAACTGTATGACATCCATAACAATTATATATATATGTATCTATAATATTCTCACCCTCTGCAATTCTTTATTTTCTTGTGTGTGTGTGTGTGTGTGAGATTTCTTTTTTAAATGTAGCCTTGTTGTATATATCTCCAAATAGCATGATCACCAAAGTGTCACTTAAAATCTCTTTTATGTCTTCTCATGCATGTTGCCATGTGAAAAGATCTTTAGCAGTGGTTTTTGACTGTTGTATAAAAGGTTCATTGGTCTGTGCAGTTCAGTGTGTAATAAGCATCTCATTTTTCTTTATGATTTTAGAAAAGTGTGAAAGGCAGTCGAGAGGTAATATTTTCTGCAGTTTCATTTAAACTTATGCTTCCGTCTGTTCCCTTCCAGAACCTGTTCATTCCTGTCTTGTACATGATACAATCTACCAGCAACCGTGGGAGACACAATTCTCTCTTTTTCTCTCTCTTGCTCTCTTTTTCTCACAGACACATACACATACTCACACACACACACACACACACACACACCACACACACACACACACACACACACACACACACACACCTACACACACTCACACACATAAAGAAAAATGAAACACTTGAGAAAGTTTGGGCCTATTTGATAGTGCAATATGTACTATTTACAGAATTCAATGCAAAGCCACCAAATGAGTTTTCATCTTTTCTTAAGGAACAAAAATTCACACAGACAAAAAATTCATAACACTTTTAACACAGTCCTGTCACATTCCCTAAGAAAGGCAAGTCAAACATAGACACTTACAAATTCTGGCTGAACATTTAAAAAACAATACTGTTGTTGCAGTAAGCATCAGGGGTGTGCGAAAGGGAAAGTGGTGGGTGAATCAATTTGTTGACATTCCATTGCACTTAGACTGCAGAGTATTAACTAAACCAAGTCCCACACTTTGTCAGGCATCTCTGTACCCTTTCTCTCACCATCATCACAACATGCACTATCCTACCTTTAGACCCCCTCCCCTTTTCCTTGAGTCCATTATCGTTTTCATCTTTCCTGTCACTCATGCTCGTCTGTTTACTCTTCGATACCTGTGTGGTGATCCATTGCAAACTACGCATACCACTGAGCTGGTTTTTTGCCTCTATCCCCCTCCCCTCGCTCAACCCCCTTTCACCTCTCCCCTTCTCCTCTCTCCTTCCTCGCTTTCTCTTTCTCTCTTTCTCTCTCTCTCTCTCTCCCCCCTCCTTCCTACCCTTTTCTTCCCTCATCCCTCCTCTCCTGCTGCACTCTCCCTCCCCACGCTCGTTCTCATTTCAGATTACATCAACTTTTTTCCATTTATGTCATCTAAGCTCCAGTTTTTCTCCCGTCATGTCTGTACCTCTGCAGAAGTATATTTTGTCATTTCTTTCTGCCTCCAAATGTTATCATAAAGCAGCTGACTGCATACAGTGATAATGTGCACAAACAAAAATTGCTTTTATCTTTTACATTTATGCTTTTTTTTTTCTTTTGCACAATCATTTTAAAATATTGCACAATGTATATATTAAATCACATGTGTATACACATGTATCTCATTGTCTTTGGATCACTGGACTCCCTGTACTTTTCACTTTTGTTGCATCATCATTATCATCATCATCATCATCATCATCATCATCATCGTTGTCATCATCATCATCATCATCATCATCACCACCAACATCATATCTCATAAGTAAATCACTTCCGTCATCAGTATCAGCATTACAAACCACCATGCTCCTTTGAATATTAATCTTCTACTGATTTTTCTTATGCCTGTATTTCTTATTTGTTTTTCTTCATGTTGCTGTAAAGGATGGAAGCTTTTAGGCTGTAATAACATGTTGCTTTGGATGTACAAATTGTGCGTTTTTTCATATTGTAAATGTTGATGTTGCCATTGGTTCTTGTATTACTAGACTTAGAATGTAGGATTTTCAGCCTTTAGATTCAACAGAACATAATGTCCAGCTATTTTTTTGGTGTGTGTTGAAAGAGTGAAGTAGGCACAGACTTCAAGTACAGCTGGAAATGGTAGGCATAGATTTCAAGTACAGCTTGAAATGGTAGGCACAGACTTCAAGTACAGCTGGAAACGCTAGGCATAGACTTCAAGTACAGCTGGAAAGGGTAGGCACAGAGTTCAAGTACAGCTGGAAATGGTAGGCATAGATTTCAAGTACAGCTGGAAACGGTAGCCATAGACTTCAAGTACAGCTGGAAATGGTAGGCACAGACTTCAAGGACAGCTGGAAATGGTAGGCATAGACTTCAAGTGCAGCTGGAAATGGTAGGCACAGACTTCAAGTACAGCTGGAAATGGTAGGCATAGACTTCAAGTACAGCTGGAAACGGTAGCCATAGACTTCAAGTACAGCTGGAAACAGTAGCCATAGATTTCAAGTACAGCTGGAAACGGTAGCCATAGACTTCAAGTACAGCTGGAAATGGTAGGCATAGACTTCAAGTACAGCTGGAAATGGTAGACACAGACTTCAAGTACAGCTGGAAATGGTAGGCATAGATTTCAAGTACAGCTGGAAATGGTAGGCATAGAATTCAAGCACAGGTGGAAATGGTAGGCATAGACTTCAAGCACAGCTGGAAATGGTAGGCATAGATTTCAAGTACAGCTGGAAATGGTAGGCATAGACTTCAAGTACTGGTAGAAATGGTAGGCATAGACTTCAAGTACAGCTGGAAACAGTAGGCATAGACTTCAAGTACAGCTGGATATGGAAGGCATAGACTTCAAGCACAGCTGCAAATGGAAGGTATAGACTTCAAGTACAGCTGGAATTGGTAGGCATAGATTTCAAGTACAGCTGGAATCAGTAGGCATAGACTTCAAGTACAGCTGAAAACAGTAGGAATAGACTTCAAGTACAACAGGAAATGGTAGGCATAGACTTCAATCACAGCTGGATATGGAAGGCATAGACTTCAAGCACAGCTGGAAATGGAAGGTATAGACTTCAAGCACAGGTGGAAATGGTAACTCTTATTTGAAGATGATCTTTTAAAATGTTTCATCATGTCTTCACACATGATGCCAGGCACAGACACATGCCTTACCTTGCATACACACGAGCACACATACATGCTTTCATAATGACATATATTAAGTGCTTACACAGATATGAATGTGCAGGCACACAAAGCACATGCATGCACACATACTCACAGAAAGGTGCACATACACACACTCTTTCCAGCACAAGCACACTCAAACTCACACACACACACACACACACACACACACACACACACACACACACACACACACACACACACACACACACACACACACACACACATGCGTGCATGTACACACACTTTGGTACCACTGACTTTTTTGGTGCCGACACACAGCATCAGATGAACAGTATCCTGGAAAGGATGCAGTTTTCATCTGTGTGCAGGGAATGATTTAGGTGCTCAAGATTTGCATTCCCTTCTCACACCCTGTCTCCATTTAATGTACATTTCTTTCTGGGCTCCATTGTGGTTTAAATGTATTCTTTACACGATAATTTTTTAACTCCCTGCAACTCATCTTTTCCTAATTCCATCTGTTTCTACTTAAATATTTGATGAATGCTCCTTTGCCTCTGAAAACTTTTTTCTTTGAAATTAATTAACTTACACAAGATTCACCTCTTTTCGTCTTTCAAATCAAGCCTGAAAACTTTTCTTTTGCTTCCTGATTAAATGATGTTAGACAAATGCACTGGTGTTGTTTGAGAGTATAATGTGTGCTTGGTTACAAGTGTTTATTTTTAGGTTGAGCTGTCAGTAATTGTAGTGTTTGAGAAGTAGAGGGATAGGTGAAGAGGAGTGAAAGACCAAGTGGAGTGGTGGTATGGTTTGATGTGGTGCAAGCGTTTGGTTGTGGCATGTAATTGAGTATTGCTGTTTGTTCTAGTTTCTGTCTTCTATAATGTTATGTTTTGTGTTTTTTTACACTGTAAATGCCTGGGGCATTAATTCATTTAGGTGCATTAATATATTTAAAATGGTAATGATTATATGTGGCTCAGTGGTTAAAGCGCGAGTCATTAAGTAGAAAATGAGCATGTCCAGAGGGTCATGGGTTCGAATCCCAGCCATGGCTCGTCCCAAGATGGGGGGAAAAAAAAAAGGGGCAGCAGAGGGACATCCGGAGTCATGAACCGGGTGTGGCCCAACCCCCTAGAGTGTCAGGAGATAAGGGCCGAAACACTTGCTTGAAGGGGGCTTCTCTTCTGAGGACTCTCTGCTGCCACGCTCTCCACGAGTTTCTTTCTACTGATGCATGGGTAAACCATTGACTTCCGGGAATAGACCGGAGGACGTCCGGGAAAGACCGGAAGACACTGGGAAAGACCAGAACCAAGGGCTCTGTGGGCTGGCTCCCCACTTTGCCTTAAACATGTGGCTACTAAGTACAAAAGGAAAAGATGCTCCAGGATTCACCGAAAGGGGGAGAGAATGATGAATCCATCGGTGCTCAACCAATCACGACTGCAAATCCCAAACGGACTATGAACATGGACCAAATGGAATATCCATGTGTCTGTGGAAAGCGTTTCGCTACCACCCGTGGCATGAAGATCCACAGAACAAAGATGGGATGTGTGAAGACTCATCTGAATGAGCAGCAGCACACTGCATCAGCAGATAAGACGTCGGAAGACCAAGGCCAGGATTTAAACCACAGTGCCAAGGACATCCACGCTGTTGGTTCGGATGAGGAATTTGCACAGGCCCTCGATGCCAGGCGTCTGAAACTCAACCTGCCACGAGCAAACGAAACTGAAGATTGGGAGAAACTGGATGCAAAAATCGTCCAAAGACTCGATGCACTGATAGGGAAAAGCACCCTGGAACACAAACTAGCCACATATGGGGACATTGTGTATGCCACATGTAGAGACGCCTATGGAGTAAAACTACCCAAAGAGAAAACACCTCCAAAGAAATCCAGACGCCAAGAAAAGATGGACAAGATCAGAGTCCAAAAGAACAACCTCAAGAAGCAAATGAAGACCGCACTGCCAGCTGAAAAAAAAGGGCTTGGAAAAACTGTGGGAAGACCTGAAAGAAAAAACACAGCGCCCTCAGCAAAGCGGAATCTGCGAGGAAGAGGAAGAGCAAAAAGAAGAAGACACAAGAGCGCTTCTTCAGAGACCCTTCCAGTTTGCCAGAACACTGTTTGAGCAGCCAAAATCTGGGACCCTAAGTGTGGACAAAGGAGTTCTTGAGCAGCATCTGAGGAAAACATACTCTGACTCACAGAGCAAAGCACCACCCGACATTCAAGGTCTGGTGTGGCCAACCAACCCTGCGGAACAGTTCAATGGCAAGCCTCCAACGTTGGCGGAAATCAAGAAGGTGGTCGACAAAGCCAGAGCCAAATCATCACCAGGGCCAAACGGAATACCTTACCAGCTTTACAAGAAATGTCCCAAGGTGCTGGAGTGGCTCCACAGGCTGCTGCGATCGGCTTGGAGAAACCAGAAGATCAGCGGCCAGTGGATGACGGCAGATGGTGTGTACATCCCCAAAGAGCAAACTCAAGTGACATCAGCCAGTTCAGGCCAATATCACTACTGAACGTCGAAGGGAAAATCTTCTTCTCTGTCATGGCAGCAAGGCTGACCAAGTACCTGATGGAAAACAAGTACTTGGATGTGTCAGTCAGAAAGGTGGCATCCAGGTGTGGCTGGCTGTGTAGAACACGCCACAATGATCTGGGACGCAATCCAAAAAGCAAAAACAGAAAAGAGGGACCTGGACGTAGTGTGGCTTGATCTGGCAAACGCATATGGATCTGTGCCCCATGAGATGATACAGTTGGCTCTTGAGATGTACCATGTGCCAAAGAACATCCGCGACATGCTCAAGAAGTACTTCAATGGCTTCTCAATGCGGTTCTCTACCAAGGAGTACACAACTGATTGGATCAACTTGGAAGTGGGCATTGCAATGGGCTGTGCAATTTCCCCGATACTGTTCGTGCTGGCAATGGAACTCATCTTGAAAGCAGCAACAAACAACGCGAGACAAACAGACCTTGGCGATGGATACAAGATGCCTCCTCTCAAGGCCTTCATGGATGACACTACAGTGATTTCATCCAGAGAAGACGAGACACGTCATGTGCTGGAGAGGCTGGACGACATAGTTGCCTCATCCAGAATGAAGTTCAAGCCAAAGAAATCACGGAGTCTCTCATGAGGAAAGGAAAAGTGGCCGAATCTGTGGTCTTCAGTGTTGCCAACCAGGCCATTCCAACAGTCACAGAAGAACCAGTCAAGAGCCTTGGAAGATGGTATGATGATACGCTGAAAGACACACAAAGAGCAAAAGAAACCAAGCAGATGGCGGAAGAAGGCTTGGAGACCATTGACCAGAGTGGGCTCCCTGGCAAATACAAGGTCTGGTGTCTGCAGTTCATGCTGATACCAAAGCTCCTATGGCCTCTGATGATATACGACATCTGCACCAGCACAGTGGAGGCAATGGAAGCCAAAATCAACAAGTTCACAAGGAAATGGCTTGGTGTCCCACCCTGTCTGACTGACATCGCGCTGTACTGTCGCCAAGCAAAGCTCAAACTACCACTGAAATCCATCCTGGAGGAATACAAAGCAGGAAGATCAGACTTCAAAGCATGCTGGAGGACTCAGGAGACAAGGTGGTAGAAGCATTCAAGCCCAGCTAAAGACAGGCAGAAAATGGAAAGTTCAAGAGGCGATGGATTCTGCAAAAGAAAGTCTCAAGATCAGAGAAATAACAGGACACACACATACCAACAGACAAGGACTGGGGGTGACCAAAACTGAATGGTGGTCAAAGGCCAAAGGAAAAGCCAAAAGAGACATGATGATTCAGGAGATGAGAAAAGAAGAAGACCAAAAAAGACTCCAAAAAGCAGTCCAGCAGAGCCAGCAAGGGCAATGGACAACGTGGGAGAATGCACTCCAAAGAAGTCTAACTTGGAATGACATTTGGCACATGGCCCCTCTCAGGATCAGCTTCATTCTCAGATCTGCATATGACCTTCTGCCCTCAAATGCAAACCTGGTGAAGTGGGGGAAAACAGACGATCCTGCATGCCCCCTCTGCCATGAAAAACAAACAGTGGAGCATGTTCTAAGCTCATGTAAAGTAGCCCTGTCTCAAGGAAGGTACACATGGAGGCACAACCAAGTGCTCAAAGAAATTGTACAAGTAGTCTGGGCTAGTACCAACACCACAAAAGGGAGAATCAGGACTCCAAAAGCACCCGCAACATTCTTCACGGCAGGAGGCAGCAAATCATGGCCAAGAACAACAGTGCCCCTCGAAACATGCAGGCAGAGTCTGCTGGATGGGGCAGATGACTGGGAGTGCACTTCAGACCTCCCAGAATGGAAGAGTCACCCAGAGATCATCAGCAAGAGTGGCATGAGACCAGACATAGTAGTCCACTCTAAGTCAACCAAGCAGCTGATCATGATCGAGCTCACAGTGCCATATGAGAACAGAATGGAGGCAGCTCAAATCTACAAGACTGAAAAGTATGCTGATCTGGCAAACAGCCTGAGGAGAGAAGGCTATCAGGTCAAAGTCCTCACTGCAGAAATTGGAGCTAGGGGATTTGTAGGAACGTCTGCATACAGCCTCATGAAACAGCTCTCAGTTGCAGGGAAGGAAAAAACCAGAGCCCTGAAAGCAATGGCAGAAGCGGCAGAGAGGTGTTCAAGCTGGATCTGGTCAAGGAGGAACAAAAGTGAACTTCATAAGGCTTAATTTCCCTACAAATATCAGGTGTCCCTGTGGCTCAGTGGTTAAAGCGCGAGTCATTAAGTAGAAAATGAGCATGTCCAGAGGGTCATGGGTTCGAATCCCAGCCATGGCTCGTCCCAAGATGGGGGAAAAAAAAAAAAAGGGGCAGCAGAGGGACATCCGGAGTCATGAACCGGGTGTGGCCCAACCCCCTAGAGTGTCAGGAGATAAGGGCCGAAACACTTGCTTGAAGGGGGCTTCTCTTCTGAGGACTCTCTGCTGCCACGCTCTCCACGAATTTCTTTCTACTATAAAGTCATTTGCTAGCGTGGACAATAGAGGTATGTAAACTCTTGTGCACAAGCAGCCTGTATCACAAATTCAAATGAATCGGAAAGATTATTCATGTATATATATATATATTATATATATATATAGAGAGAGAGAGAGAGAGAGAGAGAGAGAGAGAGAGAGATTTGTGTACACCTGCCTGACTGACTACATTGTGCATCAGCTTACAAATTTTGTACATCAGGTCACAACTTAATGTATACCGTATTCTCTTAAGTTCTGGGCGCTTTATAGAAATGAAAACCATCCTTTTCACTCATAAGTAACATTCACTAATTCACACCTGAGCTCCAATGGCCACCACCCCACCACCCCCCTTTCCTGGCACCTTCCCACATGCCTATATTCCCAGCTATATATATTTGGCTATGGCAGCATGTTGGTGTAACAGTGATGTGTTTTGAACTGTTTGTGTTGTTCATTGAACATTTAAGTTGTGTAATTTATACTAAAAACTATAAAGGGCATGGTCAGGATGCATATTGACAATGATGATTAGTGATTGTTTGGTTGTATGACATGGTAATTAAAAGCACGCTTCTCAATTTATGGATTTCAGATTTTCAAGAAAGCTCTTATCTCTAACCTGTACATCATGTTTTTAAAATTTTATTTCAGTACTGGTCTGGATCTTGAGTCTTGGTGGAGATCAAGATTCCTAAGCAGAGCAATACATTTGATATCTTAATGTGAAAGAAGCCAAGGCGTTTAACTGCTCTTGCAATGTCTTATTGGAAATTCCTCTCAGCACATAAACTGCATGTGTATACACATGTTCATACACACACACACACACACACACACACATGCGCACACACACACACATGCGCACACACACACACACACACACACACAGAATTTCACTGCCTTTTAGTAGTTATGTTTTTTTGTTGTTTTTTTGTTTCTTTATCACAGAGCACTAGACTATACTGCACATGACAATGAAAACCAAAGTTTTTGTGCATTTGTATGTGCAGGAGAAAGGGAAGTATGAAGTTACGGCCGGCCAGCTCAAGTCCCCAGATGACATGGTGGACTTCTGGGTAGAGCTGATGAGTCGCTACCCCGCCATCATGGTCCTCATTGACCCCTTGAGAAAACAGGTCAGCGTGGGATAAACAATTACCAAGTGATAATGTTAGTCATAACTGTATTGCATCTTGAAGAGAGTTTACATCACCTGAAGATCCTCTTCATCTCCCTTCTCCCTAGTCTTCTTCTGTCCCATCCTCCATCCCTACACAGTCCCTTCACTTTTCTCTTCTCCCAAATTCAAAAGTGTGATGAATGAATATGCATGTAGGTGAATATCATGCAAAGGTGACTAAGGTGATAAGTGTTTCTTTTTTGGCTTCACTATCAGAGCACAATGAATGTGTACATCTGAATACCACAGTGTGTATGCAGCCTGTTCTGTCTGTACGGACTGTGGCTTATTGGATGATAAATGGTTTTTAGTTCATCTGAAGATACAAGCTTACATAAACATGAGATGAGATGAATGGGTCTGTATAACACGTGTGCATGCACACACACACACACACACACACACACACACACACACACACACACACACATATATATATAGAGAGAGAGAGAGAGAGAGAGAGAGAGAGAGAGAGAGAGAGAGATTTTGGTTGATTTTACAACAAAATGTTTTAGTCGATCAATACAAACTACATACATTCCCATATAAACATGAGATGAATGGGCATGCACACCCACTCTCACACACTCACGTACTCGCACACTCACTCACAAAAGATCAGTTGTCTGTGTGTTTCATGTCATGTCCAACTTGATCCCTCAGGAGAAAGACCAGTGGATGCGTCTGTGCGATCGCATCACCGACCGCTGCTTTGTGGCCGGTAAAAAGGTGTACCCCCGCCCTACCCTCCTGAAGGATGCCACTCTTCCAGACCCCATCATGTCAGGGGCCACAATTCTGGCCTACGAGAACCTGACCTCTGTCTCCGACATCTGTGCCTGTGTCAAGAAAATGGAGGGTAGGAATTCAGGATTACTGGTTTTGTACTGTGGGTTGTAAATGTGTATTATCATCTTTGGATATGCTATCTTGGAGTATATGTATTTCTCATTTTATGATGCCTGATTTGATACCTGCTACTGCTTTTGAATCCATTGGTTTTTCTACGTTTAAGTTCCTCAAAACTTTTACAAATGGAATAGCTGATTTTCAAGCAATATTTTGCTAACTGCATATTAAAATCATTAGTGTGGCTTGCTTTGCCTTTGATCAGACATTGTGTGTGTGTGTGTGTGTGTGTGTGTGTGTGTGTGTGTGTGTGTGTGTGTGTGTGTGTGTGTGTGTATATGTGTGTGTGTGTGTGTGTGTGCGCGATAAACATTTTCTCTGTTATAATTTTTTTTACTTCAGTGTTGGTACAACCAAACGTGTGTGTGTGTGTGCGCGAGAGAGAGAGAGAGAGATAAAGCTTTTCTCTCATAAATTTTTTTTCTTCAGTGTTGCTACAACCAAAACTTGATATGACAACAAACTGATTTTAGTCAGTGTATAAGTGTGCGACACTGTGCGAATGAAGCCCAAGTGTATGTATATGTGTGTATTTCTCTGTGTGTTTCTCTGTGTATGTGTGTGTGTGTGTGTGTGTGTGTGTGTGTGTGTGTGTGTGTGTGTGTGTACTTGCACACACTGATGTGCGAGACGTGCAGGTGGGTTTTTTTGTGCAAATAAGACTTTTTTTTCTAAAAAAGAAAATATGTACAGGTGCTTTAAGTAAACATATCAGTATTGATTTGACACTCAGGAGAAACTTACCAAAATCCGTTTTGTTAATGCATTCTTCAACACACCACTCAACAGACATTTTTGTGTGTGTCAGAGGCTGGGAACCAGATCATCTTAAGTTCCTGTGCTGGGGAAACTCAGGACGGCTTCATTGCTGACCTGGTATGTTAGCAGCTCTGGGTGACATTCTATCCTCATTCTCTTTAAGCAACAATTGTCAACTTTGGGAGGGAAAAAAGTTTTTGTATCAGGATCTCGGTCATCAATGCAGATTTTCATCCCATAAAACTAGAGAGTACTTTTAGTGTACAAAATCATGAGAGCAAACAAGAAGTCACCGATGAAATATTGTGGTCTAATCTAAAAAAAAATATGTGCTATTTTGACAAAATGGTGACTTTAATGATTTTCTCTGAGAGGATACCACAAACTTTCTTTTATAGGATACAACAGTAGTTGATATCAAGTATCAATATAGATCTGAATTTCTGAAATTTTTACAATATTGGAGACATCTTTCTTCACAAAATTAATGCGGTACCTTTCAGTTTCATTTTAACATAAACTTGAAACTGCCAGCACAGATAGTCTAAAGTCTCTGTTGCTAACATTTTTCTGAAAAATGTTTGTGTTAATTAAAAATGGTACTGCACTAAAACTTCGTGTTTTAAGGTTTATGTTGTGTTTTCTCTTCCTCCATAATTTTTCAGGCGGTGGCGATGAACGTGCGATTCCTACAGATTGGTGCTCCGAACCGCGGTGAGCGGATAAGTAAGTTCAATCGCTTGCTTCAGATCGAGGCTGACCTGGAAGCAAGCAGCAAGCTGGCCCCACAGGTGGACCATGAGTTCAAACACATGGCACTGCCTCCAGAGAATGAGGAAGCCGAAGGGGCCCCCGTTTCTCCAACATCACCAAAGAAAGAAGACGGCAAGAAAGAAGGGAAAAAGAAATGAAATGTTTACACAGGCAAAGAATTCAAATTTAAGTGTTTACGAACACAAAGAACAAAACTATATGAAGTCAAACTGTGCAAAAATTGACCACATGCATTTTTTTTTTTTTTTTTTTACTGTGATACAGTTCAGGGGAATCAGATGGTTGTGTGCTATCACCACAGCACCTGACTTTGACTTGAAGGGTGTTAGAGTGTAGAAGAGATCTCCTGCATGGTGTGGGAGTATGTGTCGATGATTATACCGATTATGGGATGAACATTGCAAAACAAATGTTTGACACATGATTCGCATTCCTGCACTCTTTCTGTGTAATTCTTTTGGTTTTTTTTTCTCTTTTTTGTCATTGTTGTTGACTGAAAGATCCACAGCATGACAAACTAACTTTATGGATGGAGAGGGTAGATGGATCCTTAAAAGAGATACTGTGATAAACTTTTCATGTGTGGTGTGTTGGTGCACATATATGTGTGCGTGCATGCATGTGTGCGACTGTGAAGCACACTTTATTTTATGCTGGTGCTTAAACACAAAAAAGATCAGGATCAAGATTGTGTACAGAACAAAGATATTTTATTGATATTAACATTTTATATGGGCATAATTATATATACAGCATTAAAACCTTAAGATTTCAACAAATGAAACTGATATCAATTATTAAATATGAAATACACAGCTACATTTTTTATTTGACGCAGAGGAAACATGTATTGCTGTTTTAATAATAGCTAATATATGAACAGAATTACTGTGTAAAATGTAAAACTTTGTAACTTTGCACAGCCCTGATGTGGCCCTTTGCGGTCGGCTGGGCTATAAGCAACATTATCTTATCTTATCTTGTAACTTTGCATAGTATAACCCCATATGCACCACCATCAACACACACACACACTGTGTGTTCTGATCTGAAATTCTTATTCTCCACTGCATTGTATACATACAGTGGTGTGTGTGTGTGTGTGTGTGTGTGTGTGTGCGTGTGCGTGTTTCAAATTCTATTACTCAAAATATTTCTAGCTTACATAGATACAACGTTCAGCACCATAGAGACACAGATGGACAACACATTCCAGCAAAAATAAGGGGAAAAATTGTATGTATACAAAATTAAACAATACAAAACTAAACAAATCATCCAAAAATGATTAAGCTGGCAAAATGTTTTGGGTGATTTTGTGGTTAACTGATAATTTTATATGTTTCAAGATCAGTGTGTGCTTCTTACCACAAAACTTTATAAGCCATCTCTCTCTCTCTCTCTCTCTCTCTCTCTCTCTCTCTCTCTACAAATTAGCTGTGTTTTTCATTGAATTTCTTCCCTTTCCTCCGATCATTCTGACATTGTGAAAGTAGCAATATTTTCTGCATTTTACGTTTAACAAGTATGCATTCTCATAGGAAAAAACATGCATGCATAATGACATCACACTCACACACACACACACACACACACACACACACGTGTGCGCATGTACACACACACAACAAACACATATGCACGCACGCATGCACGTGCACACACATACATTTATATATCAATATTTTAAATAAATTACTTTGTCTCTGTCTGTCTGTCTGTCTCTCTTTCCTTCCGAAATGCTCAGTGATTGAAAACTGTTTCCATCTACACATTGAAGGCGGTTTAATCAGATGGCTCTTCTACGGTAACAGCTGGTGCACTTTTGGAGAAGGTCCTGCGTCTTGGTACAGGCTTGCACTGCTCCTGTTTGAGAGCTGGTGTGTCTGCTTCGTTCCCCTCATCCTGTAGAATCCCGATCTCTGGAACGTCTGGCACCCTTTTCTGATCCTGCTTGCAGTCTAAAAGAAATGGAAGTACACATGTGTGTAAGTGTATACATACCAGGACAGGCCTTGTCGATAAACTGAGACACACACACACCACACACACACACACACACACACACACACACACGCACACACACACATATGCACAGACCACCTGCCATGGTGCAGTGATTAGCTCCACAGACTCGTAGGTGGAAGGTTGTGAGTTCGATTCCTGTCGGAGGCATTCAATAGCAGGATTTTTTTTTTGTTGCCTCTGATCAGCTCCTACTCAGATCTGAGTGTGCCATGGGCTCCAGTGAAAGACAGGAGTCAGGATCAGGGTTCATTCACCAAATGCATGCATCTCTGAAAGCGTTCCAGAGAAGTCTTTAGCTCTCAGGCGTGGCTGATGCCCGGATATATACAAAGGAAGCATAGAATAAGGTCTGTCATGTAGTCTGTTACTGGCATGGAACTCAACAGCATGATCATCCTTGTCCACATGCTCAATGACCATCCTAACACAAAAAAAAAAGTCTCAGATTCTTTGCCCCCTCATGCCCTGCTCTAGTGGTAACTTCCGTTTTGATTTCTTATCACCGTTCATTTTGAGTTTGCATCAAATTTATCGCAGTTTACAAGTTCCGCACATGGTATTCCCAACCAAACAGGCATGTCAGCTCATGCTGGGTGCGCGACTAAGCAGCTATTGTCAGTGAGGGTCTGTTAGCAGGTAGTGTCTTGCACATGCTGGATCAGGAAAGGCACCTCAGCAGGAGTGAAGAGTTGGTTTGGGTGGGAGGCCTCGGGATGACCTGATGTTGAGTGTTTTCTATTGAGTGTTGCTGTTGGTGCTGCGACAGGATAACCCTGTGTAGAGCTCAGTGGAGGATGCCGGAGTGAGTGGCGTGAGAGTTATGCCATGGGGAGTGGGAAGGAGGGACATAAATCACAGAAAGAAATCAGCAGCAAGGAGTGCACGCACGCAAGCGTGTGCACACACATGCACACACACACACTCACAAACACGCATGCATGCACGCACGTACTCTCTCTCTCTCTCTCTCTCAAACACATTCAAACTCAGATACACTCACACACAAAGAGAGAGAGAGAATGCAAATGTTTTATTCAGTTTAAGGCCACAGCCCCAAAGAGAGAGAGAGAGAGAGATACTGGAAGAAAAATCTGCATGTTATAGCCTCAATCTTACCATTACTCTCTGCCTCTTCCGGCTCACTGTTACATGACTTCTGGCGTTTACTGAAGGCCTTTGCAAGCTCAGAGGTCTCTTCTGCCATTACAACCGGGGGCGATGAGCCAGTGCCAACCGTCATTTTCTTCAAATTGCCCTGAAACATCATGCAACTGCCAGTTGTGCTCTTTGATTTACAACCAGAAATTAATCTCTGTTCTCTCCTCACCAGAACACACTGGTCCTCATAATTAATGATACACACCTCATTTTGTCTTGTGTCCAAGAAATTTAGTGACTTATATATATTTCGTATTGCTAGACTCGAAACTGTTGACTTGGAATTTCATTGATCGCGTTGTTTCATTTTGTACATCTAGGGAATACAATGATCCAATATGTTTTTTTTTATGAGAAAAATGAAAAATGATGAGACTAATGTACCCCTGTCTCAAGCTCATTACTTGCCCTTGCACATCGATGGTAACAACATTTTCTTGCGCCGTTCATTACAGTACAATCTTCCATCGTGATAATTCCATGCTGTCCGAAGGAAAGACTTCAGTCTGATTAACTGCGTGTGCGCATCTCTGTTCTTCTAAGACTATGCATGCACTGTGAGGATGATGATGATGAATATCATGTGTGTGTGTGTGTGTGTGTGCATGTGCGCGTGCATGCCTGCATGCGTGCGTGCCTGCATGCATGCTTGTGTGCATGAGTGAGTGCTTGCGTGCGCGCGTGTGTGTGTGTGTGTGTGTGTATGTGAGAGAGAGAGAGAAAGAGAGAGAGAGAGAGAAGAGAGAGAGTGTGTGTGTGTGTGTGTGTGTGTGTGTGTGTGTGTGTGTGTGTGTGTGTGTGTGTGCACAATATTTCCTGTCCACTACAAACGGCGTTAGTTCCAGCTTCATTTCTACTATGACTTTCTGTACCCACCAGCATTCCTTTGAGTTCCAGCATCCCGCCACTGCCTCCATCCGGACTTGCAGGCTATGGTGACAATAAGTTACAAACAGCGTTAACCGAACCATGAACTGGCAACAAATCAGTCTTCAATATTTAGACACATTGACAACCTCTTGGACACGTTTTGTCTCAGTGTTGCAGACCAGTGCATGCTTCATCGCTAGGCTCTAGACGCATCGCTACTGTGAAATAGCTGACAAAACTTTGGGCAGGAAATGCACATCTTCACCGTCAACAACAATAACAACAAAAACAGCAGCTGCAACAACATCTGAGAGTAATGGAACGAAAATGAAAAAAAAATTATTAACAACTTGTGACAATAAAAGCAATAACAAGACACCACACACACACACGCACGAATGCACGCACGCACGCACGCACGCACACGCACGCACAAGAAAAATTCATGTTATTTACCGTTTTTGAAGGCTTAGCAACAGTTCGTTTGAGAGGAGCACCCGTCTTGATTCTCTTAACCATCTCGTCCAAAGCCTGGGAATAACCCTGGGCCACTTCTGCTCCCTTAGTCTCCGCTGCCATGGACAGAAAGATTCAGGCCAAAGTGACTTTTATGTCTATCATTCGGTGTGTTGTGCCACAGAATGTTACTTTGCTGAAGTGAAAATGCTAAGTCTTGAAAGAACAGTGGATTAACTGTAATGACTTAGTTCTTCTGTGTGTGCTGATCCGAGTCTAGCACGGGAAAAAATCACAGCAGGCAGGCTGGTGAAGAACATTACACTGGGATAAACATTGTAACCATGGATCCAGATTTATTTATCATGTAATCCCTTTGGGTGCATGGTGGACTAAACTGGGGAAAAAAAAAATGAAACCGATAGAAACCTGGAGCAATTAACAAAACGCAGCTTGTTGTGACCACAGAGACTGAACGAGAAAATGAGCAGAGAGTGAACGGCAAAAAAACAAAAAACAAAGTTGAATGACATCACTTAAAGTTGATAAATTTACTTAAAATATATCAATACAGAAAATATTCTACAAAATTGATAAACTGATGCAGTGAATTTTCTAGGAATAAATCTTGCTCTTAAATCTGCATATTTGAGGCACTGCATAACAAATGAAACACGTCTCCTGTTATTGCATAACACCTGAAACTCGTCTCCATCGTATTCTCTGCAAAGTTGTTCCTTGCGTGCAATGTAATCATCAGTTTATGGCTGCTTCAGCAAAAATTAATCCATGGATAAAAAATAGAAACCTGGCAGTTCATGAATATTTTTCGAGCTTGAACTCAATTTTCTAACTGCTATAAAACAGACATTTTTCACTAGAGAGTTTAAACTTCATGCCGTGGACGAATTATCTTGCAGAGCAAAACTAACATCTCTGCATGTACTCTGTGCACCGGAAAAGTGTTGTGTTTCCCATAATCAGTCATAGCCTGTTTTCAACAAATATAACCACTACTTGTAAAGGGAGAGGATGGCAGAGAAAGGGGGGGAGGGGGGAAGAGAAAACAAAAACTCAGGGTCAAAAATGCACATTCATCAGAAAATACTGGATTCCAATGACAATACATTTGACACTGTTATCATGAAAAGAATACTCTGTGTCTTCTGCGAAAACCATATCTTCCCAAGAACCGACTGATAAGGAATCAGTTTTGGAGAAGATCACTGTTCTTGAAACATAACATCCCCAACAGATGGCCCACAGAGAAAGCTTGGAGACTGACCACGGAAAGTACCACAAGGAATTGTGTGGTAATTCGTCGTTGCCCCCACCCCTCCCTCCTCCTCCCTGTCTCACGTATCTGGAGTAGAAGGGATTGGCGTGGGGTAATAAACAGCCATAGGTGTAAATCATTTGCATGTGGCAGACCTTTGTTGTGTCCCTGAAGAGATCTCTCAAGTCATGTCATGATGTTCAGCAACCCATCCGAACATTGGAAACTACATCATGTCTATAAAACATGCGGGGGGGGGGGGGGGGGGGCAGGTAAGTTGGGAACAGGTAGTGTGTGTGTGTGTGTGTGTGTGTGTGTGTTGTCAGTACAACACTATGTTAATCTGACAGTAAATAGTTTCAGTCAGTCAGTGTGTGTGTGTGTGTGTGTACGCGCGCGCATGCGCGCGTGTCATGGAACTATACACAAGTTAAAATGCCAGAACGGAGCCATCTCACTGGCTTGACACACGACAGAAAGTCTGAGACATAAGTTCTCACAACGAAAAGGGATCGATTCCTTTGATCCAGAATATCGAGTGGGAGGGTAAGGCTAATGATTTTGTGGATTGGGGGATTCGCTCACGAATCCAGATTAAAGAGTGTCGGAAAGAGGGACACAGGACCTGAGGAAGGGTTGATACTGGAGGGATAAAGAGGGGAGGTGGCTGAGGGGCAGGGGTGGAGGGGGGGGGGGGGTGGAGTCTAATAGGTCGATAAAGTGTGCCATCTTATTCCTTGTTTGTTGGCTGGTGCGTAAAGTGCAGTCCATGTGTGTGTGTGTGTGTGCGTGCGTGCGTGCGTGCGCGCGCGCGTGTGCGTGTGTGTAACAATAACAATATGTTTAATTCAGTCTTCTCAAGACCATTTAACCCATGGAAAAGAGAGATGTACCGTTTGTTGGCTGGTGTGTAAAGTGCAGTCCATGTGTGTGCGTGTGTGTGCGAGCGTGCGTGCGCACGCGCATGCGTGCGTGCGTGCGTGCGTGCGTGTGTGTGTGTGAGCGCATGCATGTGCACGCGCGCGCGCCTGTGTGTCTGTGTGCTTTCAAGTTACATAGTCTGTGTGTGTTTGTGT
>CM031597.1:101083050-101108050 GCA_018398815.1 Conus ventricosus | reverse complement strand
ATTACACCGTTTACACAACAGAGCATATATCAAATTTCTATCCGCACATGTCACGTTACTCATAACATTGTGCGAAGATTTCTGCTTTGTGTCCAACACTGTTGAAGTTACTAGTGAAGAACAGGTGTCACAATCACAAATTTCTGCTTTTCCCTTCACTGCTCTTTCAGTTTTCTGGTGAACCAACGTATCACATAAATTTTTATCCGTCTGTATGCAGGCATTGGTAGTCTATGGAATACTTTGCGCATGTATTCTGACTTATAGAGCGTATCACTATGTCTCTTTAGTACAGCTTGTACATCTGGCAATAATCTTGAAAATGTCAACACTAGTGGTACTCTTTCAGTGTTTCCTTTCTTTTTTTTCTGAAGAAGTCGGTTCCTATCTATGTTATCAACTGTTTTCAACTGACCTTCTATGAGTTTGCTACTATAGCCACGTTTGCGCAACTGTATAGTATAGTAGCAAACTCATAGAAGGTGAGTTTCGTGGCCGAAAATTAGATGAGTGGTATTGTGACTTTTCTATGATCTATTGTGATTTTACGAAAAGACAAATGCAATTTCCAAACGATGGCAATACTGTGTTAACTTAACCGGTAAACTTTCAATGTTCTGGGGGACAACATCCGTTCCAAATTTCAGCCCAGGCCTACTTCAGCCCAAGCTGAAAGCTGAAAAATCACACAATAGGCCCTGTGTGCGCTGGTTTAGCACCACAGCACAATACTAGGCTCCTTTTTTCTGCATACGAGATATACCGAAAATGGCTGGGCCGACCTTTATAAAAGCATGCACGGTTAAACATAAATTCTGAAAATGACAAGAACAATGAAAGTCAAGGAGGATTCTGTATATAAAAAAGACCACTTCAAAGTGTAAAATTTTGTTAAGTAATCAATGATCGAAATATTTGAGATGGGTTTCAAAACTTGACAGTTGTCACAATTTTTTTAGTTCCTGTGTAGCAAAAAGCTAGATTTCTGACATCAACATAAACAACCGTTTTGTGCGTGGTACATGCACTAAATCTTTTCATGCCTGCCTCAGTGTGGGATCTTTTTTGTGCCGTACACAAACATACTTACGTACACATTTCTCTCAATGTTTGTGTGTATCTGACTGACACAAACGGTTGTACCATCTTACGAAAGGCAATCTTGCAAAGCACGCTACTTTGACTTTTATTTCAATGATCGAAATCAGCCTTGGCTTAAGGCTGTGTCAGACCAATTGACATAAGGCTGTGTCAGACCAATTGACATAGGCTAGAACACCAGTTGTGACAAACTCCTAGCATAACATTATCAGTTTCCGAAATCCCCCGAAGTCGGAGTGTGGCTGCCCATGTGGCGGGGTAATCAAAAACGGTCACACACGTAATGTTCTCATCCCCAGCTGATGCATTTTTACCATAGTGTTCAAGTACTTCGGCTGTTTGGATGATCCCTGGAGTCGTTTAGCCAGGGTATGACAACAGCAACAACAACAAATGATCGAAATATTTAAGATGGGTTTTACACCTGACAGTTTGTTGCAAATTTTAGAGCTCCTTAGTTGCAAAAAGCTAGATTTCTAACAACATAGATAATCGTTTTGTGCAAAGTGCATGCACTTCTTATCATGCATGTGCAAAAAAACACGATATCTGTGCGGCCTTTCTGTGTGCCATACACAAACATACACCCATGCCCACTTCTCTTTTTGTGTATCTGACTGACGCAAACAGTTGTACCATCATATAAAAGGCACATCTTGCAAAACCTGAGTGAGTGACTGAGTGACGTACACTGTGTGAGGAGGATGCCATACTGGTTGTGCTGATCCGTCAGCTGGGCGTGCAGGGCGTTCAGCTGTTCCGTCAGTTGTCGGTTCTCCTCCTCCACACTGCTCACCCCTTCCTTGTCCCTCAGCGACTGCACCTCCTCCTGCAGCTCCTGGATCTGAACACACGACGGTGAAGGTGGGGGATGAGGGCTTTAGAGAGAGAGCTGTGACAGTAGCATTTTGTGCATTTGGTCTTGCCATTTATCAGTTTGTTCATACAAAGTATCCCATTTAAGGAGTGCAAAATAATATCAAACGAAGATAGAAGAGAACTGCCCCCTCCCATGCTCTCTCTCTCTCTCTCTCTCTCTCTCTCTCTCTCTCTCTCTCTCTCTCTCTCTCTTTCTGTGTAAAATACACGACAAAGTGAGGTAACTAAAAAAAAGGAGAAACATGATGACGATATAGTCAAAACACACACACACACACACACACACACACACACACACACACACACACACACACACACACACACACACTAGAGAGAGAGAGAGAGAGAGAGAGAGAGAGAGAGAGAGAGAGAGAGGAGAGAGAGGAGAGAGAGAGAGAGAGAGAGAGAGAACACACAACTACAACATTCTGTTCTGCCATTTCCTGCTCTGCCAGTTGGCTATAGGCAGTGGAAGGGAGTTCACTGTACAAACCGGCGTCCGTCATGGGTGTCTACTATCGCCAACAATTTTCTTGATGGTCGTTGACTGGATAATGCGGCAGTCTACAGACGGCAAGAGGACAGGAATCCAGTGGACTTTCACCAAGCAACTGGAAGACCTGGACTTCGCCGATGACATCAGCCTTCTCTCCCACAAACAGCAAGACGCACAAGAGAAGCTGTGCCGGGTAGCAGAAGAAGCAGGAAAGACAGGCCTCCAAATCAACACAAAGAAAACAGAAGCCATGAGAGTCAACAACCAGCAACGAGACCTACTACGACTACAACAGGAAGACATCATTGAAGTTGACAAGTTTGTCTACCTCGGCAGTGTGGTCAGCAAAGATGGAGGTACAGATGAGGATATCAAGAGCCGCATCAATAAAGCCAGACACACCTTTACTACGCTACGGCCTATCTGGAATTCCTCTGCCCTCTCACTCCACAACAAGATCAGAATCTTCAACTCAAATGTGAAATCTGTCCTTCTGTATGGTTCTGAAACGTGGCAAACAACAAAGACAAACACCCACAAACTCCAAACATTTATCAACAGATGTCTGCTAAACATTGTGAACATCAGATGGCCAGATGTTATTGCCAACACAGAACTGTGGAACAAGACCAAGCAAGTTCCAATAGAAATAGAAATCAGAAAACGGAAGTGGGGATGGATTGGCCACACCCTCAGAAAGTCTCCATCCAACATCACAAGACTTGAATGGAACCCTCAGGGCAAAAGAAAAGTGGGAAGACCAAGACAGACATGGCGAAGGAGTACCGACGCGGAAGTGAAGGCCGCTGGAATGACGTGGGCTGAGCCGAACAAGATCTCCCAAAACCGTGTCCGCTGGAAGAGTGTGGTTGCGGACCCTTGTTCCCCAGGGAATTCAGAGGACTAAGTCAAGTCAAGTAGGGTGGAAGGGAGTGGTATGCGCCGCCGGCCCGCGAGACAGCACGCGGCTGGCTTTCACTTTGACTCACTGCCAGCAGAGTAAACGGTGAGCGAGCGGGGAACAAAGACCGGGAACATAGACCTGGGGGAACATAGACCCGGAAGAACATAGACATGCTCCCGACATAGACATGCTCCCGATTCGCGCGTTTGCCTCAGATTCTAGTTTAATCTTTAGTTTCTTAGACAAACACTGAATATTAACCGGAAGAGTGCCTTTAAGCCGTCAGTCGACGCCGAAGTAAAAATGCTTTCCCAGTGCCTATGGGCCGTCCACTGACGTCATGCATTTTTCTTGAATTTTCATTTGATACTATTTCTATCAACGGACTCAAATAGAGTGTGCGTAGAAAGCCTTATATGTCTGTAGTCTTAAAATAATATGTAAATGACCACACGTGAGGGGAAAGCCCATTTATTCTCATCACTGACTGGATGACCAGCCAGCACTTCGTCTCGCTTGCAAAGATGGTGGCGCAACCTTCGACAAGCCCAGCGACCAAATCAACGTATTTACACAGCTGAGCAGGCTCTGCTGATGATTTTTGACAAAGACAATGATCTGTTATTCAACGACTCACTCGAGCATGAAGGTGAGATGATGATAGTGGTGGAATTGCCAACCATATTCGTCAGTTATTGAGTAGGGCTGTGTGACCTCAATGTGTGTTCAGCTGACTGCGTCGAACGAGCTAGCCTAGTGTGTACTCTGCGCTGTGTGCCGGTAGCCAGTGATGTGAAAGTCAGCGCGAGAGGGGAGCGTGGCCTGCTCGCGGCGTGACACGGGGCAAACGGAAAGGTAGGGGAAGATGAGGGGTGAAAGAGAGGGTTGATGTCCAGCAAGGGGGCGTGGTGGGGAGAGGGGGGGGGGGCGTGGTCGTGGACTGGTCAGTCTGCATAGAGTGTGAGCGTCTTGATAGACTTCTAAACTGCTTTACTTTCATTTACAGGTGTAGTGTGACGATACAAACTTTATTTTCAACTTTTTTGCTTTGTGTTCTTGTTTGGATGTGAAGATGTAGTGGTAAATACATATGTTTTTGATCGTGCAAAAAAATCTATCCAAATCTAAATGCCTAAATACTTTTTTATTATCAAAATTAAAACAAAAGAAGCCAAGATTCAAAATCTTCATTCAATTTCCTTCAAAAATTATATAGATTTCATTTTTATATCTTTTGTAGTTTCTGAGCTAGAATTTTTTGTTAATTATTACCCCCGAATCATGAGATTTCCCTGGTACTGGGAAAGCCTTTGTTTGTACTATTTTTAGGCAGTGAACGGGTTCAGCGTTTGTCAAAGAAACCAAAGATTAAATGTCCTTGTCTTAGACATTCGAGTACGATTCAGGAGAGCGGTGCAATGTAGCGTGATGTAGTGTAGTGTAGTTTAGTGTTGTATAAGTGGAGTAGAGTAGTGTAGTGTAGTGTAGTGTAGTTTAGAGCTGCTGCCACCATCCCCTGTCCGTACTGTGATAGATCTTTCCGGGCGCAGATCGGCCTGACCAGCCATCTACTCACTCGCCCTGATCCCAGGATGACTAGATGGTCTTTGTCGTCTCGACGGACAACAAACAATAACAGTGTAGAGAAGTAGTGTAGTGTAGTGTAGTGTAGTGTAGTGTAGTGTAGTGTAGTGTAGTGTAGTGCAGTGCAGTGCAGTGCAGTGCAGTGCAGTGCAGTGCATGTGCAGTGCAGTGCAGTGCAGTGCAGTGCAGTGCAGTGTACTGTACTGTACTGTACTGTAATGTAGTGCCGTGATCTGCAGTGTTGTGCAGTGGTGTGTAGCACAGTGCACTGTAATGTAGTGTTGATCCGTGCAGTGCAGTGGTGTGTAGCGCAGTGTGTGTGTGTGTGTGTGTGTGTGTGTGTGTGTGTGTGTGTGTGGCGTGTGCGTGTGTGTGCGTGCGTGTACATGTGTAGCGCAATGCAGTTCACTGTAGTGTAATGCAATGGCGCGCAGTGCAGTGCACGGTACTGTAACATAGTGGTGTGTAGTGTAGTGCACTGTACCGTAGCGTAATGGAAGGTAAGCCAATGCAGCGGAGTATATACCTGTCTCTCGTACAGCACTTTCTGTTCCTCCACCCGTGTAGTGAGAGTCTCCACCTCCATCATGGCCTCCATCAGCTTCCGGTCCCCCGCCACGTTCATCAGCAGCATGCTGCTTTGTCTCCTCGCTGCTTCCCGCTCAGCAAACAGCTGAAGACACACACACACACACACACACACACACACACACACACACACACGCACGTATGTACGCACGCACACACTCACATATGCCCACACTTACATAAACACACATATGCTCACACATACATAAACACATGTGCATCACATAATATGCAAATGCTCATTCAAACACATGCACACACACACACACACACACACACACACACACAGAGTACACCCGCGTGCGCATGCGTTACTAGATCTATGAACACACGTGCTCATAAGTTAGACATGATAATGTTGATAGCTGCCTCACTGTCCTCACTGTCAGAGAAGGCCAGCAGAAATGACGCTTAACTCGCTTATGTGTTCATTCAGCAAGTCTCCGGCCTCAACATTCCTAGCTGTCAACACAGAGAGAGAAAGAGAGAGACACTTTTGACACTTTGATATTTTATTGTCATTACCAAAGAGGTCTTTTGACAAGGGGGGAGAGGTAACAGAACAATAACATTTCCCTCTTCCTTTCCTGCAAACAAATAGTACACATTCATTCCTAGTGTGCACCAAATCAAAGGTTAAAAACAAATAAATTCATAACATTTCCATTCCTTATGTCCTCACGCACAGGAGTAATCCAATTAGAAAAAAAAACACCTTAAGGACTCGACCATCCACTCGATCAAATGATGACAATGTATCTTACTGATCTCTTCCACTTGCGATGAATGATAATATTCATTCAGATATCTCTTATAATGCATTATCTTAAATTTCACTATCCTTCATCTGTCTAATTTTCAATGCTTCTGCGATGTATTTCGCAACTGATTTAATTACAAGTTCATCATCTGATGATAACACGACAGCAACATTTTGTCTTTTCGCTATATCTAACTGGAAAAGTGAACAATTTGTCCGCACTTCATTATAAGCAGTACAGTGGAACAGAAAGTGTTCTCCGTCATCAATAATGTGTCTACATGCAGGACAAGGAGATTCTGTGGATGTTTCACATTCAAACCACCTTTTGTTCGCATTAAAACGTAAAGTTCTCAACCTAAATCTTGCGTAATTTATTCTGTGCCATCTGTCTGTTATGACATTAAGAAACTTTTCAGAATGAAACACATTCTTAAATGAGAAAAACCAGCGATATTTTTCTTTACTTTCCATATCCGAGTGCCAATTCTGTTTAAAAGAACAAATAAGCCTGTCTTTAAATTCCGCAATAAACTGTTGCTCATTCCCTACTTCCTGGGTCATCCACACTATTCCAAAACCCTGTTCTGAAAGGACTTTCTTTACTTTATGAGCCCAGTTTTCTTTACCTTTTTCCATTTCTAAAAGCATCATATCAAAGGCTTGACTAGTAAAACGGGACTGGGGTAGCTTCAAGATCTTCAACCAGTACTTAATACATTTCACAAATGTACTTATGTACAAAGGGTATCTACCCATCTCTCCATATAAAACGGTGTTGGATGAATGAATAGGTGCTTGAAGGAAACGCTTCATAGCATACGTATGTACTTTTTCCATCATCCAATTTTCATGTAAGCCCCAAATTTCAGCTGCATATGTAAGAAGAGGCTTTATCTGTGTATCAAACATTTTCCAAAATATACTACAGTCTGTACAATTCAGTTTTCTCAGGGATTTCAGAATTTCAATAGTACATTTCTTCCCTTTTCTTAGAGATTCTTCCCATGCGTAACGGAAAGTTAATTTTCTTGAAAATATCATTCCAAGATATTTATTTGAATTAACTACTTGAACGTCTGAGAAAGAGAGAGAGAGAGAGAGAGAGAGAGAGAGAGAGAGAGAGAGAGAGAGAGAGAGAGAGAGAGAGACAGACAGACAGACAGACAAACATGCATACAGACAGAGACAGAGAGACAGAGGCATAGAGAGAGAGAGAGAGAGAGAGAGAGAGAGAGAGAGAGAGAGAGAGAGAGAGAGAGAGAGGGGAAGCAGGGGAGGGGGGGGGAAGAAACACACACACACACACGCACACAAGTACACACGCGCATCACACACACACACACACACACACACACACACACACACACACACACTACACACACACGCACGCGCGAACAGAGAGAGAGAGAAAGAGAGAGAGAGAGAGACAGAGACAGAGACCAACACAGACAGACGGGCAGACTAACAGACAGACAGACAAACTGACGTACAGATACAGTGACTGACCGTAGCAGCGTACTTCTCCGCCTTGTCACGGCACACAATTTCCTGGGCATAGCTCCCTTTCAGTTGTTCAAATTCCTGGTACGCCGTTTCCGATGCTACAACGAAGAATACGAATAATGCACTGTGCATATGTGTGTGCGTGTGTGTGGGTGGGTGGGTGGGTGTGCGTGTGCGTCTGTGTTTTTATGTGCGTGCGTGCGTGCTTGCTTGCATACGTGCGCGCGCGCGCGCGCGTGTGTGTGTGTCTGTGACACTTCTCCAGACTTCAGACTTTTTAACTGTCACGAGAATTTCGAAGATGTATGGGCCTAACAAGGTAATAACACACATACCAAGACAAATCATACTCCATGTTTCCATAATTCATGTGTGCCTTTACACACGTACGCGGCGCGATTCTTGTCTTTTCATACATATGCAATAATGATCATATTTTTCATTTTAATACATTCTGATAATAATATTTGCAGAGCATTTCAGCAAGACGTTGTTCGTCATGCAAATTTGGGTCCAGAATGATTTTTCTCCAGTCTAATTTTAGACAGTTGTTCCGTTAATTTCATGTTAACGCTCTGAAACTGGAGGAGCCGTCCTGAAAATAAGTTTCATTTTTTCAATAGTAGGCAGCATACCAAACATTAATTTACTAAGGCAGCCGTTGAATTATTTTCAGAAGTTTACTGTGTCTGAGAGTTGCATACCCTTCAATTCTTTCAAGTGCCAACCGAGACACATCCTAGAAGGTTCGTTGTAGCAAACAGATTAAAACTGAAGGAATGGGTAACGTAAGGTAATTAATGTTGCTTATAGCCTAGCCGATCGCAATTGGCCATATCAGGACTGCAACGGAATGGGAGTTTGTGGGAAAGTCCAGCTGGCACAAAAACAACAACAACAACAAACACGGTCATGAATGAGCTCCAGAGCCTGAAAACTGACGTCAGACATGACGTCAATTCACGTATTTCTAGTTTGTGGCCGATGTCACCGGTAGGTAAGGCGAGAAGAGGGAGGCGGGGCTGGGGGGTTCCGGAGTGTCCGAAAACTCCGTCCTGGCCAGCAAAACTTGCATTGTTGCCCCCTTTTCCCGCCACCGGAGGAGGACCCTCAGACACTCTGTGGAACCATTCCTCTTCATACAACTGATCCGGCTCTGGGTAAGGGTCCTCAGAAACATGTAAAATCATTTGGGAGAGAACAGAAGGGGAAGGTGTCTGTGTGTGGGGTGGTGGTGGTGGTGTTTTCGGTCATTATAAGCTATGTTCAGTTTAATTTCATTCTATGGCTCAGTCTCATACTGTGTGTCAACACGCTCTATAGAGTTCTAAAGCGTTTAGGTGAAGATTCTTCCGTGTGATGTGTAGCCATATGCTATGCATTATTTGCCTTCTCATGGAGTCTTCGCGTATTTATGGCTTTCTATTTCAGTGCAGGTCATGAATCCACTAAGACGCCAAATATAATCAAAGAGTGTCACCCAGAACGAACAATCTGCTACGGAAGGATTGCCTGAAACTGAAAAGCGGATATGTTTAGAGCTGTACGGGAAGCAGGAAAACATTCAGGCGAGACGAGGAAAACGTAAGACAATTGCAAGCATAAAGGGCAACACAGTGTACTGCATTTGAATAACATGTACCACTGAATGTATATTTCTACATTCAAAAGGCTCTGTACTGTTCATCTTTGCATACAGCTCCTCTTACACATCTATTTAACACATCCATAATGACACGCATACGAATGGTAATTAACTATTCTGACTCTCTTTTAGACTTATGGTACTTAAACTAAACTCACTCTCTTTCAGCCTACGGCTGTCTTTATTCAGTCTCTTCAGAACTGTATCTCCGAAGTTAATCAAACGACGGGTGTCAAGCAGCAATCTAAAATCATGTGATGGCAAGACAGAAGTCCTGGAATTTCTTTCTCCGTCAGTGGATTCCTTCCCATCTGCCCTCCACTGATACATAGCACCATCTCCTTCGATCATGTTCGTCTGTTAATGAGTGAATGAGTGGATGAGTGAGTGAGTTGCTTGCTTGTTTACTTACATACTAACTTACCTTGCGGGGGCCGGAATAGCTCAGTTGGTAGAGCGCCGGACTCGTGATCCGGGGGTTGCGGGTTCGAATTTCGGTTCAGGGGGATTTTTCCCTCGGAGTTAACATTGGTTCTGACTCCATTCCCCATACAGTCCTTCGAATGAGACTATAAACCGAGGTTCCGTGTGTGAACGCACGCACATCATCTTGCACACACGTAAAATCCCATCACCAAGAGAAGGCTAGTTTGGCCGTTGGTATGGATGGCACGTTACACATAGCATGCACCTTCCCCGAAGATGGAGTATGGCTGCCTTAATGGCGGGATAAAAAACGGCCATACACACAAAACTCCACTGCCTGTCTATACAGGCAGTGTCCGCAGGAGTATCGGCCTGCGTACGCAGAAAGAAAGAAAAGGAAAACTTACCTTGCCAGTCAGTCAGCCAGATTGTCACTTAGTCAGCCAGCCAGTTAGCTAGTTAGACAGTTAGTTAAAAGTCAGTCGGTCAGTCAGTCACTTAGTCAGTGAGTGAGTGAGTGAGTGATCGTGAGTGAGTGAGTGAGTTACATTCGGTTTTAACGTCCCCACCTACTACCTACTGTGATAAGGCAGACAGGAAAAACCGTTCCAGGAGAGTAAGTGAAAAAGATCTATCTTACACTACACCACACCACCAGAACGACAACACACCCAGAACCGACCAGCTTCTATCGGGCACCGGCATGATGCGATCTCGCAGCAAATGACAACGAAGTGGGTGCATTAACCTACTGAGCTATTCAAGAACCCACGTCAAATCACGTGCGTGAACTTTGCTTTTTTTTTCTTTTTTTTTTCCAACCGTCTCAGATCGGACAGGGAGCGGTTCCCTGCGAGGTGGCATGGCAGCGAACACCAAGGGAGAGGTGGCAGCTCTTCTTTGAGAGGCACTGATGTGAGAGGTCAGTGTCAGGCGGCGCAGTGAACCTTCCAGCCGTATGGGTGACAGCGGGTCTAGCCTATGTCGCCGGGGACGACTCCTGGAGATGTGAGGCGATCGGTGATGGAACGCTGCCTGACTACGATTAACGTGGCCTAGGATACCATACTTTGGGGCCGGGCATGGGGGCACCCTTCACGGGATTGGGCTGAAATTTTGCCCTCTCGGCTGCAGTCTGCGTGGGCCACAGAATAGAAGGGACTCGTGCAACGCTTCAGCGACTTTCGTCCTGCTCCTTCTTTGAGTCAGCCTCACGCGGCAGAGGACCATCGCCACTGGAGCATGAAGAAGGCCGCCTTGTGGCTCTGAAGACAGGCCTTTTGAGAGGCATAGAGGCGAAGTATGCCGACGCCCATCGTCGGCCGACCACAACCTGAAAGTGAACCCAAGTTCAAAAGGAACCAAAGCTGAGACAGCGACAGACGACGGCCCCCACACGGAACCAGACCGACTATTGCCATCGACGACCACTGCCACAAAGCGTGCAGACTTCAGTCTGTGTGTACATCCTGTCCTTGAAGGCCTCCGTCTGATAGCATGTTAATCTCCTACCGACCGGACAGGGAGATGGTTAGAAATTACTGTCCACGTTCTTAGATCAAGACCTCTCAAAGAACCTGGGGAATAAAAAATGGTGAGGAGAAGGGGAGGGGTGGGAGGGGGGAAAGTTGGAGAGTGGGGATGGGAGAAGAGGGTCGCACGCTGGCGTGATTTGGTCTTTGTGTCAGATGTATACGTTTACTGTAAAGCGCTGCGAGGTGTTAGAGAGGGCGATGTAAAGAAAAACAAAAGAAAACGTTGTTATCGTAAAAAGAAGATGAAAAAAAAGGTAGAAAGCCTGACTCACCGCTGGCCAATCTTTGCAGGGCATCTCTGTGCTGCTGCAGGGCTTGCTGCGTTTGCTTCAGCTCTGCTTTCAGGTTCTCGTTCTGAGGAGGAAAGAGTCATTGTCTCACAGTGTGTGGTGATGAGACCTAGTAGATCAGCAGGGTCCACTGCCCGTCAGGCATGATCAACTTTGCCATTTGTCGTTTCAACAAGTGACAATACGTGAGATCGGTATTCCTGTCGGGACTCTAATGTTCAGTAGGGCCTATACGTGATCCTGGTTTCTCTCTCTCTCTCTCTCTCTCTCTCTCTCTCTCTCTCTCTCTCTCTCTCTCTCTCTCTCCAGTCTTAATGCTCTCTCTCTCTAGTTTGTTCTCTCTCTCTCTCTCTCCTCTCTCTCTCTCTCTCTCTCTCTCTCTCTCTCTCTCTCTCTCTCTCTCTCTCTTTCTCTCCGTCTGTCTGTCTGTCTTGCCGCTACCACTCATACAATACAACTGACTGAACAGTGTGCAGGGCACACGGCCATGTGCAGGCTAACCTTTGCATGAACGGTTCTGAAGAACATGTGTATTTAATTGCAGGCTGATGCGCGCAGCCATTTCAACGTCAATGTGTTACAAAAATTTCCTTGTATGAGCACTATTAAAAATGATGGCACACACACACGCACGCACGACCACGCACGCACACACACACACACACACACACACACACACACACACACACACCACACACACACACACACACACACACACACCACACACATCACGTGCGCACTTACACTCTGACATGACTAATTGCATACGTGTTAGTTTCTTACAGCTGTTGTGCCATAACCAACAAATAGCAAAATACAGAAATAAGCGCAATACACTGCAGATGAATTGAAACATATGCACCATTCTGCGAAAGTAACAACATCTAATTTTTATGTAAGATAACATCCCTGGGAGAAAAAAAAAATGGTGGAAGCAAACGGTGCAGAGAGAGAGAGAGAGAGAGAGAGAGAGAGAGAGAGAGAGAGAGAGAGAGAGAGAGAGAGAGAGGGCAACTTCTTATTTTTACCTGGTTAGAAAAAGTCGTCCTCTTCGCTTTTTCGGTCTCAAAATCTTCTCTCAGTTCATCCAGTTCTGCTAGTAACTCAGCGTTTTGCTCCTCTAGTTCTGTATAGATATCACAGTATATAAAACGAACTTAGGACAATAAGTAGATAAACAACGTATTGGTATTTGATATCAATCATACGCACATGTTTGGGATGGGATACTTATCTCCTAATGGCACATTCAGAACATGAACACTTAAATCTGGAGAAGAAAGTAAAACAAACAAAATATTCAGAACAGCTCAACCAGCTAAAAATCTTTATTGTGGACGAATTTTACCTTTCCTTTCGAAATAACTCACACAGTTGTTGTTATTGTTGTTGGTTTGTTTGTTCGTCTGCATGTCTTACCTAACACTCCATGTCTCTGAGATAATTTTTGCATATCTTTCTACGTCTTCAGATAACAGTATGCAAGGAACTTTTTTTTTCAGGAGGCCTATGTAGGTTCAATCAATATCTTCCGCATTATACATGTGTTCTTATCAATAAAGGGTACTTGCCAGTCTAACCGGATAAAACATAAGTCGAATTCATCGATAGGAATATTTAGAAAACGCTTCATGGCAAACAATGTTTTTTGTTTGTTAACATTCCCCAAAAGAAGCACGCATCAAAAGAATTGAGCTTTTGCTGTAACTTAAGCATTTCCCTTTTCTCTCCAACATATTTTATCCCAAGCACTTTTATTAATCATTTCTAAATATTTGTAAACATAAACAACTTCTACTACTCTGGTGTAATACAGCAATCTCTCTCGCCCAGACAGGTGAACACGTCAGGGGAAACTATCATGACTGTTAAAAGTCAAATCTACTTTGTCATTATTCCTTCAATTCATTTAGCCGATTTTGTAGATAAAAGGTTATGCTGGACGACAGAATGACGTCATCCGCAAAATGCAATGCAAAAAACTCCATAGTTCCTGATATAAATTGTACTCTGTGCTTTCCATTTATGGATAGTTTCCACTATTAATTCGTTTATAAAAAAAGGAGAACACCAGCAGGCTCAAAAAACACTCTTGTTTTACACCACGTGCGCGATAAGAATGTTCTGTAAACGTACTCTTACTTCCAGTATATGCAAAAGCAAGTCATAAACACTTCACACAGCGCCATACAGCATGCCATTCACACCATTTCTACATAAAATGCATCATAAAACGTAACGATTGACAGACTCAAACGCCTTCGTAAAATTCACAAAGCCATTATGGTCGCAAAGCCAATATAAAGATTGGTATTACACATTATTTTCCTGCCAGTTCGTACAGAGCGAGAGTGTGATTGTGACGGATCATTTCCCGTCCGGTCACAAATTTTCATACAACCGTGCTTACCGGAAGGTAGTTGTCCGGAAGCCGGTTGAACAATTCTGCTGACTGCTACTCACCGGCGCACTATTAAAAGCCGGGTGAGTTGAACCGGTTAGGGAGTCTCTGCAGTGATTCCGGCAACGCGACAACACAGAAGGCCGAAGAGGGACTCAGCTGATTTTTTGTGGCAGTCAGTTAATCAGTTTCCCCCAGGTAGAAGCGTTCCCTGGACTGAGGGGGACTGGCTGCTATTGTCTAAGGGTCAGGGCCGTAGCTGAGACTACCCCCTTGTTCGCCTTTTGGTCGGCCTGAGTGCCGATAAAAACCTTACCTGCCACTGCACCTGGGACCGACTACCCGCTGAGCCAGTTGGGCTGGAGACGCCGCTGCTGCCAAGCCAGAGCGCCGCTCCTGTGTTTGAACCGGCGACCTGTTGGCGAGGCTGTCGCTGTGTTGTGTGTGAGCCACAGCTCCTGTGCGAGACTGTCACCTCGTCGTCGGCAGAGACGCCGCGAGTGTGTTAGTGTTGTTGTTTTTTGAGCCACAGCTCTGAAGTTGTTTTTTTTTAGTCCTGTGTCGGACTTTACTTGACGCTGTGGTCATCGTCTTCGCCATCGTCGTCGTTTCGTCCTCTACGTCGTCGCGACGTCTTCATCGTTGTCGTTGTCGTCGTCGTCGTCGTCGTCGTTGGACCCAGCAGCGCTAGTTGATAGCCGCTATATATAAGACATATTTTGTGTGTACGCCTCATGGTTGGCGTGCCGTCCTATTGATGCTATTATATTTATATTATACGTTTGTCTGATGGCTCGGGCAGCATAAAAAACAAAAAGAAGTGTTGTTCTGTTGCCTGGCTGTCAATGCTCGGGTGAGTGGGCGTGTGTATGTGAATTAGAAAAGTCGTGCATGCATCCATAATTTCTGTGTGAGACAGTCAGACACCTGCAGACACCACCCATACCATCCGTAACAGTGGTCTACATAATTATTAATTATCGGTAATCTGATCTGAAAACAGCTTGCTCTTGAATCATCTTTTCCTCTCAGAGAGAGAGAGAGAGAGAGAGAGAGAGAGAGAGGAGAGAGAGAGAGAGAGAGAGAGACAGACACACAGACAGACAGTGAGGTAATGAGGGAGCAGAGAGTGTCCAGCTCACCAGCCATCTCGCTGAGGGTGCCATACTCCTCCTGCTGCAGATCCGCTGCTATCTCACCACTGTCCCTGTGATGACCCTCGCCGTCTTCCTCACCGACATCATCGTCGTCATCATTTACCACCACCATCACCTCACTGCTGTGGGGAGGAGGCGAACTCCTAGTCTTCTCCTCCAGCTCCGGTGTCTTCTGACAACAAGTATGCGGAGTACATAAGCCTACGTCGCTTTCAAGGTCACACTGAAAACGATGTGTTTTGTCCAGGATGAAATAATACTAAACAAACAAACAAAACAAATTTTAAATGTAATTAATGGCGAACAGCCAAGAAAACGTGGACAAACGAGTCACAAAACAAAACGCGACGCGTTTCGACATCTATGGTCTTCTTCAGGCAAAATACAAAACACTCAGGACAACGAAAATGAACGAGCAATCACTTACCTTCATTCACTTCAGCGCAAGATGGGCGTTGAATCCTCTCTCTCTCTCTCTCTCTCTCTCTCTCTCTCTCTCCTCTCTCTCTCTCCTCTCTCTCTCTCTCCTCCTTCTTCTCTCTCGGTCTGCTTCTCTCTTTCTCTCCGCTGTCTTTCCCTATCTGCGCGGGCGTGTGTGTGTGTGTGCGCGCGCGCGCGTGCGTGTGTGTGTGTGTGTGTGTGTGTGCGTGTGCGTGCGTGCGTGCGTGCGTGCGTGTGTGTGTGGGCGCGGCTGTGTATGAGTGATGAACTTTCGGATTGTAATAAACTGTAAAACAAGATAAACAAATAAACGAAGTTTTTTTGTTTGTTTTTTTGTGCTGTTACAATTTTTCTGTTGTATTGTCCAGACTCATGACCATAGCCAGTAATCGAACAAAGTAACACACAATAAATGAAAGAAAATATTGTTGGCGAAGGAAGCAATTTATTATTATCGTTATTATTATTATTTCTATTTGAATTGGCACCGATACATTTTCTTCAACAAAATGTAGCCTGCTGCTACTTCCGCAGTTTCTATTTTCTCCTCCTGCCTCATTTACTTGTCCGCATTACAATCGTCCTTGAATTCAGTGTACACACACGCATGCAACAATATGTCATGGTTTGACAGATGCGCATACGTGCATGCCAACATAAGCACTTATTCATGCGCACGCACATGCCAACACACATACATATCCTGTGCGCGCTCTCTCTGTCTGTCTTCAGACACACAGAGACACACAGACACACACACAGACACACACACACACACACACACACACACACACACACACACACACACACACACACACAGGGCGAAGGAGGGTGGTGGTGGAAATAGAAAGAGGGAGGGTCATGTTATTGCTATCCATACCTGCCTCTGTGTGTGTGTGTGTGTGTGTGTGTGTGTGTGTGTGTGTGTGTGTGTGTGCGCTCGCGCGCGTGTATGTGTGTGTATATTTATGGGGTTAAGAATGATTTAGGGGTGGTGTAATGTGCTTTTCCAGCCAAATAGGTTTACCAACCAAACTTCCAGAGAGTTCTCTCCCCTCCCCCTCCCGGAAATCAACCATTCTAATAAACCCGGTTTATTTTTGCATAGATCCCGATATATTTTGTAATGTCATAAACATTGTTGAAATAACCTGGACCTTAATAAACAGTCCATTTATTAAATAAACGTTTAACAGTTCACAGGTAGATTTACCAAGGGAAAAAAGTGTAAAAGTCCCCCTAGGACACCCTATGTTCGCTTAATAGGATCTATGCTCAAAAAACCACACCTAAACTTTGTCATTCTCTCCGTACGTTACAGTCAATAAACCTGGTTTGTGAGTTTTGTACGTATGGAGAGAGAGAGAGAGAGAGAGAGAGAGAGAGAGAGAGAGAGAGAGAGAGCGCACTAAACATTACCTGTTCCCCATCAAACTGTAGCTCTCATACTCATCCTCGTCTTTATCCATGTCTGAAAACAATCAACAGAAATAAACGGGACGTAAAGCAATAGCTACAACAACTCAACAACTTGTGTAAAACTAAATGCATCACCAGGATTTCAGGGGATCCGCCTTACTAAATGCATCACCAGGATTTCAGGGGATCCGCCTTACTAAATGCATCACCAGGACTTTAGGGGATCCGCCTTTAAAGATGTATAACCCTCGACAATCCACGTACAATATTACAGGTGAAAATCTTATTGACCAAAGTGCTCTATCTTTTATGAGCGTTCTCCAATGATGTGACTGAACAACGGAGGACCATGCATTCAATACAGTATGACACTGGATTCATGAGTGAATACCCACCAGGCTTCATATCACAAGCTCTGCGCGCGCGCGCGTGTGTGTGTGTGTGTGTGTGTGTGTGTGTGTGTGTG
This sequence comes from Conus ventricosus, assembly GCA_018398815.1. Taxonomy (NCBI): domain Eukaryota; kingdom Metazoa; phylum Mollusca; class Gastropoda; order Neogastropoda; family Conidae; genus Conus; species Conus ventricosus. The sequence goes on along the minus strand of CM031597.1, from coordinate 101,090,452 downwards.
TGTGTGTGTGCGTGTGTGTGTGTGCATGTGTGAGTTCCGATAAGAAAAAGAAAGAAACGAACGGATTTGCGAGGTCATCAAAATCAGTTATTCTGTATTCATAAAATATTCAAATGAAATAAAAGAAATAATAATAATCTGACACAAAGAAGCAAACCAAAACAAACAAAAAAAAAAACAAGAAAAAAAAGACCAAAGGAAGGAAAGTAAACAAGGGAAGTAAAAAATTTAAAAGGGGGGGGGGGGGGGGGGTGAGTAAGAAAACAAAGAGCGGAACGTGTCAATAGTCTACAAACTATACATGGGTACCAACAAAAAAAAAAAATCAAAAGAAAAATTACTGTTCTGCCAAACAAAGGAGACAAATTCCATTTCATCCCACGTTCATTTTGCGTCCAGTTTGTGGAGATAAGTGATTGTTCGTTCTTCGTTTTCATTGTCTCGAACGTTGTTTGTCTTGCCCGAAGAAGACCAAAGAGGTCGAAACGCGTCTGTCTTGTTTTGAAATTTGTTCGACTCTTTCATTCGGCGGGAGAGCAAATTTTTCTTTTAATGTTGTTTCAGTTTCCGCCTGCAGTTACCTCGCTTTGAAACTGTGCATGGGTAAATCTACATATGTAAGCCCTCGTTAGAGGAAGCCAGCATGTTTATCAACTGTTACTGTGACGAATGAAAATGCCGCAACCCGGGCCGAACAATAAGAAGGGTTCAGAGGCAAGGGTGGTGTAGGGGTAAGGAACTGAATGGACAACCGAAAGCAAAGCCTACCACATTGACAGGATATGATGACTGTGGGAACAAAACAAAAAAAAAAAGGTAAAAGAAAAAATCTTCCGGGCTTATTGACCGCGGCTAGCACAGACTGCTTCATATGTTTTGTATGTTTTATCGTTCACGTTTTAACAACACACACACACACACACACACACACACACACACACACACACTGTTTCGCTCTTATTCCTATTGTACAATGTTGGGCTGCATTGTATTCTACCCCGCCCCGCCCCCCCCCCCCCCCTTTTTTTTTTTTTCCTTTCCTCGCCGTGACCTGGTGTAATTTGCTATAGAAGTCTAATTACGGCACGCCCAAAATCCTTCTCCGGCAGGCAAGAAAGGACACATGCCCAGACTCACATCCCCCCCCCCCCACCCCCCCCCCCCCCCCCCCCCCCGAGGATAAAACCCGAACTTACTCCGCTCCTTCCAATTTCCCAATGGGTCGCAAACAAACATATTGATCAAAGCACATTCCACCCGAATTTGATGGATGCGGGAGGGAGCGGAGAGGGAGGGGATGTTGTTGATAGTGGACCTGTGCCAGAACTATCCCCCACCCTGTTCCAAAACTACACCCCAGTGAGTGACCTAAGTCATGGTCCAGAAACAGCCTATAGAGTGAACATAAGCGTATGCATCAGCCCATTTCCGCCACCCTGTCATGCAAGGTGAGCGAGTTGCGCCATGTGCCTATTTTTTTTTTAATCCGTCGGGGAGTGATTTTACGTGTGGTGTGATTTCGGCGCTTACACCGAAACTCTTCTGATTCACTGCATCTGACACTTCAATGCAGGTCACAACGATAACAATGGAAGAGGAAGACGAAAAAAGTAATAGCAGCTGTTAAGGAAATAATGAAAAACTAAAATCTGAAGTTACAAGAAGAGACGTGGAGAATTAGCTGAGAGAAAGCTACAGTTGGAACTGACTACACAAGACTCAAGCAAACATTTGACTTTTTTTCCCTAATCAATCCCGTTTCTGCGCCCCGGATGTACCCAGTACGTTCACTGTGTAGTCTCAGTGGTACAATGCTATTTGAACGTACAATGAAACTATGTACTCTTGCGGGCAAACATGCCAACAGACAGTTACTGCAGCAGAGATAACATCTTAACCTTCTTGGCGACAACAAATCCTTTAGTGATAGAATCCATAGGTACTTCTCTGCCATCACAACATTGGCACCATCCTATTATTGATTGAAATGAACACTAAAAAAAAACATCGGCAAGTCGCCGGTCACTTTTTGGCAGGAGCTGCTTTGATAACGACAACAACGCTACCAGCAATGATAACAGCTTCAACTTTTTCCCGTAAGCTTTTCCTGTTGATCAAGTTTAGATTATCATAAAACGTTTCATTTCAATGGGAAGTCACCACCAGCAGGCAGTGGGTACGGCAAAGGAAAACCTCAAGATAACGGTGGTAACAGGACATACACAGATTAACAGACAGGGGCACGGCTGGGGTCGACGGAAATAAAGTGCGCTAGTGGTGGTCAAAAGCGAAAGGAAATAAAGCAGACCCATGGTGATACATGGTGATACAGGAGTCGAAAGTTGAACAAGATGAGGATGCCAGGAAAATCCAGAAGGCAGTCCAGCAAGGCCGACGGGGTGGACTACGTTATAAAACTCACTCCAACGAAGCCTCGGCTGGAATGGACTGTGGAACATGGAACCTCTCAGGAACAGCTTCATCTACAGATTGTGCATGACCTCCTGCCATCGAATTCAAACCTGGTAAAAACGGAGAAATCAGATGACCTTGCATGACCGCTCCGAGTAGAAAACGAACAGCGGAACATGTGCTGAGTTAATGCAAAGCAGCGTTAAGCCAGGAAAGGTACACATGGAGGCACAACCAAGTGCTCAAGGAGATCACACATACTGGTGGCACTGCCAGAGGAGACATTATGCTACCAGAGATTCCAGGGACGATTTTCTACGCGGCAGGCGGCCACAAATCATGGTCTGGAACAGCTGTAACATCATGAGCACGCAATTTGGGATTTACTGGATGGAGGGGACGACTGGAAGTGGACAGCAGACCTCTCAGAATGGGAAAACGATTGAAAGATCATCAGAAAGAGGTGATTTGTAGGCTCACCGGCTTGTGATCTCATGAAACACTAGAACCCTGAAGCCAGTAACAGAGGCTGCTGAAAAGAATCCAGCTGGATCAGGTCGAGGATGAGGAACAAAAGTCAGCTTCATCAAGCTTAAACTTGTAAACTTAGAACAAGTGTCCGACAACGATGTGTGTAAGTCACCCGTCTCAAAAGGCAACGCTTTAAGGTTCCCACTCATGCAGAAGTTTTCAGTTCGAATCCCGGCAGTGCATGGAAGAAGAAGAAGAAGTCTGACAGGAGCAGGGCATCTATGGGTCATGACCTGGATGAGGCTCGGCCTCTTTAGAGAGTAAACGAAGTTCAGGGCCAAAACACTTGTCTGTCAAGCTTTCCCTTTAAATTCCCGTGCTACTCGTAAAATGCTTCATTTCATTATAAAAAGTCGATGAGGGTACGGAATTTTGCGCTCGAGGTTTTGAGATTCATTAGAGAGCGAGAGAGAGAGAGAGAGAGAGAGAGAGAGAGATGAGAGAGAGAGAGAGAGAGAAGAGAGAGAGAGAGAGAAGAGAGAGAGAGAAGAACAGACAGACAGACAGACAGACAGACAGAAGACAGACAGAGATAGCGACAGAGTCTGTGAAGAGAGAGAGAGAGAGAGAGAGAGAGAGAGAGAGAGAGAGAGAGAGAGAGGGAGAGGCTGCTGGATGAGATAAAGAAAGAGGTTAAGAAATGCAGAATCAAATCTTCGCCTAGACTCAATGGAATATTCTATATGCCGTAGTAAAATAATGTCCCATTATCCATGGTGGCTCTTCAAACTAGTAAGATCAATATGGAGGGAGGGTTTTGATAATCAGCGACCAGTGGATGAAAACTGATTGAGTGAACATTCCAAAAGAGCAGAACTCGCGTGATATCGATCAGTTCAGACAGATATCACTTCATAACATTGGAGGGAAAATATTCTCCCCTGTCATGCAGCGAAGCTGACGAAATACCTCACAGAGAGCTAGTATGTGGATGTGTCAGTCCAGGAAATATGCATCCCTCAAGGGTCTGCTTGTGCAGAACATGCCACTGTAATTTGGGAACCACTCCAAATAATTAAGATAGAAAAAATAGGTATCGGTCTGGTATTGTTCGACCTGGCAAGTACAAATGGACCAGTTCCACATAAACTGAGTCAACTTACCCTCGAAATGTATCATGTTCTAAACAACACCTGAGAAATGCTCAAAAAGTATTTCAGAGGGTTTTCAGTGAGATTTTAACAAAGGAGTACACATCAGACAGGGTCAAACTGGACGTTAATACAGTACTGGGCTGTACATTTTTCCCCAGCGCTGTTTGTGTTGGCAGTGGAGGTCATCTTGAAAGCAGCCATGAACAGCACAGGTTCAGCAGACCTCAGGATTGGAAACAAAATGACCCCCTGTAAAATCCTTCATGTGTGGAAAGGAAAAGTCGCTGGAAAGGCATTCCAAGAAGTCTCGTCTGGAATGAAATATGGCATAAAGCTCTTCCTAGTATCAGCTTCATTCTCACATCTGCATATAAGCTTCTGCTCTCGAATTCAAACTTGAGATGAAATGAGGAAAATGAGATGATCCTGCATCTGAAGGCAAACAAACCATGGAACATGTACTGAATTCATGCAAAGTAGCGCAAGGAAGGCACACTTGCAGATACAGCCAAGCGCTTATAAAGATTGTACATGCCGTTAGCACTGCCAAAGACACTACACCACCAGACACTACAGCAACGACATTCTACACAGCGGGAGGCTACAGACTGTACTATGAAACATCTGTGACATCAAGAGCATGGAACTGGGCTTAACTAAATGGATTGGGTTACTGGAAGTGCACGGCAGACCTTCAGTTTCAGAAGAAAAAAATCCAGAATTCATCCGGATGCGTGGCATATGACCGGACATAGTACACACCCGAGTTGATCAAAACCAATGATTCTGACTGAACTCTATGCAGTGTGAAAGCAGAAAGGAGGAAGCTACACTACAAGAAGGAAGTATGCCAGTCTTTCCAGCAGCTTCAGAGAATCTGGCTTCCAAACCAAAGTCTTCGCTACAGAGGTTGAAACAATGGGGCTGTAGGCTCGACAGCCTGTAATCTCATGAGACAGCTCTTGGTTTCTGATTGAAAATAAAAGAGGACCAGAACTCTAGAGACAATAGCAGGGGCAGTGGATAAGAGTTTCGGATGAATCTGGTTGAAAAAGAACAAACATAAACTTAATGAGACTGAAATTTCGCGACTTGATTTGGAACAGATGTTCGATAGCGATGTGTAAGTAAGATATCCGCTAAAAAGGTAGCGCCCTGAGCCCCAACCACCCAAGAGGTGCGAATCCGGGAGCGAAAAACGACGACAACAGCAGCAGGAGGAGCAGTGGTGGCAGTAGCAGCAGCAGCAACAAACAACAAACAACAACAACACAACAACAACAACAACAACAACAACAACAACACACAACAACAACAACAACAAACCCACTTCCTGACAGTAGAAAGGCATGTAGGAATCATGACCTGGATGTGGCCTGGACATCAGAGAATATAGAATTTTACAGCCGAAGCTCTTGTCCAAGGGAGCTCTGCTAAAAAAAACGGCTATCAAACTCTCACTAAAGAGTTCTTATATGGGCATATTTTTTATCCAAAGATATTTCAAATAACTATACAAACAGTGGCAGCATACCGGTGCTTTTTTTCTCCTGAGAAGATCCGCAATGACCTTTCAAAAACAAAACAAAACAAACAAAACTATACAACAGTGTCTTTTTTAACGTATAAATAGTGGACAAAAATCATAAATACTCAGTTTTACAATACAAAATTACCGGCACTGTCACAACAAACTTAATTACCTTCGTAAACGTGCGTAGACACAAATGTCATCCTTGTATCTATTTCAGCACAGTTCCCAACCTCCTCCACGCTGTCGACTGGTTGTTCGTACATCTTCACTGCGACGACTGTCGTCGACTGAAATGAACAGACGCAATATACTCAGAGCATATTCATCTGGTTTAAGCTTACAATTCAGTTCCGTCTCTAGTCGAGTCTGCCACAAAAAGACAAATTCTTAACAGATTTACTGAAACGGTAGTCGTTTGTAAGCTTTTTCGCGACTTCATCAGCTATGGAAATTCCTCTCACCAGATGTATCTTCAAAACAGCTTACTCGATTTATATGCTAATGAGCTTTTCCCCCCTTTTTTTCCTTTTAACTCTCTTGATCAGTCAACACTGCGCTTTGTTTTTCAACATCTTGAGACGAAGGTAGGCCCGGAATATACATCATTCAACGTGAACGCCAGGCAGTAATTATTTCCTTGTGACAGGCGTGTGAGCGGTCACCCTCTCCTCCTCCTCCTCCTTCTCCCTTCCTCCATCTAGCGCATCATCATCTTTCTTCCTCGTACTCTCCATTGTACGGGTATTGTTTTCGACCAGGTTGCCGGCCATGATGTTTCCAAAAAGGCGAACATGGGGAAACTGAAACGAAAGACGACACGCACTATACGCATGTAAGTTCGAGAAAGCTGTTTTGGATATGTGTTGGCTTAAGGCAACGTACGCTAAATTCGGACGGAAAGACAACGATTAATGACGAACTGACGTATGACAGGCCTGATAGCCTATTTAGCAGCAAAACGAAAACAAGTCAAAACAAAACGTATAAGCAGTACTATATAAATAAACATCTCCGTCAAGGCATGCGCACGCTTTGCCTGTTAAAAAAAGATCACTGATGATTAAGAGAAACAATCATATTTGTAGCGTTTCATTCAAGTGGATCGCACTTCTTATTGATGCAGCACAGTTATCAACAATATTTACAAGAAAAATATTAAGTATAAATGTATTTACAGATATATATATTATATATTATATATATATATATATATATATATATATCTTCTTCCTAAAATACTGGTTCACTCAAAAACGAGTAGGTCACCAGCGCGCATGTTAAAAAGTAAAATAAAATAGCATAAAATATACACCAGTTTAAAATAGGATTTTAAAATGAAGAGATTAAAACCTACAAGCTTGTTTCAAGCTAAAAACGCTCTCCTCAGGGTATACAATTTGGGCACGCCACCGGTGTTATATATTGTGGTGTGTGGGCGTGTGAGTTCTGTGCGTGTGGCACGTGGCTTGCCAGTTTGTTCTTTTTTGGGGCGCGTTCAGGGGGGACGTGTTACGGAATGGTGCATTGACAAAGATTTCCATTTATGCCTGCAATTGTTTATCATTTCTACTTTAGAGTTCAGGGATGCTAGGTGGGGTTTACATATATTCAGCCACTTTTCTGTAGTACATAGGTTGCATTTTTTAGAAATGTTGTTGTATGGTGTTGCTCTTTTTATAATTTTCCATGATATGTTGTAATCTATTTTCTTATTTTTCAGCTTCCAAATATATTTACTTAATTCTGTTTGGTTTTTATATTTTTCATTTTTGAAAGACTGTTTATGGTTTGCATATCTGGTTTTAAAGTGGTTTGCCGTGATTTCCTATGT
>CM031597.1:101065550-101078050 GCA_018398815.1 Conus ventricosus | reverse complement strand
TCAGTGTCATTGTCCAGTATCATTGCCCAGTGGTCATTTTTGTCTCATTTCACTGTTTGACTTGCTAATTTCTGCTGTAAACTGGTGTGTGTGTGTGTGTGTGTGTGTGTGTGTGTGTGTGTGTGTGTGTGTGTGTGTGAGTGTGTGTGTGTGTGTGTGTGTGTGTGTGTGTGTGAGCGAGAGAGAGAGAGAGAGAGAGAGAGAGAGAGAGAGAGAGAGAGAGAGAGAGAGGCAGTCAAACAGTGAAATTAGGCAAAAATTGCAACTGGTCAAGGACACTGACCACTGGTCAGCGACGTCATAAACTGTTCACCTGAACTCGTTCTACACTAACTAGCTGTCAAACAGTGAATTTGGGCCAAAATGACCACTGGTCAATGATATTGACCACTGGTCAGAAACGTCATACATTGTTCACATAAACTCGTTCTACACTAATAGGCCAAATGACCATCGATCAGTGACCCTGGAGAGTAATAATACTAAGAAAGAGGACATAATTTCACACAGGGATCATTTCACTAGATAGTCGCAACGCCAAGCGACTAACTTCTGAAACGTTACTAGTACTACTATCTTCTGAAAACACTACTATAATTTTCGTAAGTTAGTACTACTAACTTATGAAAATTATAGTAGTGTTTTCAGAAGATAGTAGTACTAGTAACGTTTCAGAAGTACTAACTTATGAAAATTATAGTAGTGTTTTCAGAAGATAGTAGTACTAGTAACGTTTCAGAAGTACTAACTTATGAAAATTATAGTAGTGTTTTCAGAAGATAGTAGTACTAGTAACGTTTCAGAAGTTAGTCGCTTGACACACTTGGCGGGTAATCAAAAACGGTCACACACGTAATGTTCTCATCCTCAGCTGATGCAATAGTACCATAGTGTTCAAATACTCCGGCTGTTCGGATGATCCCTGGAGTCTTTTAGCAAGGGTACACCACCACCACCACCACCAACAACAACAACCACTGCACACACTGCAAACAAAACGTATATCAATGTTAATAACACGCAAAAGTATAACAAGTCTGCTCCAACAATGGGTGCCGCATCCACACAACCCGGTTACTCCTTTGCAAGTAGGGACGCAAGGAAAGAGTGCGGTTGTGGCGAGCTTTTTTCCCACTGTTTTAATTTGTCCCTAATTTGTTTGTTGGTGAATGGTGACATATTAGCATCAAATTCTGGAAAGCATTCACGCAACTTTTTAATTTGGGATGCTGTAAGTCGTTTTTGGCGTATAATGTTGTAGCCACGGTAACGACCTAAATACTTGTGGAGAATGAAATACTGGTGGCGGGTCCACAAGCGCGTAAGTTTGGGGATTTCGTCTGGATTAAAGATATCGTTCTGCACTTCGTACCAATCTAAAAAGGAAGGTACTTGGTTAGGCTGAAGAAGCGGGGTGCCAAACTCCCTTGCTGTACTGACCATGGTGACTGCTGCTGCTGTTAAGGGGTTTATTACCGTGGTCGCCGGTGTTGTAATTGCTGCCCGCGCTACAGTAGATGCTGCCGCCGCTGTGGTTGCCGTTACTGTAGATACTGCCGCCGCTGTGATTGTCGCTGCTGTAGATGCCGCCGCTGTGGCTGCCGCTACTGTAGATGCCGCTGTGGCTGCCGCTACTGTATATGCCGCTGTTGTAGATGCCGCTGTGGCTGTCGCTACTGTAGATGCCGCCGCTGTGATAGTACTGGTTACCCTCGGTTGAAATAACGGGGGTGGACATGGTGGTGGTTTCTGTTGTGTTGTACCCAATGAGGCCATGTGTTCGCGACAGCCCTGAATTTTGAAATCAAATTTAGCGGGACCTTGGTAGCTTTTGCGATGGACATCCAACGAATGAATCATCAAATGCACTTGCCGCTGTTGCGCCGGTAAATCCATGTATTGGCTCTTCTCGCTCATTTTCTTTCGAAACTGAGTCGAGGAACATCCCCAAAACTTTTGTGTCGTTTTTGTCATGTTCGATGTGGTAATAGGTTTCCCTGAACTGGTAATAAAAACAAAAGGACTGGTGCAGTTTGGTGAAAGCCGGGGGCCGCTGTATCTATGTAGTTTTGGAGACGATGAAAGTCTTTTGTAGCCGAAATCAAGTCTCTTGGTCCCAGAGCGCTTGTTTTGTGGTGTTGTACTTTAATAACAAAAACAGACTGCCGCTGTTCTTCTCCAACGGCTTCCGACTCATCGCGCGGAGGGAGCTGAAATTGTCCTTCCTGGACTTCCGACAACCTCAAATTTACTACCGCCCCCGGGCGTGCGAAGTTGGCAACTGCAATGAGACACATAAGGTTGTCTCTCGCCTCAACGTGCCATCCAGTTCCCGTTTGGTTTTTAACAACGTCGTCAAAGCGTTGTCTTAACGATGGGAGACTGTCCATGTTGGGCACAACCTGGCAAGGCGTTGATTGTACCAGGGACCGTACAGCAAAGGGATGCGCAGCTGGCCGGCTTCCCCTTCTCCGAGTCACTAACGAAGTACTGAAAGGGGCGGGCCCCACGATCTAGTGCGTACAGAACTTCCGGTGTCGGTGGTAACATGGAGTTTGGCAGCCAAAACATCGTTCAGGTAAGCATTCTTTTTCCATAATTCAGCGGTTGTTATGCGTTTACTATAAGACATGTGTTATGATTTTGTGTTGTGGAGGAATGTAGAGTGCGAAACCTATCGACATGTGCAAGTAATTACCCTATAACTGATAACGCGGCCACAGTTTACTCGGCGTACAAGCGTGTAAACAAACCATGCCTGTGCTCGAGAGATGCGCTAGTCAGTGTGTAGTTGTGCTCCGCGCAGCTTTAGTCTTTCATGTCTCCCTTCTTGTATGCATTGATGTACAGCTGGTTGCTATATTTTTCAGTACTTTCGTAGATTCAGTCTTCGTTTTGGTTATTATAGTGGGTATTGCTGGTTCATTTGTAGGAAACAAGCGACTGCAGTGAACACTGCTCAGCCTGTTGCAATGGCAGAGAAACGAACCCCGATACCAGTCGCTGATTCATCAAAAAAAGGCAGCGAACCACAGCCAATGTTGGTAAGTTAATTCAACTCTCTCTCTCTCTCTCTCTCTCTCTCTCTCTCTCTGTGTGTGTGTGTGTGTGTGTGAAAGACTGAGAGAGAGAGAGAGAGAGAGAGAGAGAGAGAGAGAGAGAGGGGAGAGAGAGAGAGAGAGAGAGAGACTAAATGTGTTATGACATGTTTACTGACTTTTAATACATCAACAGTGTGGCAACATCAACAAAGACAACACTCAAATAATTACATAGTGGTATGCATCACATTATGATGCTCTCTCTCTCTCTCTCTCTCTCTCTCTCTCTCTCTCTCTCTCTCACACACACACACACACACACACACACACACACACACAACTCAGAACGTTGATGTTTTTTTAACCTTTTCAGATTACACCAGACCTTGTCAGTGAAGTGTGCAGCTCAATGCAAGCAGACAAATGCCTTCCGGATGAGACAAGACAGTCTATTTCACAAGCAGCAAGTGAGTACAGATCATACTCATCAGCTAATCTAACCAGAACTACATCACATATATTTCCAAGCACTGTAAGTGCATGGTAAAAATATTGAAATTTTGCTGAAAGCTTTCATCTTATTGTTCCTCACATGCAATACAAAACCATTTTCTGTATTTTACTCATGTTTAATGATACACTTATAAGTAGAACACTCTCTCTCTCTTTCACACACACACACACACACACACACACACACACACACACACACACACACATACACACACACACACACACACACATGCTCAAATATATGTTAAGGAAATTCAATGATACTATTATTACTGTAACAATGTATTATGAGAACAATCGCTGTTTTGTCTTAACAGGAGAGGCTCCTATTCAGGACAAGTTGTCTTTTCTGAATGACTGCTTGCCTACAAAAGGACGCTTTCCAAATGCTGCCGCCGAGAAGGCTTGGGGCAACTTCCACAGAGCTCTTCAGGACAAGATTTCAGAACTGTCCACAGACATTGGATTGTCTCGAGGAGCAACCTTTCAGCTGTGTCTTAGGCTATTTAAGCGGTTGATTCAGCTAAACGACTTTCACAAAGTGCAACCTGCAGCAGTACACCCTTTCCAGCAGGCAGGCAGTCAGTTCAATTAGATGAGCACCATTCAGACATTTTAGAATACATAGGAAGTAGTATAGTACATAAAACAGAAAAGCAGTTGAAGAGACACAATAAGAGCAAGGCAGTTCATTTTGACATAGTTCAGTGTCTCAAACAAGACCAGGTAGAGGAGGCAGGAGCATCAAGCGAACGCCCCAAAACAATGACATCTGTTCTGGACAGAGGGGGTCTAGTACACGTCAAACCTTCTGTGACAGCGCTATTAGAGCAGTTAGAATGTACCTGTAGAAAAAAACAGATACATACATTATAGATACATACATTATAGATACATACATTATAGATACATAAATATACATTATAGATTCATTCATTATAGATACATACACTATAGATTCATTATGTAGATACATTACACCTGTACAACAAAGCATGCTCTTCAATTGCTCCAGTAATATTATTTGTACATACATGTTTTGAATTCTGCGATCATTTTCCCTTCTTTTCTCTTTCCGTTTTGATGACAAAATATACCGTAAATGACTTTACTGGATATAAATTGTATGTTTTTGCTTACCGGTGGTTTCCTTTCTGTTGGTTTTGGAGTTTCAATTGTTCGGACCGGCATGTACTCAGTGGGCAGGCTGCCTTCAATGAGTCTCCTCAGTTTCCCACCAGGACCTAGAAACATAGGCGGAATATTTCTGTATGTAAATACAAAATTATTGTTTTGCATATCAAAGCAAGGGACTTTGGTCATCTGATACCAAATAAATAAGAATGACTCCTTAACCTCTGTGTTCGTGTGTGTGTATGTCTGTGTGTGTGTGTGTGTGTGTGTGTGTGTGTGTGTGTGTGTGTGTGTGTGTGTGTGTTAGAGAGAGAGAGAGAGAGAGAGAGAGAGAGAGAGAGGAGAGAGAGAGAGAGAGAGGTCTAAAAGGCTTTGTAGTCTACTGATGAAACCTGTGACGTATGGCTTGACTACATCATGCAAGTTCAAGAGTACATGTACATCAATTACTATTTGTGTGTATAACAAAAAAGACGATGTGTTCTGCCTTTACCGTGACTTCAGAAATTACCACGCACACACATAAACATGCACTGACACACACACATGAACATACCTCTCTCTCTCTCTCTCTCTCTCTCTCTCTCTCTCACACACACACACACACACACACACACACACACACACACACACACACACACACACACAGAATGGAAACTGTTTACTTCAATGAGCGGCCCTTGTAAAACAACCAACACTTGGACATCACTGAATTTTGGATGCCCGAACTTAATTGTCATTACAGAAACCTATTCGATGAAATACTGCTATTAACTGAACGATATAGAGTCTATGCTCAGACTTACCAGTTTTGAAGCAAGAATCCTTGAAATGACGGGAGCAAATTGTAGCCCTGTCGGGGTTGAACGATTTATCTTGTCTGTTGATGCTGTTGATCAGCTGCATTCTCCACTCATCGTTCGTACCTTTCGCCGGTAATTTGTGAAATGTAAGCCCTTTGTGTTTAGATTTCTGGGCGGGACAGCCAACAATGGCACAGTTTGCACCCCTCATATTAGATGCGATGTGGTTTTGGTACAAGAAATTGGAGTGTTCATGCGAAAAACGAGATTTACACCGTCCGACACGCGTGTTCCACACATTGTTTACTCGCTCGAAGCTGCCACCGGAAGTTCTTTACGCACAAGTTCGGTCGTCTGCTCGCGAGCAGTACTTCGCGCGGCCCATCTGGCTCTTGTTAGTCCCTTTGCTGTACGGTCCCTGATTGTACGTGGTACATCCTTTTTCGCCTAATTTTTCCCACCACGCGTTTTGCCCGTTTGAAACGGTAGGCCACCATGTCCACTTCCGTCAAATCGATACCAAGATCGACTATCCGTCTGTAGCAGCTGTACTTCAGAAACTCCAAAAACTTCTGCACACACACACGCACGCGCAAAACCACCTTGTAATTTCTAAACTTTTTGTTGTTGTTGGATAAACCTTAAACTGATATGACTTTTTGGGGGTGTTTAAATACGTAGTTGACACCCCCCCCCCCCCCCCCCCCCCCCCCCCCAAAGGTAACATACGCACTAGCATAATTATAAGTGATACATAAACTTAACTAGCGGTTGGTAGCGGAGATATATTAGCGCGTGTACCAACACAAATCGCTCGCAAAACAAAATAACATTTTGAGAAGAAAAAAAAGTAAACTATCTGCCTCCCACCCCCCGCGCCATTTGTTGGTAATGTATAGTAGTAATTTTTAAAAAAGGCCCTTTTTGTTACAACTATTGGGTGGGTTAGAGCAATGATCTATTTTTTTTTTTTATTATGTGTTGTTTTCATTTTGTTCAATTCGTCTACATTATCATTTTTTTTCATGTCACGTTTTATTTCAAGACTTAAGAACAAATTACAAATAACGAATACAAAAAGCAAAATGCATACTTCGCCCTTGAACGCAGCAACACACCCTCCATCTTCTTTTCCCGAAGTGTAATCAACTCTTGTTTATAACTTTCAAGTTCAAGTCTTTCTTCTTCAGATAATGCCACTTTCCTTTCAAGTAAAAAGTAATATTACTTTCGAGATGTTTCTGTTTTTCTGTGTCCTCCGTTTCTTCATCGTTGCATATGATATAGTTTTGCTTCTAATTTTCATAAGTAGTGTATCAAAAAAAAAAAGTTGATTAGAAATAACAAACTGGATTTCAGATTTAGGAATCTGGGGCCAACCCACAGCGACAATATGGTAGAGCTGCATATTCCTCAATGAGTGTTTGAATTACCTGGTTTATGTGTTCTATGTAATTAGTGTCTTGCAATAATGAACTATTGAATTTCCAACATTTCTCCTTTATCTCTCTACCTTGTTCTAAAGTTACTAAAATTAAGGAGTGGTCAGATCGATATCCTGGTAGAATGTCTGTCACATAATTACATAACCAGCCGGAAATAAGAAAGAAATCTAAACGACTCTGCTGACATGGGTTATTCATCCTCCAAATATACCTTCGTAATTCGGGATTTAAATCACGCCAGATGTCAGTTAAATCTAGGCTGTCTGCCATGTTTTCTATTTGCTCTTGTACTTTAGGATTATTGTTGTGTTATGTATATATTTGTAACAGTCCAAAGAGTAATCACGGACCAAATTCCAATCATCCCCGATAATGACATTTTCAGCTCCAACTTCCCTAATGTGTTCTTCCAACTCTACATAAAACTCAGGCTCATCACGATTGGGCCCGTAAATACTAACCATAAGACATTCTTTATCCATTATTTTAACGGATGCAAAAATATAATTACCTGCAGTGTCTTTATAAACCTTTCTTAAATGAAAGTCAAAATCATTATTGAACAAAATAGCTACGCCCCGTGAATGTGAATTGTGAGACGGAAAAAAGCATTTACAACCCCATTCTGCACGAATATAATTTTCTAATGTTGGTTTCAAATGTGTATCCTGCAATAAATATATTTAGTATGATTTTCTTCTTAAATAATTAAACACATCTCTTCGCTTTTGTGGGTTGGCCAGACCCTGACAATTCATGGATGCAATGGTTATTTTGCTACTCATATTGACAGCGAAATTTAATATGGGTCATACCAGCATTTGGACACATTACCATGCTGACACATAAAACCAAACCAAAACGAAAATCAGAGTAAATTGCGTTCAAGTTCATAACAACAGTTGCTTCGCAGAGGTCATTTTTAGCCATATGCAGATCAGAGCTTTTTAAACCATGCACAACGGCACACTCCAAAAAGAGCCTGAAGATATCCAAAACATACAGGTTCGAGAAAACTGATAAGTTCTCATCGAAATCAAAGACGAATACACATGACATGCATATACACACACATAGAAACGTCATCAAGATGGCGGAGACAACAAGCCGCTAAAATCAGAACGTGCGGGTTTTTTCTCAACACTCCAGGAATGACTAGGACAAGGAGTACAGGGCATGTACACAGATCGCAAGAAAGTGGTGATGAAGCAGCAAGTAGCAACACCATCACTGAGATCGGTGCGGTTTACGAAGGATCAGAGGGAATATCGAAACCACGGTAAGAACGCCGCAGCGAAGAACGCTAGATCAGCTGAGTCGGCATCTACCACTACCAGCATGTGTGCTTCTGTCAGTCTCCATCCACTGAGTAACGAGGTCCTGCTGAGGAAAATAGATGAAATGACCGACACAATTTCTTCCCTGTGCTCCCGAATCTCTTCCCCTTGTAACGGCCGTACGAGACAACCAAGCAGCAAACAAAGTACGAGCAGAGCATCCAAAAGAGGTCAGTCATAATTCTACACAGACAGAAATAAATGAAAATTCTTGGACATACGTAGATGCAGCCAAGCATACTTATCAAAAACAAACAACGCACAGAACCACTCAAAATGAACTGTAAAACATGAAACCAAAATCTGAGAAGAACGTACAAAAAGAAAGGAAGAGAACAACTGATGTTAAAAGAAATGACGTAAACAAAAGAAATGACGTTTGACTTCTGATGCTAAAGAGGTGTCGGAAAAAAGAAAAGAAGTTCAAGATCTCCCTACAGCTGTAATCGTTCATGACTCTGTCATGACTGGTGTCCAGGGCGGACGGCTAGGTCTATCTTACGGGGTGAATGCGATCACAATGAAAGCACACACCACTAAAGAAGTAGAGAAGGCATTCAAATCTGCATGTGCTAGCAAATCTCCCGACGCAATACTGATTCATTGTGGGATCAATGATGTAAAAAAGAAGGATGCACCCACAGCTGCAAACTCTCTCATTAGGCCTACTTGTGCAAGAAAGATTTCAGAACAACGCCCGGGGTGTAAAATTATCATAAGCAAGATTGCTCCAACAAGGGATCCAACGTTAGAAATAAAAAGAAGTCTTTTCAATGCTATACTGTCCAATGAACTCTACGAACATGATAGAATAACCACCGTGTATCATGAGAACCTGAAAACCAGTCTGAACTTCATGAAGGACAGATTCATCCCAATCGAAGAGGAACCAGCGTCCTAGCCGGAAACGTAGGGAGAGCCTTGCGGAACCTCTTCTGGGTGACTCCACGTCGATCCAGACCACGACACAATAGCCAGCCACCTAGACGACGGCAATATTCTCGACCCCCCTACTACTACACGGGCTTCCACGACTACCAAGCTTCATGGTGGAACCCTTACGATGTGTTGTACGACTATTAACTACATCCTTAAAGAGGAGCTGTAGACAGTGTTTCACGTCTTGGTTTTGGAGTTGCAGACAGTGTTCCTGAGTTATTATAAAAACCCTGTCATTTTTTCGTCTGAAAGACGGTTGTAGTGTCCAACTCCCTATCTTTTTACTTGAAGACGTGTACAGAACAAATAGTTATTCTCATTGTATTTTGTCAACTATTTTCATGCGCACACAGTTTTTCTTTAGAATTTTTTTCTTTTCTTTTTTAAGTTGTTATTCATGTGATTTCTTTTTAGATTCATGCGTTAAATTTTTTTTTTAGTACATTAAGTATTTACTTTTTTACTTTGACGTCCATTGTAGAATTCATATGATTCTTATCGACTTCATATAGTCAATCGATAGTACATAACTTGTCGTTTTTTTTCAGTGGAATTGTAGATCTATAACTACAAACCAAGCATACTTACGACATCATCTTTCTTCAAACCCGTACTAAGTTTTGATATTACAATCGTTAAATGTTATCCCTTCCAAACTGCCCAGTTTGCTTAACTATCCCTCCAGTATACGACAAGGGAAGTTCCAACGGTCACGTAAACACTGCAATATATATACGTGAAGGGCTTCAGTATAACACAAGTGCACCACCAATCCCAAAATCTGGCAGTGATGTACATGCATGCGTAGCCAATATAAAACTTGGTAAATCTTTTACAATGAATATTATGTCAGTATATTTTCCTAAAGGCCCGAATGATCAGAATTCTGACTGGCTACGCGCTATTCAAGATCAACATTGTAATAAGTGGTTAATAGCGGGCGACTTTAATGCTCACTCGCCCTTCTGGGAAAATGATTGTAACACGGTTACCAGTAATCGTCTTGTTGAAAACATCGTAGATAGTTCATTCCACCTTTTAAACGATGGCAGTATCACCCGGATCCCAGATATATCCAATCATAGAGCTACAGCTATAGACCTTCCTTTATCTCATCAGAACTTGCTCCACCTTGTAAATGGAAAACATGTAAAGATACTTTAGGTAGCGATCATTTGCCTATAATTATAACCATTGTTAAAGAATATTCAGGGTAATAATGATGTACATGATACTCCAGTGAAATACAACTATAAGTGTGCAGACTGGGATAAATTTCAAACTATTCTAGCTTGTCAAAACTTCGATAAATGTATGCAAGAGCATACTGACATGCAATATTCAGAATTCAAGGATGCAGTTATTTTGGCAGCTAATTCATCAATCTCAAGACTACAAACCACAAAACAGTCTAAACATGTGGGGAACATCTGGTGGACTAATGAATGTGAACAAGCTGTTAATTAAGGTGTACATTAAGGCGAAAACAGAAAAACATCTGGATGAAAATTTACGCAAACAGTTGATAGAAGAAAGTCATATGGAAATGAAGAAAGCAAAGACACACAGTAATAATGTAATAGCCAAAGCAAAACGGCTATATTGGAATTTTTTTGCACAAAGGAAGTTACAGATAATAAAGGTTTGGAACAAAGTGAAATGCATGGAAAATGGAATTAGACTTCCAAGCTATCCAATAGAATCTAATGAGAATAAGTTTCCTTCTGATGGAGAAAAGGCGGAAACCTTCGTGGACATGTTTTCTATGAATAGTAAATCAGAAGGTCTATCCTCAAACTGTAAAATATATAGAGAAAAAGAACAATTGCAGCCTCTCTATTCAGTACCCTCTTCCTGGTAATGATCTCTCTATTAATGCACCGATAACAATCAGAGAGTTGAAAAGTGCAATATATGGTATCAGCAACAAAAAAATGCTCTGCTGGTCTTGATATTGTGAGCAATGAAATGTTAAAACATCTCCCTGATAACTGCATTGTTTTCCTGCATCATATAGTTCAGAACTGCTGGGAAAAATGGCGTTGTTCCTCAAATATGGAAAGATTCAATAGTCGTTCCAATATAAAACCTGGAAAACCTATGAATGACAAAAACAGCTACCGCCCTATAGCTCTCACTTCCCATTGTGGTAAACTTGTAGAAAAAAATTGTTTTAAATAGGCTCATGCACTTTTGCGAAAAGAACAATGTAATACCAATTAATCAAGCTGGATTTATGAAAGGAAGTTCTACAGTTGAGCACTTGGTTAAAATATCTGCTCAACTAAAGCGTCAGTTTGCTCGTAGGAAAAGTATACTCGCTACCTTCTTTGATGTTAAAACAAGCCTATGACCAAGTCTGGCACAGGCGCTTGTTATACAAACTGGAACTGATTGGAACATCTGGAAACATGTACAATTATATTAAATCATTTTTAAATAATAGAAGTATGTTAGCCAGAGTAGGAAGAAGACACTCGACACTCAGAAAACTAGACATGGAATTCCGCAAGGCTCAGTATTAGCACCTATTCTTTTAACATCCTTATTCACGATCTCCCAAAAGCAGTTTCCAAAAATGTCGTTCTAGTGCAATACGCAGATGATATCTGTATGTGGATGGAAGTAACTCTGAAAAAGTCAACCCCACAAAGAGCACAGAATTATGTTAGAAGACTATATCAAAGAGATTTAGATAGCATAGGGAACTATAGAGAGAAAATGGTCTGTCCTTGTCCACTGAAAAAACAAATATGATGTTGTCTAATGCAGGAAGCAATCCAGAAAATTTACCAGTCTTCAAACTTCTAGGGGAACCTTTAGAATATAAACAAAGTATTAAATTTTAGGACTTTTCTTTACTCCAAAACTATCTTGGAATATTCATTTTGAATATATATTAACAAAGGCTAGGAAAAGTCTGAATTTACTAAAGATCATAAGCAGACTACCCTGGGAATGGATTCAAAAACTCTACTTCATTTTTCTATTGCTCTTATTTGATCAAAACTTACATATGGTCAAGAAGTGTACTTTAGCGCTCCAAACTTTCTTCTAAAATAAGTTACAAAGTTTGGATTGCAAAGCCATTAAATTTGCTCTTGGTATCCCTATTCATGCCTCAAACGCAAAGACATATAGAGAAGCCGGAATTTTGCCCCTTGATGATTATCGTAAACTAGCTGCATCAAAATTTGTCATAAAATCGAGTGCTGGTGATAATTACATTCAAGAAGATTTAAAAATTAGATCGGACACTGACTTTCCAAAAAGGGCAATTACGATTAA
>CM031597.1:100985550-101058050 GCA_018398815.1 Conus ventricosus | reverse complement strand
GCCCTTACGACCTGGTCATCACATGGGAAATTGTTTGCCAAACAGATAAATAACAAAACTGTGTACGGGGATAATGTTAATGTGATTTTCAGAAAGGATTTGCCTGTGGACCTTAATGTGGACACAACTTGTAAGATAAGTGATTCATCTTGATTCTCTGCATTGCTTTTCGTTTATTTTCTTTGCTCGCCACGGGGTATTTGAAAATGTAAAATGATGGTTAATGTATTTAATTAAGAGGTAATACTAAATAATGCAAGTACTGTTTCGTATATTTGCGGTTTTCTGTTTTCGTTTTGCTCACACTGTCCGCCTCTTTGTCGTCAGTGTGTGTGTGTGTGTGTGTGTGTGTGTGTGTGTGTGTGTGTGTGTGTGTGTGTGTGAGAGAGAGAGTATGTGTGTGGTTTGTATGAAAGAAAGATGTCCGCCTCTTTGTCCAAAAATTGCTTTTAATATGTACACAGTATGTCAGTTGGCTTGGTCGTTGCAGTTGATTTTTATGAAAATGAAAAGCACGTGGGTGCTTGTTGGCCGGGGTCGTCCCTTTGCTTAGTTCTTGACCTGTTCATTTTTCTCCATATGTGAGTGCGTGTGTGTGTGTGTGGGGGGGGGGGGGGGGGGGGGGGGGAGGGGAGATGGAGGTGGATTGGGGGAGGGGGGGGGGGGGGAGGGGAGGGTTGGGGAGAGGGAGACGAGGAGGGGGAGTAGAGAGTCGTGTGTGTGTGTGTGTGTGTGTGTGTGTGTGTGTGTGTGTGTGTGTGTGTGTGAGTGTGTGTGTTTGTCTGTCAGTTTGTCTGTCTCTGTCTCTGTCTGTCTGTCTGTCTGTCCTCTCTCTCTCTCTTCTCTCTCTCTCTCTCTGTCTCTCTCTCAGTCTCTGTCTCTCTCTCGACAGTGTTATTAAACCGCTGCGCGGGGGAAAACCCCCCAACAAATTGGCTGAATTCCATCTACTACTTTGTTGTTGTTGTTGTTGTTGTTTTTGTAATATCTTATCCGTACAAGTAAGTACCCTTATACTAATAAAATCCAAAAGTTTTGTCTGCTTTTTGACCAACTTTCATTACATCGATTTATGTATGGTATATACATCACATACATACAGACAAACACCAATGTATTTATACATTATTGATTAGCTTTATACAGACATTCGGCTATATACCCGATCGAAACCACCAAACAGTTTGGTCAAATTCTTTAAACGTTTAGAATGTACGACGTATCATTCCGCCCCTCCTTTACCCTTCCCTCTACAGCGGCTTCGTTTTCTTGACCTAAGGCTGCTGCCCCCATTTTGCCGTGTCATTAAAACATTTGGGAGCTGGGACTTGGTACCTGAATTCCCCCCCCCCCCCCCCCCCCCCCACACCTTCAATTCTTTCTCCATCCTTCCCTCCCGAAACGATTCTTTTCTGAACTAGCAGGTGGCAGTCCCCCTCTGGATTAAAACCACAACAAGGATAGAAATCAGAGGGAAAAGGGGAGCGAAGTGATGGCGTGTCTACAAAAAAACATACCTTTTGTGTCCTTGTGTGATGATAGGAGCGAAAGTGATGATGGGAACGAACGGGAGGATGGGAACGAAAGTGAGTATGAGAGCGAGGATAAAAATAAGAGTGGAAAAGGGGAGCGAAGTGATAGCGTGTCTACAAAAAAAAACCCATACCTTTCGTGTGTTGTGTGATGATGGAAGCGACAGTGAGGATGGAAACGAAAGGGAGGATGAGAGCGAGGATAAAACTAAGAGTGGAAAAGGGGAGCGAAATGGTAGCATGTCTACAAAAAACATACCTTTTGTGTCATTGTGTGATGATAGGAGGACAGTGAGAATGGGATCGAAAGGGAGGATGAGAGCGAAAGGGATGATAGGAACGAAAGGGAGGATGGGTGTGGGGAGCACAATGATGGTACATCTCAAGCAAAAGTACCATTCACATCTTTATGTAATAATGATGTGAGGGAGATGGAAGCAGGGGGATTTGATTGTATGTCGCAAAAGCAAATTGATTGTATGACTCCTTCCACATCCTCATGTAATGATGAACGCGGAGATAAATGTAGAGATAAAAATGTGGAGCAAAACGATTGTACGTTTCGAAAAAAAAACCTACCTACAATTTCCTCATTTTCAACACAGTGTATCACAAACAATGTCAGAAAAAACGGCTTTTACTTGTAAGAGTTCAGACTGCATTGATGGTACACCAACAGAATCGAAAAAATTCAAACCATACCGATTGTCGCTCCAATACACAAGAAAATCGGAAAAGAAAATCGGTTGAAGATTGCTGCTCCAATACACCACCAAAAATGGACAAAGTTCGGAACAAACCGGAAACCGAACAACAAAATCAAAAAGAAAAATCGATTGATTGTCGCTCCAATACACAAGAAAATTGGAAAAGAAAATCGGTTGAAGATTGCTGCTCCAATATACCAGACAAAAAAACGGAAGATGGAAGGAATAAAAACAACTTTTAGTAACAGCATTCATGAGGCCAACAAAATGTTCCATCGACTATGGGCTGATACATAAAACCATGCACGTTGATGGTATTGTTGTTATAAAAACATTTTTAAGGGAAATTACCGTGGAAGGGGGGGGGGGGGGGGGGGGGGGGTAAAAAAACATACCTTATAGGCCTAGTTCAACTGCGCCTCTAGATATATAGGCGCGAACCGGACCGCAAAGCCAGCAACACGGTGTCGAAGACAAAACGGGCCTTGTGAAGCTGAACCGACAGAAATTTGTGCTATCTGTCCCAGCTTCCGTGTTGTCTGGCTCGCCATCCACTCAAACTATTCACACATATTTACTATCAATGAAAACCTCAGAACCCAAGGAATAAAATGCAGTAAGTCAAATTTGACAATTTTGTTCCTGTACTAAATTATTGCTGATTAATGTCCAAGAGTGAACCCACTTTCAACGTGTTTGCGTCATATTTTCCTCTATTTCGATGAGAAATACCGAACAGCTTGAAATAATTTTGCTCTTTTTATACATTTGAATTTCAGGTGTGTAAGCGAAGAACTTTGGTTTTGAAATTTGAGATAAAACACAACTGACTTTAGTCACCACATGGCCGTTGACATGTGGTTTTGATACGATTTTCAATTAAAAAAAGGAAAAAAATTACTCTGTTGAAATGGTCCATCTGATGATAATTTTTATACATTTCTAGTTGTTTCTATCATAGAAATGGAGTCATTAACAAGATTCCGATCTGGAAGTCAGAATTTCATAAAACGACAATTTAGATCAAAACTCTGACAATGAATGAAGAAGGCGGCTTGCTCAAAGGAGGCCGGCGCCGTCAGTCAATTTCGTATAGTCGCAAGCCACTGCAGAAAAGGTCCTAGGCACGTGATATACGAAATGAGAGCTAATAGACTTTCTTTTTATGAATATTTTCGGATTCTTCGGTTTTCTCATACTTTTTTGTGAAATCAAGAATTATTCTGGGTTTATTTGATGGACAATTGAAAATGGCGCCGAAATTAATTATAGGCCTGCAAAATACCAGTTTAGAGAAAATATGGGCTTCTTGGCCCAGTACGGCTGCAACAAATAGAACATATTAATTTTTGTGACTTCAGCGACGTATATACAACTTTGTTCTGAGGTATTCAAAATTTAAAGAGTTTATACAAAAAATATCACGATTCATGAATCAAGGGAGGTAATGAGAAGATAACTCTCCAACAAAACATGTTTTCGTCCACGAAGGGTATCGAAGAAATATAGCACACTGTTAGCACCCGGCTACAGGTGTACACATCACCATCCCTTTTTTCCCCCTTCTCTCTCTCTCTCTCTCTCTCTCTCTCTCTCTCTCTCTCTCTCTCTCTCTCTCTCTCTCTCTCTCCTTTTTCCTCTTTTTTTCTTTCTTTCCCCCTTATTTCTCTCTGTCTCTCTCTCTTTCTCTTTCCTTCTTTTTCTTTCTTTCTTTGCTTCCTTCTCTCTCTCTCTCTCTCTCTCCTCTCTCTCCTCTCTCTCTCTCCGCTTTTCCACGCCCCACAGCTCCTTTGTTTGCCGACCTCTCACATTGTCCTTACGCAACTTAAAAAAGTGACCTGACCGATTTTTAAACGGGCAAATGATAGATAACTAAGACACCCACACACACATGCACACACATACATACGCGTGCACTCACACACACACACACGCGCGCACGCGCACACGCGCACGCACGCACACGCACGCACGCACGCACGCACACACACACACACACACACACACACACACACACACACACACACACACACACACACACGCACGCACGCACGCACACACACACACACACACGCACGCGCGCGCGCGCGCGCACAGAGCGGAGGACAGAACAAAAAGGAAGAGAGGCAGGAAGCACAGGCGGCGGAAGCGGGGGTGGGGGTGGGGGTGGGGGGTGGGGGGGTGGGGGAGGGGGAGGGGCATGCAAAACGGTTCAAAGATGAGGTCCCGTCAGAGGGGGCCGGATAGCTCAGTTGGTAGAGCGCCGGACTCGTGATCCTGGGGTTGCGGGTTCGAATTTCGGTATAGGGGTATTTTTCCCTCGGAGTTAACATTGGTTCTGACTCCATTCCCCATATAGGAATGAGACTATAAACCGAGGTTCCGTGTGTGAACGCACGCATAACATCTTGCACACACGTAAAATCCCATCACCAACTTTCGGAAGAGAAGGCCAGTTTGGCCGTTGGTATGGATGACACGTGACACATAGCATGCACCTTCCCCAAAGATGGAGTATGGCTGCCTTAATGGCGGGATAAAAAAGGGTCATACACACAAAACTCCACTGCCTGGCTATACAGGGAGTGTCCGCAGGAGTATCAGCCTGCGTACGCAGAAAGAAAGAAAAGGTCCCGTCAGCAGTGTCCGTACACTGTTTGACACACTCAGTCAATCTTGTGTTACAAGAGGCTTCTAGAAAGGTCAAAGTAATAAGACATGCCCTTGACTTTGCCACAGAGGTCATTCAGTTGATCAAATTATCACCAGAACGACAGGTCCTTTTTGAAACAATCTAACATGAAACATAAACCTCATGCAGCCCGTCCATTAAACCATCGTGTCCAACAAGGTGGACTGTTCGAACAAGAGCTTTTGACTCTCTCATTGAGAACTATGAGGCTCTGCAAGAAACACTTGAAGTAGTCTCGCAAGGGCATGATGAGTATGCCAGAAGGGCACCCGGCCTTCTTGCACTTATGCAGCAGTTCTCCACCTTTCTTGGGGTCTCACTTTCACGGGATGTCTTTGCTGTGACTGAAGAGCTGGCGACTGCTGTTCAAAGGAAACAAACGTCCTGTGTGGATGCAACAAACGCTGCAAACCTCTGTCTGAGAACGCTTGAAAGTATGCGCCAGGATATAAGTTTCCAGACGTTTTTCGCCGACGTCTCAACCATAGATGCAAACGTGTGTGATGAGCCCCGCATTCCGAGACAGAGAC
This sequence comes from Conus ventricosus, assembly GCA_018398815.1. Classification (NCBI taxonomy): domain Eukaryota; kingdom Metazoa; phylum Mollusca; class Gastropoda; order Neogastropoda; family Conidae; genus Conus; species Conus ventricosus. Next base: position 101,052,589 of record CM031597.1, on the reverse strand, counting down.
AGCCTCCACGAAGACTTGATGAGGGTTCCCTGAGTCACAGCTACTCTGACCCTTCTGCTTATTACAGACAGCAGTACTATGAGGCCATAGACAACGTCAAAGAGCATATAAAGCGCGGGTTTGACCAACAAAGTCTTAAGTTGCCAAAGAAGATTGAAATTCTCTTGGGTGACGGAGCTGCAGGAAAGAATCCAGAAATTCCTCAAGAGATCAAAGACACATATGCTGCGGACATTGACATGGACAGACTCAAAACACAGTTGTCCATCCTTTCACATACTCTGGGGGACAACAAGAAGTCCATCTTAGAGGCACTGCCAGAAGAACTGACAGCTTCTGAAACTGTTAAAAGAATGTTGAGTGAGGTAGACAAACTTATCAGGCTGTACTTGACCATTCCAGTTACAACTGCAACAGCTGAACGCAGTTTTTCTGCCTTGAAGCGGGTCAGAAATACCTCCGAAGCACTATGACTCAGGAGCGCCTAAACAACTGTCTCATTATGCATGTGTTCAAAGACAAGATTGATCAGCTCAATCTCGCTGAAATTTCTTCCGAGTTCGCTTGCAGAAATGAACGACGTCAAAGTTACTTCGGAAAATTAAACGTGTAAAGGTGTAACCTCCCAGCTGTTGGTGTAACCTGCTTATGTACAGACTGTGACAATCGTGATTTAGTAACTGCATTTTACGGTGCCTAATGTCCAGTGAATATGGAGAGAAGCTATGTTATTCAGTCAGAAAGTCTGACAGTTGTCCCCCCCCCCCCCCACCCTCTCTCTCTTTCTCTCTCTGTGTCTCAGTTTCTGCAACGTTTTAATTGCAAAGTGTATTTTAAGTGTGTGTGTGTGTGTGTGTGTGTGTGTGTGTGTGTGTGTGTGTGTGTGTGTGTGTGTGAACTGAATATTGCATGCTGGATTTTTATTTTTTTTAATTATTTTTTTTAAAAATCGAATATTGACATATTGTGATTGTCGGAGTTCAATGATTTGAAATATCCATTGCCCCCCCCCCCCCCCCCCCCCCCAATCCTGGACAGCGTCCGCCGCCACTGCAGGACGTCTAGCTTCAACCACCTAACACAACACATCATCATGATACAGTGCTACGGGCTCTGAAGCGTTGCACTGCATGCATGTCATAACATGTCTCGCCCACCGCTTCGATCCGACTGACATCAAAGCACTACAGCACACGTGACCAGCTTCTGATGAACAGCGCGAAAGGTCTGAATATTGACTGAGATCAGGTAGTATTCACTCCGATCAGTGATCGATAAACTACTGATACTACTGTCACATTAATGACGATCCTAGCCAAGCGATAGCGACATAGAATTTTCGACTCTCTCTCTCTCTCTCTCTCTCTCTCTCTCTCTCTCTCTCTCCATCCCCCCCCCCCCTTTTTTTTTGGTTGCTGTTGCCTTTTTTTCAAGGAATGAACTAGTGAAATGTCTAATTTTCCTTTTAAAAAACAACAACCAACAACAACACAACAACAACCTCAGACGCCGTGCACGCCACGGGATGGGAGTAAACAAGCAGCGGAATTATATTCTCCGCCTCTTTGAAAGGGTCCCAACGACTTGTCCATTCCGCGTCCGAAAAATGACCCCTCTGTAGGCTAATTGATATACGTGGGATGTTTGTAACTCTCCCCTTCCCTGCTCCCAGTTCCGACGGCACCAAGAAACAAGCGCAAATAAAATGTCGACTGTGGAGAGAGAGAGAGAGAGAGAGAGAGTCCTTTTGTGAGGTGTCGGGGGAGGGAAGAAGGGACGGAAGCGGTAAACCTGAAAGTGGAGTGGGATCCAGAGCAGTAGGCCTAACCAGCTGGGAGCAATTTCCCCCACCCTTTGGAAGCCTGTGCCCTGTTGATTGTAGAGTCTAGGGATGGATAGTATTAGGAAGGGTAAACCCGGTACTTGGAGAGTGAACAAAAACACCACTGTGACTGACCCAGACTTGGATGCAGTGCCCGTTGGTGGCAAAATGGCATATTTGGCCCTTTGTCCCTTGTTCTGTAAGGGGAGAGAATCCCCAGGCCGGGAGAACTTTCATTGAAGCGCCCCTGGTCATCCTCTGTGTGTGCGTGTGTGTGTGTGTGTGTGTGCACGCGCGCGCGCGCGTTTGTGTGATCGGACTATTCGCTCATCATTCTTTCTCACCTTCCACATTCCCAGACAGGACCCCACACACTCTTCCCCGCCCTGAGCAAAGTGTGCCCCCATGCTTGGCGCCACAAGTTAGTACTCAGACTGAATAGCGTGCCACTCTCCATGGAACTGGGGACGGGGTGGAAGGAGAAAACCGGATGGGTGGAGCCTGGGGTCAGCAGGAGTAATCCTACAGAAGAGGGAAGCGCATCATCTGTACGGGCCCAAAGCATACCGAGACTGAACGATTGAACGATGCGCTGGACTTCGTAACAGTAGGGGAATGTGTGTAAGCATACGGCCTGCGCCGTTTAAATAATTCATGCCGAGTTGAAGACGGATTCACGGCAAGATATGTGTGGACTGATTTGCCGATTGAGTGGTGAAGATGATGAACAACATGGACGTGTGTGAACGTCGCAAGTCCGATTTTTGCTCGTGCGTTTCGTTCACTCCTTCGCTTCGTGCGTGCCGCCGAAGTAGCAATTCTTTCCTACCCCCTCTGACCTCAGCTTCAAAATATGTGACCCCTCTCCTTCATTTATAAGTCGCCGTATTAGTAAGAAAAGGCAAAATATCCGACAGAAAGTTGAGTCAAATTAATGCAACACGACGTTTAACTGTTCAGGTCTATCAAAATATTGTCACACGCGAAGACCAAGATCTAAGCATCTGTGCATCTCCGGTCAGAGATTACAACATGCGACACTCAGGCCTAACGCCAAACAACAGCGTAGCTGATTGGTTACGCTGTTTGTGACTCGGCGGCAAAGCAACAGGAAACGGAAGAAGTAGGCCAATAAGCACACAGCTGTTCGGGGACTTACGACGTTTGCAGGTGAGAAGGTAAGCTTACTTATAAATTCAACATAAGCGCACTTCGTTAACTTTTACTCGCGCAAATCAGTTTGAGATGTTTCAAGATGTTATTACAGTTATTTGCTATATGAAATGAGGTTTCCTAGTCATTCGTTTTCACTCGACAGAACCCATTTCACACCATCTCCACCATTAGCAATGTGACCTGGATTTCGCAAAGCCGACACGGTGCGCGCGAATTGCCTAATTCCTTGAAGTGCCATTCTCTCAATCGATGTCCACTTTCTTCCACTTAGTGTTATGACGTTTAAGTGCTTTGGCGTTCCAGTTTTGACGCGTGTTGAGTTTTGTGTTTCAGTTAAGAGTTACTTGAGTGATTGCTGGAAAAGCAGACGAAAGTCTGAGTGGTGGTCGAGCCAGTTAGAAAGGAAGGAGGGGAGAGAAGGGGTGATTCTTGGTAGCAGGTTGCAGGGGGATGAAAAGTTCGGGGATAAGAGGGGCAGGAGGATTCGTTTTCTCCTAGATAGCTACCAAGATCACTTCCGATCTTTATTGTCGCAACAGGAGTTGTAAGAGGTGAGGAATTTAAAAAAAAAATTAAAAAGAATGGGTTTGCTCTGAAGTGTAAAGTTCTGCCGGAACCCACCTCGTGAAGGCTCTGGAAGTGGAGAGTACACTTTCTGTGCTGTCAGATCAAATTGGTAGGGGGGGGGGGGGGGAAGGAGTGGGGGGGGGGGGGGAGGGGGGAGCAAGGACACCATCACAAGAGACAAGGAAAAAACAACCAAAAACCTTGAAAAAATGGTGCAAAATGTATGTTTATCAGACATGTAGGCCTAAAACAAGTTTTTAAAAAAAAAATAGTAGGTTTTGCTCATTAAAAAAAAGAAGTTGAAATGTGCTGAAGGCCTTGTGATTACCAAAAAAAAAAAAAGGCTGCATGTGCTCAGTTTTCAGGTTATGGAAGGGGACAGAGACTCACACTCCTTACATTAGTTACAAGCCACTCACTCCTTACATTAGTTACAAGCCACTTCATTGCTTTAAACATTCCTTCTGAAATTGAAGATATGTGTTCTTCAGCAGACACATGCATGCACACACACACCACACACACACACACACACACACACACACACACACACACACACACACACACACAAAACTATAACACTACAGTTAATGACAAAGAATTACAGTTTTGATGAATGAAAAATGTATGTGTGCATTTAATTTGCAGATAACTGAACCATTAGCCATAGTTGGATTTGATAAAGATATACATATAGACCATGTATTTTATTTTATTGTATTATTTGCAAAACACTATTTATATAAGTGTAGAACAGAACAGAAATAACCCAGACTGCAAGTTTTTCTTAAACCGTTGAGCGCCTTTAGTCAGTCAGCTGACGCGGAAATAAAAGTGCTTTCCATGTGCCTATGGGCAGTCCCCTGACGTCATGCATTTTTCTTGAGTTTTCATTCGTTACTATTTCTATCAACGGACTCAAATAGAGTTTGCGTAGAAAGCCTTATATGTCTGTAGTCTTAAAATAATATGTAAATGACCACACGTGAGGGGAAAGCCCATTTATTCTTATCAGTGACTGGATGACCAGCCAGCACTTCGTGTCTCGCTTGCAAAGATGGCGGCGCAACCCTCGACAAGCCCAGCGACCAAGTCAACATATTTACACAGCTGAGCAGGCTCTGCTGATGATTTTTGACAAACACAATAATCTTTTATTCAACGACTAACTCGAGCATGAAGGTGAGATGATGATGATGGTGGAATTGCCGACCATATTCGTCAGTTATTGAGTAGGGCTCTGTGACCTCAGTGTGTGTTCAGCTGACAGCGTCAGTCGAACGAGCCAGCCAAGTGTGTACTCTGCACTGCGTGCTGGTGTCCAGTGATGTGAAAATCAGTGCGAGAGGGGATCGTGGCCTGCTCGCGGCGTGACACGGTGCAGACGAAAAGGTAGGGGAAGATGAGGAGTGAAAGAGAGGGTTGAAGTTGAGCAAGGGGGTGTGGTGGGGAGGGGGGGGGGGGGGGCGTGGTCGTGGACTGGTCAGTCTGCATCGAGTGTGAGCGTCTTGATAGACTTCCAAACTGTTTTACTTTCATTTACAGTGTAGTGTGACAATACAAACTTTATTTTCAACTTTTTTGCTGTGTGTTCTTGTTTGGATGTGGTAAATACATATGTTTTTGATCGTGCAAAAAAATCTATCCAAATCTACAAGCCTAAATACTTTTGTATTATCAAAATTAAAACAAAAGAAGCCCAGATTCAAAATCTTCATTCAATTTCCTTCAAAAATGATATAGATTTCATTTTTCTATCTTTTGTAGTTTCTGAGCTAGAATTTTTTGTTAATTATGACCCCCAAATCATGAGATTTCCCGGCACCTGGGAACACCTTTCTTTGTACTATTGTGAGGCACTGAACGGGTTAAGCTAAAATACAGATATAAAACTGAAGAATACATTGCTCGAACATTTTTTGTATATAACGATTTCCTTTCCAAATGGCACCCATATACGCCGTTGTTAGCAGGCTCAGAATGAATTACGTATGATTATGACATTGTACATTATATGAGTACAAGTATTATTATAGTACCTTAAAACTGTTGCACCGCCTAAAACAGCCCCTTTTGACAGCAAAGGGCCACATCAGGGCTGTATATAGATAGATATAGATGTATATAGATATATATGTGTATGTATATATGTATGTGTATGTGTGTATATATATATGTATGTGTGTGTGTGTATGTACATCATAAAGAAAACAAAGACAAAGATGTAAAATTTCATAATGCACTAGGCTTGCCTCATGTGCTCTCTCTCTCTCTCTCTCTCTCTCTCTCTCTCTCTCTCTCTCTCTCTCGTAAAGAGGCTGTAACCGTGCCTTAAAATGTAGAATGGTATTGTAGCTGTGTTTAGTATGTTGATTTCCTCTTTATCTATCTTCTGTTTGGATTTGTTCTTTTTTCATTCCATATTCAAATGTGTTGTACTGTGTTGACTTATTTGAATTTAAAAAAAAAAAAGGAATTACAGTGAAACAGTTTGTCATATAAAGCTGTTGATGTGAAGGCTCACAATAGCACATTGACCAGAAAGGAGTAGGTGTGCACAACTTACCATCAACAAATAGGCAAGCAGAAACAGTTAAACTAGGCAAGTATGTCATGCCACAGGTTGGGAATCATGAATTATTTGAAGTATGACACACTCTCAGACCTTGCCAGCTGTGTGCAGCTACAAAGCGGTCACAGGCGGGGTGTACAAGCACTGGTAGCAACAGTGTTATTGTTGTACACCTAAATCAAGGTGAGTGAAATTATAGTGAAATTTGGAATATGCATTCGCCTTTTCATTTCAGGAGTACTTCAGCTGAGAGCCTGCTACGGCCAGTGGCAGTATCAATTGTGATTCAGTGACACAGAACAATTATTTACTCTGGACATGTGAAAAAGGGTAAGTCTTAATAAAGCAGCATTGAGACAGAGTTTAACCATTTATTTATTTATTTATATTTTTTTTTACAGAACTTTTTAAGTCTTGGTGGCAACAGAAAACTCTTTTGAGGACTATAGAATGAAGCTATTCAAGTGAGAGTTTAGCATATATATGCTTTCCCACATACCAGTAGTTCATTGTCTCTGTCGGCCTAGCTGAAGTGTCTGCATTGATTTGGCCTCCTGTTCTTTCTTCAGCTCCTATTATTACCATGTCTCTCTTTGCTTTGTCCTCTGCCTTGGATCACCACTTCATATTAGTTTATCCAGAATTTGCATGTTAGTTTGTGCTTGCCCCATTATACTTGTACTTGTAATTTTCGATGTTGAAAGATCTTTCATAGATCGGTTCATCGCTGTATTGATGTGACATACAACTGACTGACGTAATGGTGGGAAGATTGTCAATGTCAGTTGAAATTAGTTGTTTGGCTCATAGCACTTTGGGTGCCAAGGGTGATCTGACCAATGGGCATCAAGTCTGTTTTTGAAGGTATTCAGGGTGGGTGCTGTCACTACTGACTCAGGAAGGCTGTTCCACGTCGTCGCCACTCTCTGAGAAGAAATTGCCTCGGACCTGCCGGCGCACTTGATTTTTGGCGAGTTTCTTGCTGTGACCTCAGGTCTCTTGTCCTGTGTACGGCTCAAATTGCGGGCTTGTTGCATTGTAGATCCCTGTGACGTACTTGTACGTGTCAATCATGTCGCCTCAGAGCCTTCTGAATTCTAAGCTGGGGAGCTTCAGTTCTCGGAGACGTTCAGGGTAGGGCTTCTCTTTCAGTCTTCCGATGAGTTTTGTTGCTCGTCGCTGCACGTCTCCCACATCCTACTGTAGACCTTTTTGCCAGTAGTGTGGGGACCAAACAGACTTGTGGAGCTGAACGAAGGTACGATCCGAGAGGTGGTCGAAAGATCTTCTGACAACTCCAAGTGTTCGATTGGCTTTGGCTATAGCTTGGGCAACATGGTTCTTGAACGTCAGTTTCCTATCGATCACTACGCCCAGATCCTTCACTGCTTCTGTCTCGGCTAAGTTGTGCCTGCTTTCCTGGCCGTCTGTTGTCATCTTCATGGTGTACGTGTGCTCATCCGGACTGTGCCCTAATCTCATCACGCAACACTTCTGGGGGTGGAAACCAAGGAGCCAGTTCTCTGACCAGTCACAGAAGTTGTCCAGATCTTGTTGTAAGGACTCCTGGGCCTCAACCTCATCACTCCGTGCGAATAGCTTAGTGTCGTCAGCGAAGATGCGGACTTCATTCTGGGCATGTCGGGGCAGGTCATTGATGTAGGCGACAAACAGCAGGGGGCCGAAGACGCTTCCTTATGTGGACGTTGCCTTGGACTCCAAGTGCATCAAGTTCAGCAGGAGACGACGGTGGGGGACACTGTCAAAAGCCTTCTTGAAGTCTGTGTACACTGCGTCAATTTTCCCGCCATCAAGTGTCTGGGTCCAGAAGTCCAAGGTGTCCAACAGCTGAGTACTGCAAGAACGGCCAGGTGTGAAGCCATGTTGTTGTTCACATATCAGATGATTATGCTGCATGTGCTCTAGAACTTTAGCTTTGACAAGTGTTTCCATTGACTTGCATAGGATGCTGGTCAGGCTGGTAGGCCTGTAATTGTTTGGGGATGAGCGGCTTCCCTTTTTGAAAATTGGGGTAATGTTTGCTTTTCACCAGTCATTGGGGATGCGGTCTTCCTCCAAAGATTTCTGAAAGATATTGCTGATGGGTAACGCTATTGAGTCTGCTGTCTCTAAAGAAGAATTGCTGGTATGCCGTCCATGCCTGCAGTCTTATTTGTCTTCAACCCCTTGAGCAGTTTCTTCACCTCTTCTTCCGTGATGTTGAAGTTTGTGAGAGCTGATTCGAAATCATAATCGGGTGGCATTGGCAGATCTTCATCTGGTTCTTTAGTATAAACACTTTGGAAAAGGTTATTGTGAACTTGGGCTTTCTCTTTGTCTGTCTTTGCAATTGAGCCGTCATCCTTCCTTAAGTCAGATATGCCAGTTCTGGTGCTAGTTTTTGATTTCACGTATGACCAAAGAGGTTTCTGGTTCACTGTTCTTTAGCTTCCTCAGCGATGGTGCGTTCAAACCTGGCCTTGGCTTTGCGGCATGCCCGAGAAGTCTTGTTGCGAGCTTTTGCATACTCCCTAAAGTCTTCGTCAGTGCTTGTTCTGAGCCATCTCCTGTATCTGCGGTGCTTCTAACAATTTCCAAGGTTTCGTTATCAAGCCATTTCTTCCTGGGTGCACTGTCTGCCTTGCCTTTGGGTACAAATTTACACTTTGCTGCGTCAAATATTTTTACAAAAATTTGCCATTGCTCCTCAGTGTTCTTATTCTCCACTTCTTTTTTCCAGTCGACTTGGTTTAGGAAATTTCTGATTTCAGCGTTGTCAGCCTTGTGATATTTGTACCTATCCTGCTTCGGCGGGGACGGAGGCGTGAGTTTCAAGGCGATCAGGAGAGTACAGTGGTCACTCTTACCTAGCGCCCCTGCCCGGGTAACTTCAGTGACAATGTCATCTCTATTTGTGAAGACTAGGTCGTCGAGAGTAGGCTTCTATCCGTTTCTGATCCTCGTTGGCTGTAGCTGGTATTGGATGAGGAACACATCCTTTGTAGCATTGTAGAACTTGGTCGCAGCTTGGTCTTCACCCACAGTGCCCTTTTCTTGCCTCCAGTCTATTTCAGGAAAGTTGAAGTCACCTACAATTACTAGGTGGTCTGCCTTAAGGTTTGCTGCTTTCATCAAGGTGTTGTTCAGTTTTTCATTTGCCTCCTGTGACTTTATACTTGGACTGCGGTATATAAGCCCTAGCACCAGAGTTTCATTGTTTGCAAGCTGGCAGCTAACAAAGATGGTCTCTTCAAAACTGTTCTCAATAGTGATCGGCGATGGTTTGAGTTCCTTCTTTATGTGAAGACATTTGCCTCTTCCTGGTTGGTCTAAAGTGTGAAAAAGTTCATATCCAGGTATTGAAATCTCACATGGTTGAATTTCATAACGATAATTTTTTGGTGTGACTTCGGTTATGCCGATGACAGTAGGTTTATGTAAGTCAACCAGTGCCTCCAACTCTGCTCGTTTATTCATCAAAGCATCTGCATTGCTGTACAAAATTCTAAAGTTGTCTCTTGGTTTAAAAACAGGATTTTTTACAGGACTATTTACATTAGAGTCATTTGTGTCTAGAGGTCGCGGGGAGGGGGGTGGGGGTCCGCTGCTGCAGCCGCTGGTTGTTTGTTGCCAATGTTGACGACTCTGCCGTTCTGGCGAATCCAAACTGCTCCGTCCCCCGATACCTTGGAACTTTCCTTTTTTGCCTTCCATTCCTTGTAGAGAGCCGAGTCTTCCTGTCGCTCAAGTATGGTCATGTCTCTTGTCATCCCAATGTTCTTATCCATGACTTGGGCTTCTTGTTCCTGGTCTCTCTTCCTGGCAATTCTAAAGCACTCCAGAACTTCATCTCTTTCCTCCCTGGTTGCAAAGGTCAGTCGAAGGGGTCTTGGTTTTTTCTGATCGGGCTTGTAGTCTCCGAGTCTGCGTGTCGCTGCTGGTTGCCTTTGGCTGTTTATCTGGGCAAGCAGATTTTTGGCTTTGGATCGGTCCTCTTCATATCTATCTTCTTTGTCTAGGCTTTTTGGCTTCACCATTCCAAATACAACCACATTCTTACTGCGCCGGGCCCTGTCCTCAGTTTCTGCGATGCTTTCCTTTGAGGACTTGTTGATCAGTGTCATTATTTCTTCCTTGTCAACTGCTGGGGGAGTTGCCGCTCCACCCTGACCAGTGATGCTTTCAATCTTTTCCATCATTTTTGGAGTGAAGTCACCATCTTCTATTCTCCCAACTTTCTCCTTCACTTCTCCAACCGTAGTACTTGTTTGGTCTATCTTCATCTTCATGCTCATAAACATTGTCATGAAATTATCAGCAACTTTGTGGCATGTTGGTTTGCAATACCACTGAATGCAACTGCCTGCCTTTTCCTGGCTTTCCTTGGCTATCATTTGGTAATAACTGTCGGAGATACCCTGGCATTTGGCATGGAGCCAGTCTTCACATAGAGCGCATTGCAGGGCTTTGCAATTTTCAGTGCACGGGCAATTACACACTCGGCACAGGATCCAGGATCTTAAAGTGTCCCTTTGCCATGTCCATTGCCCCCCAAACATTTCCATTTCTGCCAGTCTTCAGCTTCAACTGTATCCATTTTACACCTTGTGTCCCACATCCTCAGGCATGATTTGTTCTGTTATTGGTTTTCCCATTCTGTGGCCCAGAAGAAGGATTTCATGAGCAATTCCACAGTTTTCATCTTTGCACCCAAGCATGCAGTACAGTGTCAATGAGTTCAGAAAGGAGGAAGCCATTTCCTGTTTTTCCCCTTAGAGGATAGCAAGTGTTAAAATCAAAAGTACTCTGAAAGATTAAAGGGAAATCCTGGACAAGCAGTTGATTTAAAATTGCGTTGAGCAGTGTTTAAGTTGTGAGAATGATGACAGAATTTTTATCACTGTAAAGCCTTGTCACTTGCCATTTAACCAACCCCCATTATCCACATTTTACTTACTGCGTTGAAACTTTGATTTTAAGATTGTAGCTGTAGATCTTTTTTTTGTAGTCGTTGTTCATTCTAGAGTGATAACTTCAGTTGCAAAGAGACAACTAAGTTGATGATATAGCAACTGGCATGACAGATGATTGAGAGCCAACCTGACAATATCAGTTGGAGCCAGCTGTACAGCTTTACATACAAAGAAACTCTTCAGAGCAATGGGATAAAACTGCATTTGCTTTTTGCGCAGCAAATGACATAGTTGATGACCATTTCAGAACAGAATTATTAAAGATTGAAATCAAAAGCCAATTCTCTGAAATGAGTGGTACAGACATCCTGACTGGAGGATACTTAGTTTTGAAATCAACTTGCCCATCTCCATTTGCAGTCGCTGTGGGTGACCGGATGACTGTATTTGTACACTTCTGCTTTTCCTTGTGCACTTGTTGATTTGGGCCTCTAATGATTCCACTGTGCTACTGCGAGTATTGTAAATTGGTAGAGGCCAGAAAAGCTTTGGGATCAGCATCAACTGCAAGCACCTGACGTTTTATTTGCCGGGAAGCCATACTTTACTCAGCAGGCTTTCTGCTGCCATGTGCTTGGTTTTGTTTCCTATCATTGTATCTTTGCTATTTTGTTATCTTACCTCCTTCTAAAGCCTTTGGTTGGTTCTGTTACTGTGGAATGGCTGGCCTGACTACACTGAATGCAACTGTTATAGTTACTTTCCATTCGGAATGGAGAGGTTCCATGAGTTGTGTGTGTGTGTGTTTACTCTCATTCTAAACAGAAAGACTAACTTGCCTAATTGCTTTAGCAACATTTTGTGTTTTTTCTTCCTTGGTGGAAAGAATGGTTATGTCATCAGTAAAGGCTTTTAAAGAAAAGGCCTTTGGTATTCATACACAAGGAATCCCTCACATTTTCGGTGATGAAAATTAAGGACCAAGGTCTTCTGAAAGAATTTACAAACCATTTAGAACACATTGCAATTCGTTGGACAAACACTTGGCACATACTTTATTGATTTATATTCCTGCACATGCAGCTCTTTAATTTTTTTTCTATGACGATGTGTACTCCACAAAGTAATGAGTAACTGCACATGCAGTTCTTTTTAATTTTTTAAAATTTATGATGTATACGTTACAAAGTAGTTAGTTGCAGCACATGCACTTCTTTTTAATTTTTAATTTAGGATATAGTATACCTTACAAAGTGATTAGTTATTGCACATGCAGTTCTTTTTAATTTTTTTTTTATTAATGATAATGTATACTTTACAAAGTAATGAGCCCATGTGCTTAATAATGCATAACAAATCTATCATCAGAATACACCTCCAGTGTTTACAGCATACACAAGGGTTCCCTCACTTTTGGTAATGAAAATTAAGGACCCAGTACCTCCAAAGAAATTTACAAAGCCTTTAGGTGAACACATTGCAACTTGTTGGACAAACATATGGCACCCACTTGTACTTAGATATTTTTATGTTGCATATGCAATTTTTTTCCATTTATGATGTATACTTTTACACAGTAATAATCCCATGTGCTCAACAGTGCATAATTGATCTATTGTCAGAATACAGCTTCAGTGTTTCTTGCCCTCTCACTCTCTGAAACAAGCACATACACACATTTTCAAAGACCAGTTTTAAAAAAAAAAGACCTTTTGACCAACTTGCACATTGGCCAGTCTACAAGGAGTATGGGAACCCTAATACTCTGTACAGAGAGAGAGAGAGAGAGAGAGACAAAAGTTTTCAAAGTGAAGGCAACAAATCGATAACATGAACAGTTTTGAGCAGTGAGATCCCAGTTTGCCCATCCAAAAAGCAAATGTGGTAGGAGATAACAGATATCAGTGTCTGGTGATAAGTTGAAATGACGAACAGTGTAAGAACAAATTCAGACAGAAAGACAGAAAGAGAACTGAAAACTCTGGAATAAGCAAGCCAACTGTAAGAAGTCGCATTGTACGCCCTTCTGAGTTTATAGCCTGGGTGGCCTCTCCTGCCTGGCCAGTTTGGACTGATCTGGAACGGATAGGACACTGCAAATAAACTCTATTATCACATAAAGTATTTTACGTAGAGGCAAATGGCACATGGTTATTGTGAAATATTTTTTTATGGCAGTATGTAACAGTTTCCTGTAACAGAATATGCTTTCAAACTTTTGATGCGTTGGTAAAGACATTATTTTATCATTACATAACGGCTTCGGTACTTCATTTCAACTCTAAATGTCTAGAAAATGATTCTATCAAGATGTTACTTACTTAGGCCCATTGCTCTTGTCAGAGCATAGGCCATCAACAACTGCCCTCCAACGTTCATGGTCTTGGGCAGTCTTTTCTAATTTGCTCCAGCTGTAACCCATCTGCTTGGTGTCGATTCCAGGTCCCATCTCCAGGTGTTTCTTGGTCTTCCTCCTTCCTTTTGCCTTGGGGATTCCAGGTCAGGGCTTTTCTGGTGGTGGTATTCGTGGGCTTGCTGTCAAGATGTGAAAACACATCGTTTTAATCAAATTAAAATTTTTGGGCAACATATTCAACATTGCTTGTCATATTATGTATCTTTGAACATTAGACAAACTCATTCACTTTTTACCTTTTATGTAACTCAGTGTTTGAATGTAAATGGTAGTAGACTCAGTTTTATGCCAAAGACATCAACACGGTAACATGTTTTAACCAAAGCTTTATTTTTAGGTTTGTCCACTTTGAAATAAGTAATACGTTTTTGGAGCAATACTGGTTTCAGTACATCAGGTTCTATGCCCAAGCATTGCTCAGATGCAGGTTTCTGATGCTGTTCAGTAGTGCTGAAGCATTTCTCTGGCACAGGATAGAACGAGTTAACAGGTAATTCCAGATCTCGTGAAGGTGGTGATTGAGAATGCCTGTTCAGTTAAGATATAACATTTACATAACATGCTGTGCGCCAGCTATGATTTTATATTTGTTGAAAATAATAGATATTGCAGTATTTGTGTATTGGAAATTAAAAAAAAACTTATGTATTCTTGGTTACCATTGCAAATTGCTTTAATGTAAAGTTTTATGAGTGTGCCGGATATATGCAAATGCATATGTGTGTATGTGTGTGTGTCAGCACAGAAAGATGGTGAAAACAGAACCAGAGATTGTGAAAACAGACCCAGCAGAGACGGAGGAAGCTTTAACCAAGATGGTAAAAACAGAACCAGTGGAGACAGATAAAGCTTTAAACAGTTCAATGGTGGAAGTGGAATCGGTCAAGACGGAGGGAGCTTTAACCACTTCAATTGTGAAAACAGAACCAGAGGAGACAGATGAAGCTTTAAGCAAATCAGTGGTGAAAGTGGAACCAGTCAAGATGGAGGAAGCTCTAACCACTTCAATTGTCACAACAGAACCAGCAGAGAAAGTGGAAAGGGAAACTATGTCTTCTGAGGTGCAGAAGTTGTTGATGAACAAGTTTGTGGTGATCCTTGGAGACAGTAGTAAGTTTACAAAACAAATTTCTTTATGTTTTTTTTTTTAATGATAATTTTTTTCTGTGTCTCTATTCATCTCTGGCTTGTTTTCTCTCATAGAAGAGAATGATTAACAGGCTGACATGTTGAATTGGTTGGGGTTTTTTGTGTGTGTGCTGTGTATTGAAAGTTTTTTTACTACGTGTATTTACTGATTTGAAGAAAATGATGAAAAGAAGAATGGTATCGGCAACAGTATGGGCTTCCCGCAGAAGTTCCATCCTCTACATTTACGTGTGTAAAGTGGCCTCATGATTGACTTTTTTGTTAAGGGTTCCAGCCCTCAATTCAGAGAATTTTTTTTGTTTTAAAGGCTGTTGTTTCAGTAACGTAGTCCCAAAATATGGGCCGATTCATTTCCTTTTTTAACCTTCAGTGATGCCAACACAGGAGATTGGTGAAACTTCATGGTGCATGGTTTTCACTACTATGTCAGGACCTTTACCTTTAGTCAGACCAAGGCTTACAGTTACAGTGACGAAAAGCAAAAATCCTGAAGATTTGAGGAGGAAAGAGGAGAGGGGAATGTGGGGGTGGGGGGGGGGGGGGGGTGATTACCCCTCCCCTTTTCTCTGACCTCTTACCCCTCACCCACATATTGGAACAAAAACTTGCATTCTGAAAGATGCAGTTAATCTGAGACAAACCTGTCTGCTGTTTGGTCCAGTCATGATCTGGGCCGTTTGTTTTTCAGTTTTTGTTGATAGCTGTCTTTGACTTTGGGAAATTTTCTAGCAAGCAGACAAAATGGCTACTGCCCTCTCTCATAAAAAAGTTGACTTAGGTCTTGTGATGTTACCATTGTCTGCTAGATTCAGGGGAATGCAACCTGTGCTTCACAAGTTCACTCCCCCCACCCCCACCCCCCTTCCAATTTTACATTTCTGTGAATTTGTGAAAAAGGTGGTAGCCCTGCAGACACACACAATTTATATTTACACACTGTGCATGCAGGAGTTTAGTCTCAAGATAAAAAAACACTTTTTTTTTTTCGCTAACAGATTCAGCCTTCAAGTTTACTGCTTCAGATTGCATGAAAATCCCTCTTCCAGATCTAGATGACTCACTGAAGATCAGATAGCAAGCGATTTGTTTTGTATAATGCCTTAGTTTTTATGTTTCATTCATTCTTTCTTTTTTTTTCTTTCTTTTTCTTCATCCTGTTGCTGTGGACAAAAGTTTAGGGTTAGCAGAAAAAAAACAAACGGTCAGGTTTCCCTAACCACAATTTTTTTTTTTCAGTTGTTGATATGGTTTGAGAGTCCAGATCCGTACAGTTGAAATTAAGAGGGTTCTGGTTCTCATGAAATTTTTAGGGTTGCAAATTATGAAATATGACATGTTGGTTTCCCGTTCATTTTTTTGTTTTTGTTTGTTTGTTTGTTTTTTGGATAGCATTTTTGATGGCTCAGCTCCAGTCTTTGCAAGAGAAATAGAGTTTTTAGAGGATTCTGACAAGGACAATGACATCAGATCTTGAGATTTGTGAGCAGACTTGGGCCAGTGTTCCCGCTAACATTTAAACTTGGGATGTATTATGTACAGATCTGAGATTTGATATCTAGATTTAAAAAGTGATAGTCAGTGATGTACAGATATTTCAACATCAGGTCACTTGGATTTGTATCCAGACTTCCAACACCGATTGGAAAAATCTGGAAAATGAAAATGAAATGCTGTCCAGATGCTGCATGTTGATTAGGTCTTTAGGACTTAAGAAATGCTTACTCACTTATGATTCATTTGTGGTTTCCTTGACAATCCTTTATGTCAGTTACCATGCCATAAGCAACAGTTGTGGCAAGCAAAGCTGGCTTAGATAATAAACGCAAACCTGGTTGACGGAAAAATCGGCAGATGCTTTTTAAGAATTTTTGATGGCAAAAACTAACAGCCCTAGAAAAATGAATCAGCCGCAAAGTACAGAGTGCTGATTTAATCAAGCATTGCAGAGGTAAAAACCATAAGTGACAAAGACTGCTGAAGAATGGAAAATAACTCCTTGAATTATGCAATTGTAGTGAAATTAATAACGTGATTCCTATTAGTCAGTGATTTTTTTTTTTTTTTCAAATGAAGTCCATCAAATCATTTTTAATGTGACAGTTCTGATATGACCCTCTGCAGTCAGCTGTGCTATGAAGAAGAATTAAATTTACTTCTTTTTGATGAAACAATGTATTGGTGACACTGAGGTTCAGACACTATCTCACTGTTCAAGAAAAGCTTTACCTTCTTTCTTTCCCCCCTCTGACAGTTAGCTAGATGTCCAGTACTTTAGTTTAAGGTTATTCAATCGCATGTTTTTATGAATAGTCGTTGAACCTTGGGTATTGTCTTCTTTGTGCTTGTCACCACTTCTGTGTTCTGATTTACCAGCACTGTGTATGTTTTTATTTTCAGACCAGAGGTGTGTGTACAAAGACTTGGTTGCACTGCTACAGGGGATGAGATCATGAATGATAAAGAGACGAGAGCAAAGGTGCGTTCCAGTCTGAAGTTTGTCTGTGTGATTTATTGTGACCATAAAAGCACAATCTTGTTTACTTTCATTTGCATGTTGCAGCAAGAAGTGTTACATAATTTCTGGGCTAGAATCAGACTGGTATTCCCTTGGTTACTTTATTTGGTTACAGCTTGCATGCAGATTTTTTAAATTCTGCTCTGAGCAGTCCTTGGGTTTATCTTTCTGATCTGGAGTTTGGACAGATTGAGAACTGGTGTTTGAAATTTTGATTACTTTTCACAGAATGATTCATGCATGAATGGCACTTGAAATCAATCAAAATAGTTTAGTATGATTCTAGTTTGATCAGTCACTGACCAGCAAAGCACAATCAAGCACAAATGCTGAAGTTGATATGCAAAGCCCTTTTCCTGCTGAACTTGTTCTTTGTGTACCCAACTGCTTGTCTTAGTTTGTTTATGTGTATGGACCAGCTTCATCCACTCTCAGTATTCCTGCCAATCCATAGACTGAAACACCTATTTGCACTTTTTCATGGCTGTCAGTCTGTAACTAACTCCAGCCTCATATGTGCCTTCCTTCCTTCTCTAGCTAATAAATCAGTCACTTTTGTCAAACACAAAGCCCTAAAAGAAAAATCTCCCTGCAACTTTTCATCCGACAACATGGAAGACTACAATCTTCCTTTTACATTAAACGAGCTGAAATCTGCCTTACTCTCTTGCAGCGATTCCTCTCCAGGTATAGATGACATACATTATCAACTATTGAAACATCTTCCGCAAGAAGGTCTGACCATCCTGTTACAGGTATACAACCACGTGTGGACTACAGGTTGCTTTCCACCCTCTTGGCGGACAGCCCTCATTATTCCCATCCCCAAACCTGGAAAAGATCTTTCTAATCCATCTAACTACCGTCCCATAGCTTTGACCAGCTGTGTCTGTAAATTGATGGAAAAAATGGTCAATGCTAGGCTCATGTGGAAACTCGAAACCGATGGCCTTTTGCCGAAAGAACAGTGTGGTTTCCGCAAACATCGTAGTACAGTTGACCATTTGATTCGTCTGGAATCTACACTTAGGAACGCTTTTTTAAACAGACAGCATGCAGTGGCAATTTTCTTTGACTTGGAGAAGGCCTACGATACCACCTGGAAGTCGGGGATACTTCATGATCTCCACGATCTGGGTTTTCGAGGTCATCTTCCGCTTTTTATTCAAATTTTTTGGCAGAACGACAGTTTCAGGTCCGGGTTGGCACCACTCTCTCTGATGTCCACGAGCAGGAGTTGGGTGTTCCACAGGGGAGCATACTATCTCCTGCCCTCTTTAGTATTAAGATCAACAACATTGTTCAATCAGTTCAGCAGGGTTCAGACTGCTCATTGTTTGTGGATGATTTTGCTGTCTACGCAACTGGAAGCCTGTACCCGAGTGTCCAGCGCAGGCTCCAGCTTTGCGTAGATAAAATCCATCGGTGGGCGGATGAAAACGGTTTCACCTTTTCTGCTACAAAAACCCAGTGTATTCACTTCCATAATTTCCGTCAGTTTTTTCCAGATCTGGAACTTCAAGTAGGGAAATCTCCCATTCCAGCTGTTAAAGAGGCCAAATTTCTGGGAGTCATTTTTGACCAAAAACTTAACTTTCTCAGCCATATTAAAAACCTCAAAACTGCTTGCCAAAAGGCACTGAATATTCTGCGGGTCGTAGCACACACCGACTGGGGCGCTGATAAGAAAACTTTGTTGCACCTCTACAGAGCCCTGGTCCGTTCCAAACTGGACTACGGTTGTGCTGTGTACGGCTCCGCAAGATCATCTTACCTCAAACTCTTGGACCCTATCCACCATCAAGGGCTTCGTCTCTGTCTTGGAGCGTTCTGCACCACCCCTGTGTACAGCCTGTACGCAGAGGCAGGTGAACCTTCACTGTCCAACCGCAGGCTGAAACTGTCTTTGAATTATTACATCCGACTGTTCTCAGAACCGCAGAATCCTGCCTATGACTGTGTTTTTGACCCTCCGTTCCAAAGTAAGTTTGAAACAAACCCGAAATGTATTCCGCCGTTTGGGCTTCGTATGCAGCCTCACGTGCGGAATGCAGGTATAGACCTGGGAGTAGTAGTTTCCGATTTTTCCAAGTTTCCGGATCAACCTCCATGGACCTTTTTCACACCAGAGATTCGTTTTGATCTCGCAGCTTTCCGTTTAAGGAGTCTACCAGCTCTCTGGCGTACAAGGCTTTGTATGCCGAGCTCTGTTCCAAATTCCCATCCTATCAAAAAGTTTTCACTGACGGTTCCAAGTCTGAGGATGGAGTGGCCTGTGCAGCCTACTGCCCTGGGGCTCCTTCTCAGATATTGTTGGAACATATACATTCAGATGCTTCTGTCTATTCTGCTGAACTTACTGCTCTAGTACTGGCTTTGAAGATAATCTCCCATTCTTCGAGGAGGGACTTTCTGGTTCTGTCGGATTCGCTGTCAGCTTTGGAGGCCATAGCTGGCCGCAACCTTCAGCATCCAGAACTTTTACTTTTTTTTGAACTTTTTAGCAAGTTGAAGGCGGACGGTTACAACATTACTCTTGCTTGGGTTCCTGGCCATGTTGGCATCGGCGGGAACGAAATGGTTGATCGTTTAGCCAAGAACGCCACAAGAGAGAAACTGTCCAACACTTATATCCCCTGCTCAGATGTGAAACCCAAAATTAACGATTATGTGAGAGACCTCTGGCAGGAGGATTGGAACACACAGACGAATAACAAACTCTTTCAGATCCGTCCAAACCTTAAAGACTTCCTCCCATCTACGTCGGGTGGTCGTAAAGAGGAAACGGTTCTGTGCCGGCTGCACACCGGCCATTCGTATTTTACCCATTCTTACCTTTTAAAGAGTGAAGAAGCTCCGTGGTGCATTCCATGTCATGCACCACTCACAATGAAACATGTTCTTTTAGAGTGTTGGGACTTCCCACGATGTGAGACACAAACATTTTACAGCGGAGTCCATGAAGATCCTGTTCGGGGATGTCCCGCCTGACGTGATCCTTGGGTTTTTGAGAGAAATTAACATTTTCACTCTGATTTGAGATTTTACGGAAGAAGGATTTTTAACAAAGTTTCTGGTTCGTTTGTAGACGATGTCATTTAACGAGATGTGTAAAGTTTTTTTTTTTTTTTTTTTTAAATGACTGGTGAGTTGATTTTAACGTGGGGACAGCCCTGATGTGGCCCTCTGCGGTCGGCTGGCTATAAGCAACATTATCTTATCTTATCTTATCCTTCTCTAGCAGTCGGGAGTGCATCATCATTTGGTGTGCATGCCTTTTCATGACGATTCTCCCGCTGTTGTGGGTGGAGTCTGCTCTCAGCCTGGGTGATGTCACGTGTCCCCAACGTTTCCTCCAGGTCCTAAGCACTGGGCCACATTTCCTGCCATAAGGTGTTGAAGTGGAACTGGATTCGAGAAGAGTCAGGTCGTCTGTCCCTTGGGACCCTTGGCTCTGTTGACCTAGAGGTTCTGTCAGTCACTGGCTTGGGTTTTCTTGGCAGCAAGCCGATCAGCCTCTTGCTACGTCATGTTTGTTGTATCTTGGGACAATAAAAGAAAGTTATGTCACTTACAAGAAAGTCCCTCCGGGGGTTGCGACCTTGCCGTGGTCGGAGGGCTTGCGCGGTCCAGTGATCCCTTAGGCTTTGCTGGCGGGGGCATCAATACTTGGAGATAGGCTGGTTTTTTCAAACTGCTTCTAGACCTGAGAAGCTAAGATGCTGTCTGGCCTAAGCGTCGCGTGGTAAGGAGTTGATGCCCCTGGTAGGCTTCCCATGTCAGATAGGCTAAGGGTGAGGATCCTGACTAAGAGTAACCCGCCTTTCTCCTTTTCTTGTTTTCTGCCTTTCGTATTTGGTCCTTCTCTATCTTCGTCTCCCCTTCAAGTCTTCTTTTCCACACTCTTCTTCTTCTGTGGTCTCCTTAAGATCCGCCGCGTTTGCCGTGCAGTGCGACCTGTGTCGGAGGGGGATGAGATCCTGGTGATTGAGAGGGCCAGTGCTTGAGGAGGCCGGTGCTCTCAACACATCACTTTGGCTCGGACCTCTCCTAGACAGGGAGTACACTTTGGCCCGGGTGTACTAATCGGCTCCCCTTCTTGGGGCTGGGTCAAGACAGGCAGTTCCCCTGCTGGCCAAGTGAACCCCGCAGTGCTCAGCTCTCTGTTCCCGGGAGTTGAGCATGATCAGGGGGGATAGGGTTGGTGGTTTCTGTTTGTCGTATGTCTCTCCTGAAGCCTGGAAGGGTCAAGACATTGGTTTCTTGGCCTGGCCCCTTAGTTGGACTCCTAGGTGGGTGGGTAAGGGAGAGATGAAACATAATAAAATAATATGGCTTTTTCTAAAAACATCCCCCCCAAAAAGAAGAAGGCAGCATCCCCTATTTCAGGGGATTTCCATTCTGACAGTGATTCAGACTATAGAGGTAAGACAGAGGACAGGTTTCTGGGCTTCCTGGCTCGTGATGGAAGGGACGGAGCAGGAAAAAAACCATTTCAGCTCTGAGTCCTTTCGCCATACAGAAGGGCTTTCAAGGTTTAGCAGTGACCCTCAGTCCATCAAAAGGTTGCGGAATGGCTCATTTCTGATTCAATGCAGATCAAAAAAACAATCCGAACAGCTGCTGAGGGCAACAAAGCTCGTGGACAGGGAGATCAGGGTGACTCCCCATAAACAGTTGAATTCGTCGAAAGGAGTGATTCGATGCCGAGATTTAACAGGTGTCTCAGAGGCAGAGATTAAGACGGAACTGGCGTCCCAGGGTGTGACGAGGTGCACAGGGTGACGGTAAAAAAAGGTGCAGAAAGAGTGGCCACCAACACCCTCTTTCGACATTCTGCAACCCTGTGCTGCCTCCGGTCATCAAAGTCGGTTACTTGAATGTTCGATGCCAGTCTTTCTTTCTTTCTGCGTACGCAGGCTGATACTCCTGCGGACACTCCCTGTATAGCCAGGCAGTGGAGTTTTGTGTGTATGACCCTTTTTTATCCCGCCATTAAGGCAGCCATACTCCATCTTCGGGGAAGGTGCATGCTATGTGTCACGTGTCATCCATACCAACGCCAAACTGGCCTTCTCTATCCGAAAGTTGGTGATGGGATTTTACGTGTGTGCAAGATGTTATGCGTGCGTTCACACACGGAACCTCGGTTTATAGTCTCATTCGAAGGACTATATGGGGAATGGAGTCCGAACCAATGTTAACTCCGAGGGAAAAATCCCCCTATAAACCGAAATTCGAACCCGTAACCCCAGGATCACGAGTCCGGCGCTCTAACCAACTGAGCTATCCGGCCCCCTTCGAGTCCAGTTGTATGTTCCGTCCCCGTTGAGGTGCTTCAGATGCCAGAGGTTTGGCCATGTCAGAGACCGCTGTTCTGGGCAGGAGTGTGCGGTGTTTGCTGCAGGGCAACCCATGATGGGCGTGTAAAGACCCGGCACATTGTGCTAACTGCGGTGGCGACCATCCCTCCTCTTCAAGAAACTGTCCTCTTTGGATTCAGGAATCCACTATACAACGCATCAAAACAGAAAAGATCTCGTTTTTTGAAGCCCAGAAACAATTGTTGGCGGTCAGACGCCAACAGGTCTTTCATATGCTTCAGCCGTAAAGACAGTTCCCACAGTTCCTACTCGGTCAGTCTGCTGCCAGACTGATGAATTCATGTTTTCTAAGACATTGCAAGGAAGAATGGTCAACTCTGGTGAAAGCAGGTCCACCACCTCCCAACCCAAAGTGAATGCCCCTGGTGGAGGCAAAAAATCCGCCACCCCTCAGACTGCCCAGCAGTCTACAACATCTGCTGCTGGGCAGATTAAAAAACCAGCACACTCCCACCTCAAACTCTCTGTCCAGTGCCCGTGCGGGCAAGGGAGTTCAATCCAGTGTGGAGATGAGGAAGAAACCTCCACCGTCTCCCAAATCCAGACCACCTTCACCTGTTGGCAAGTCTGCCAGCAGGTCTGAAGATGAAAACAGTCCGGTACAACTCTCAAATAAATTTTCACCTTTAGAAGCAGACGTTGATGAGGAGATGACCTGATCTCTCTCCTTTTCGCCCTCTGCACCATGGATAGTACAGTATTCCATTGGAATAATCCGTGGACTAAATTCCAACTTCGAGGAGCTGCAGCTTCTGTGTCATCTATAAGACCTTCCGTCGTGGCTCTTCAGGAAACTCAAATTCAAAGCCAGAAGACCTTCACTCTTTCTGGCTTTAATATTCTTTCAAAACCTGCACAACCATCCACGTCGGGACTTTCGGCAGTGTTGCCCATCTCGTACACAAAACTTTGCTGTATAGTCCTGTCGCTCTGTCTACCTCCCTTCAGGCTGTAGCTGCGAGAGTCACTCTCCACAAGACTGTGACAATCTGTTCCCTTTATCTTCCACCTTCTGTCCCGGTTTGTCGTCAGGACCTATCAGTCTGATAGGAGAACTTCCTCGACCTTTTTTGCTGTTGGGTGACTTTAATGATCACAATCCTCTTTGGGGTAGTGTCAGTACGTCATCCAGAGGTCTGCTAATTGAGGATGTCCTTTCGGATTTGGATTTGTGTTGTCTGAACGACGGATCTGCAACTTACCTCCACTCTTCCACAGGTTCACTTTCGTGTTTAGATTTGTCGATTTGTGACCCCTCGCTGGTCCTGGACTATGAGTGGTTCGTCCATGACGATCTGCACGGAAGTGACCATTTCCCGTCCTTCTACAACCCGTAATAACTGAACAACGTCTCTGTCTCTCAACATCTAAAATTATAGAAAGCAAACTGGGATCTATTTGCAGCCACTATTTCTAAGGAATTCCAGGACACTGATTTTTTTCAGAGTCCGGACCCAGTAGAATCTCTGACTAACACTGTGATCAAATGTGCTAAAGCCTGTATTCCAGTGTCTTCCGATAAACTTCAAATGCCAAAAAACACCCTGGTTCGATTCAGACTGCCAACAAATTTCCAAAGTTCGAAAACGGGCTCAGCGTCGGGTATACCAACGACCTTCAGGTCCCAACGCTCGAGCCCATCAGAAACTCCGTGCTAAATCGAGACACACACTTTTAAAATCAGTAAACGTCGGTCCTGGAGAAGCTTCTGCCTCAGGCTGACATCGAAAACTTCAAGAAAAAAGTGTGGAACATTAAGAAAATCAAAGGGAAGAACACCTGTCCCACTGTGAACCATCTCAAGTTTTCGGACTCTTTAATAACGGAGAAAAAAAGCAGTTGCTAATCTGCTTGCTTCAACCATTGAAAAGAATTCCTCCCTTCTAACAAATCGGCCACTTTTGTCAAAAACAAAGCCCTTAAAGAAAAATCACCCTGCAACTTTTCGTCAGACAACATGGAAGACTACAATCTTCCTTTCACGTTAAACGAACTGAAATCTGCCTTACTCTTTGCAGCGATTCCTCTCCAGGTATAGATGAAATCCATTATCAACTGTTGAAACATCTTCCGCAAGAAGGTCTGAACATACTGCTACAGGTATACAACCATGTGTGGACTACAGGTTTCTTTCCACCCTCTTGGCGAAAGAAGCCCTCATTATTCCCATCCCCAAACCTGAAAGATCTTTCTAATCCATCAAACTACCGTCCCATAGCTTTGACCAGCTGTGTCTGTAAATTGATGGAGAAAATGGTCAATGCTAGGCTCATGTGGAAACTTGAAACCGATGGCCTTTTGGCGAAAGAACAGTGTGGTTTCCGCAAACATCGGACTACAGTTGACCATTTGATTCGTCTGGAATCTACACTTCGGAACGCCTTTTTGAACAGACAGCATGCAGTGGCAATTTTCTTTGACTTGGAGAAGGCCTACGATACCACCTGGAAGTCGGGGATACTTCATGATCCCATGATCTGGGTTTTCGAGGTCATCTTCCCGCTTTTCATTCAAAATGTTTTGGCAGAACGATAGTTTCAGGTCCGGGTTGGCACCACTCTCTGATGTCCACGAGCAGGAGTTGGGTGTTCCACAGGGAGACATACTGTCTCCTTCCCTCTTTAGCATTAAGATCAACAACATTGTTCAATCAGTTCAGCAGGGTTCAGACTGCTCATTGTTTGTGGATGATTTCGCTGTCTATGCAACTGGAAGCCTGTACCCGAGTGTCCAGCGCAGGCTCCAGCTTGCGTGGATAAAATCCATCAGTGGGCGGATGAAAACGGTTTCACCTTTTCTGCTACAAAAACACAGTGTATTCACTTCCATAATTTCCGTCAGTTTTTTCCAGATCCTGAAATTCAAGTCGGAAATCTCCCATTCCAGCTGTCAAAGAGGTCAAATTTCTAGGAGTTATTTTTGACCAGAAACTTAACTTTCTCAGCCATATTAAAAAACCTCAAAACTGCTTGCCAGAAAGCACTGAATATCTGCGGGTCGTAGCGCACACTGACTGGGCGCTGACAAGAAAACTTTGCTGCACCTCTACAGAGCCTTGGTCCGTTCCAAACTGGACTACGGTTGTGCTGTGTACGGCTCCGCAAGATCGGTCCTTACCTCAAACTCTTGGACCCTATCCCATCAAGGGCTTCGTCTCTGTCTTGGAGCATTCCGCACCACCCCTGTGTACAGCCTGTACGCAGAGGCGGTGAACCTTCACTGTCCAACCGCAGGCTGAACTGTCTTTGAATTATTATAATTATCCGACTGTTCTCAGAACCTCAGAATCCTGCCTTTACTGTGTCTTTGACCCTTCGTTCCAAAGTAAGTTTGAAAACAACCCAAAATGTATTCCGCCGTTTGGTCTTCGTATGCGGCCTCACGTGCGAATGCAGGTCTAGACCTAGGAGTTTGTGTCAGATTTTCCAAGTTTCCGGATCAACCTCCGTGGACCTTTTTCACACCAGAGATTCGTTTCGATCTTGCAGCTTTTCGCAAAGAGTCTACCAGCTCTCTGGCGTACAAGGCATTGTATGCTGACCTCTGTTCGAAATTCCCATCCTATCAAAAAGTTTTCACTTACGGTTCCAAGTCTGAAGATGGAGTGGCCTGTGCAGCCTACTGCCCTGGGCTCCTTCTCAGATACTGTTGGAACATATACATTCAGATGCTTCTGTCTATTCTGCTGAACTTACTGCTCTGGTCTGGCTTTGAAGATAATCTCACATTCTTCGAAGAGGGACTTTCTGGTTCTGTCGGATTCGCTGTCAGCTTTGAGGCCATAGCTGGCCGCAACCTTCAGCATCCAGAACTTCTACATTTCTTTGAACTTTTTAGCAAGTTGAAGGCAAAACGGTTATAACATTACTCTGCTTGGGTTCCTGGTCATGTTGGCATCGGGGAACGAAATGGTTGATCGTTTAGCCAAGAACGCCACAAGAGAGAAACTGTCAAACATTTATATCCCCTGCTCAGATGTGAAACCCAAAATTAACGATTATGTGAGAGACCTCTGGCAGGAGATTGGAACACACAGACGAATAACAAACTCTTTCAGATCCGTTCCAAACCTTAAGGACTTCCTCCCATCTACGTTGGGTGGTCGTAAAGAGGAAACGGTTCTGTGCCGGCTGCACACCGGCCATTCGTATTTTACCCATTCTTACCTTTTAAAGAGTGAAGAAGCTCTGTGGTGCATTCCATGTCATGCGCCACTCACAATGAAACATGTTCTTTTAGAGTGTTGGGACTTGCACGATGTGAGACACAAACATTTTACAGCGGAGTCCATGAAGATCCTGTTCAGGGATGCCCCCGTCTGACGTGATCCTTGAGTTTTTGAGAGAGATTAACATTTTTCATCTGATTTAAGATTTTTAACGGCAGAAAGATTTTTAACAAAGTTTCTGGTGCGTTTCTAGACGATGTCATTTAAAGAGATGTGTGAAAGTTGGGTTTTTAAAATTTTTTTTAATGACTGGTGAGTTGATTTTAACGTGTGACAGCCCTGATGTGGTCCTTTGCGGTCGGCTGGGCTATAAGCAACATTATCTTATCTTACAAGAAAGTGAACAACTTGTAAGCCACAAAACTCACAATGAGGAAGAAAACGGAGTAGTTGATTTTTTTTCATAGCATGTTGTTTTTATGCTGCCATTTTCTGTTTGTTTACCACTTCAGGACAAGTTTATTCTTCGGAATACTCGGACTTTGTATTTTGTTATGCTCCTCTCTTGATTTATCTGTTCACTGCTATTCTTGTGTGGCTAATCAACAGGTCTCTGCTAATATGTTGATATTTCTGATTTTTTGAAAATGAAATTGTGGTTGCAGCTTACATACAGAATGCTTTGTAGCCCAGAAAATACGCTACATTTTGAAATTGGAGTCTGCTCCTGCTTGCCTATGTGAACGTTTACAATAACTTTTTAAGTTGCTCTGTGTGTGTGTGTGTGTGTGGTGTGTGTGAAAAGTAAAATGTACTTAAATCACAGTTACAGATTTTTTGGGGCTTTAGACAAACTGTTGTGCCTTCCTTTCTTTTGTAAGGGTTGCTGAAAACCCATGCAATTTCAGATCACACAAAATTTGATAAAGAAGTCTAGTTTTGGGTATAGTTGATATGCTTGTGTTTTGTGAGTGTTGCTGATGTTTATGACTGACTGTGAATCATTGGGACACCAGCAGCAGCTCACCGTGTCTTGTTCACCAAGGTCATTGTTTATTCTAAGTTTTAGTCCCTCAGTCACATTCAGCGGAGTCCATGAAGATCCTGTTCAGGGATGTCCCGCCTGACGTGATCCTTAAGTTTTTGAGAGAAATTAACATTTTTCATCTGATTTAAGATTTTACGGAAGAAAGATTGTTAACAAAGTTTCTGGTGCGTTTGTAGACGATGTCATTTAACGAGATGTGTGAAAGTGTTTTTTTATTTTTTTTTTTATTAAATGACTGGTGAGTTGATTTTAACGTGGTGACAGCCCTGATGTGGCCCTCTGCGGTCGGCTGGGCTATAAGCAACATTATCTTATCTTATCTTATCTTCAGTCACATTAATATCATTAACATTCTTGTGCAAGTTGTTTCTGTTAATATAACAGTGCCTGGGCCGCTGAATCATCAATACTTGTATGAAATACTGTCAGCAACACTCACACTTGTGACAAGGTAAAGAAGAAAAGGAATACATTTTTTTTTGGTCTAACATCTTTAAAAAGGCAATACGAATGGGGCCCCACAGGAACTTGAGCTTCTTGCTCAAAATCCTTAGTTAAATGTTCATGTCTTTCCAAATGTATTGGAATGGAAGACAGTGTGGCCCTCAACAGGCAGATGGATAGTAGGCTGGTAGTGGTGGACAGGTGGATTGGTAATGGGTAGCATTTACTCAGATATAGATATTGTAAAACATCAAAATTCACATGGAACTTTTAGAAATGCATGCTTGTAAATGGTTTTGTGCCCTGATGTGGTGTCATATATGGGGGAAATGCTGGACAAGGATTTCTAAAGGTCCACATATGTGCATAAATGAAGCATGGAAGTTCTTGATGCCTATAAATATCACTCTGATACACATTTTTTTAAAAGTTGAGTATACTTGCTTGTTAGTCATGTTGTATTGCTAAAATAAGTATAGCAGATGACACAACAGGGAAAAAAGTTATTTCCCCTATTAAGCAAAGAGTGCGCGAGCCCACATAATCTTGTGTCAAAATATTGCTCATCCAATGGCACCCAAAACAATAAACACAGTTGAATTAGGCTGCAGGAGCAGAAACAATTGTTGAGATGAGCCCATTGATTCTCTTAAAACCTAAAGAAGTGGTGTAAACCTCCTCCACTGAAAGAAGCCCTTCTTGCACTTCTTTCCATCAGCAGATTAAACAGTGACAGCATTTGGATGATACCAGATGCCAAAGCGCCACCTCCATCCCTGTGCTCCTACCAAAATCTGGGAGATGCCCCCCCCCCCCCCACCCCCCTCGCTGCCTAACAGTTTACAGTTACAAAAGTCTATTGACTGACCATGTGAAATTGGAAACTGACCCTCAGAAATGGCAGTCAGAGTGACATGATGACTGTCAGAATTTCTTACCAAGTGGGAACATTGCTGGACAACTGAACTTTAACCAATTTTAAGTGTCATGTGTCTTGTGTCAGAATTAGAGAGAGCTATAAGCCTGAAGTGCCTGCAGTAGCTATTTGTTACTGTATTTCAGTGTCTTGTATGAGTGTCTCGAGACAACTGCAACATGTTGCGACAGATTCTGCAGGTGCCATATTCCTTTGGATACAAAATGTACCCTTGGTGAAAGTTTTCATGTTTGCAGAGAAAGTCGGAGATAATACTTCAACATTATACTTATTGGGAAGAGAATGGGGATGAGGAGGGCATGATTATGAAAACTGAAGTACTTAGAAAATTGCCTATACACGAAGTTGTACATTGAAACCTAGTCCCATTTGTGATGTAATCAGGATCAAAACGAGTATTCCACTCGGCGTCTACCTCTTTATTTAGTGTGTGAATGTTCTTTCCTTTGTTTTACAAATCCCATAGCTTTAGTTAGTTAATTTAAGAAACTGAAGGAGGAAGAGAGACAGTTGACAAGAATGGTCTAGAAAGCCTGCCCTCTTTGGTGCATCTGTATGTGCTTTCAGTTAAGTCATAAGCTACAGATACTAGTTGATGAACAGGACTTGAATACCCATTCCCTTTATATCACGGGCTTGATCATGGGCAGATAGAAGGGTAGATCAGTCCAAATTATTAGCGAAGCTAGTCTTATTTTAGTCTTTAAATTTTGCTTTTGCTTTTCTTCAAACTATAGTGTATTCAGATCATGGAGGCACAAGAAATATCAAAGAATTTTCAGCTTGCCCACTGGTAGAATAAGACTTTGAGCTTTCTGTTTTCTTTCCTTTTTTGGTGGATGGTGATGTTTGCCTCATTCTTAATCACAAAAGTGTAGAGCAAATGACCGTAGAATTTCTGTTACAGGGAGAGATGACCTTTCGAAATGATGCCCTTGTGGAAGGGGGTGTCAGGGGCAAGCTGACAAATTGTACTGGTTATGTTGAAGAGAGAGAATATGTGACTGCCAATCATCTTGTCAAGTTCTACTTTGTGACTCGCTGCTACAACAACTATATTGAATCTATTCTGCAACAAATGTCAACAGATCATGCTCCTGATCTCTTGATCATGAACTCCTGTTTGTGGGACTTAACAAGGTAGGTGATGCAACTGTTTTAGAATTATCAAGCTTGTGACAAAAGGTAGCGAAAAAGAAGGGGGAAAAAAGTGTAGTTTTTATCGCAGTTTTTAAAAAAGGTCATATGTTGCCAAGGAAATATGACTTTTAAGGTTCATGAAAACATGAACACAATGGTAAATTGCGCACTGATTTTCTGTGAAAGATAACTATTGTCCGACAGTTGTTGTACTGTACATTCATTTATCAACCACATACTTATGTGAGTTCCACCTGGAGAGAATAATTTTCTTAGTATATATATGGCAAAAGATCACAGTTGAATTTCATGCTAAAATATATAGGATCTGTTGAAGAAGAAGAAGATTACCATCAGATAGCATATCCAGCATAACAACCATTTTGACATAGTATATCCAGCATAACAACTGTGTTTGACATTTAAACTGTTCTTTCCAGTCAGTTTGGAAGAGTGACAGATGCTTTCTGTGATGATTTTCTGTGTTGTTGAGGTTGCATGTCATTAAGTGATCCTGAACACAGAATCCAGATTAGCTTTTTATTACCATTTATGTTACATTTTCATCAGACTTGTTATTTTGATGTCACTTTGGACATGCCCAAATCATGCAAAAGTAACATACATTAATTTAACCAAAAAACGTGTTTTATAAATGCACAAAAGTAAACAGTCATAATCAAGATAACCAGGTATTGATATAATTGAAATAGAAGTGCATCAAACAGATGAAGTTCAACAGATGGACATATCCAACAGATTGTGCATATCTTGTCAAAATTTACAGCTCATTTCGATTCAAAGTTGACCGAAACAGTGGGGGGGGGGGGGGGGGGGGGGGGGAAATTGCAAAATAAGATATCATTATGGCATTTAATGACACAGTGTATTAGTTAGCACAATATTGATTTCACAAAAAGTTTAGCTAAATGTTTTGCTTGTACAGTTGGTTGACGATTGTTATAGGGATTTTTTTTTCAATGTGGAGGGACAGAAAGTATGGAGCAAAGATTAACAAAAGAGTTTACCTTTTCAGTTATTTCACTTGACAAATTCACGATGTATTGATTTGTGAGAGTGAAAGAAAGAAAAAGTATTAGATGCCCATGTTCCAGAAAAAATGAAACTAAAAGGATTGTTGTTGAGATTTGATTTTTCCAGTAACATCACTTATAATTAAGATTCTTTTCTGAACAAGACCTCACATGCTGAAGATATTATTTCAGCAGGATGTCAGAGAAGAAGAATCAATTTCAAACGGTTAAGATTGTGTGCTTGATATGACTTGTACTTCTCAGATCCTTCTTCCGATTTTGCAGGGCTCGAAATACCCATCCGTCCAATTGTCCGTGGCGACTAAAACATCTAGCGGACATTTGAAATTCTCTCCTTGTCCTTCGGGCAACCAATTTTGATGGGTCAGTGAACAGATGGCTGAGAAGTAAGCTTGAGAGCAGACCAATGGTGCTTCCCTATTTTCCATATCGCTTTCACACCCTCACTACTATCACTTTTCTACCCATTCACCATATCTGCCGCCTCCTGGTTCTTCTTACAGCAGAATTCTTGCAGAGTGCTGTCATGTTGGAGCAAAGCATGGCCTATACACAAAATGTGTCGGCAGTACGCAGGACGTGGTCAGCATAGAAATAATAGATCTGCTCCCTGCAGTTTTGTTTTGAATACATGTAGATAGGAAGTGGATTTATTTTGGAATGTGTATGTGATTCAGAGGAAGAGAGAGAGAGAGACAAAAGAGATGGAAAGGTAGACTGTTTTTACAATTTCATTTCAGTCCAAGAATAAGTGAAAGATGGAAACAGTTCTCTTCCGTTTTCTTCCATACCCTTAGAAGGCAGTGAGAACAAAAGTGATTTTCGTTTCTCTCTCTTTGGCCTTATTTATAAGCGAGCAGAATATGCCATTATTGAATTATGCTTTTTGACTAGTCACAGCACTGCATGCTTAGTTTTACCGTCATTTCAATTAGGCGTGTGGGCAAACAGAAATTCAGGAGAACAAGTGCATTTTCTTATCAACTTGTCCACAGGACAACTCAGAATTGCCTGGGAATTTCTACACCTGTTTTGTCAGATTTTTGCATGTTTTGTGTCTTTCTTCATTTTTTTTCTTCTTCTGATGATAAGATAAGATAATGTTGCTTAAAGCCCAGCCGACCGCAAAGGGCCACATCAGGGCTGTTCTTCTGATGAGGAAAGCAAGATCTGAAGACCTGGAAAACACAAATTCCTATGTGAAACTGATAATGCAAAAAGTTAATAGGTATTTACCACAATTATTTGCTTGAAAACATATCTGCAAAGTGTGGAATTTGATAATTGAATTGAATTGACAAGTTTCAGGTGTTTTGTCTTTTTTGTTTTATCAGTCACATTTTGCTTTTTCTTTTATTTCATTTTTTTTTTCGTTTATGTATTATGTAAATAGTTCAGAATATCAAATATGGACTTGCACTTCCATCCACAAAGTAAACAGGCATCATGATGAAAAATGTTTCAACTGCTGTTGTTTATTCAGGAAGTGAGGCAGTGAAGGTCATTGCTATTGACATTGATTGACAATGTCTTTGTCTGTGAGAGTATTAACTACGTTACTTTCCAGCTAATCTAATGATTTGAACTTCTGTGAATTATCCATAGAAGAGGCAAAACTAAAAAAAACCAAAGTTTCTTGTTCATTTATAAGGAATTCAGCATTAAAAACATTTTTCAGTTGGTTTTCTATTCAGACATCACTAGAATAATGTCTGAATCAAGAGAAATGAAGACCACTTTTTAGTTACAGAAGATATTGTGTAGGTCCCAACAGCACAGTTTTCTGTGGCATATATTTCACAAACAAGTAGGAGTGTTGAAAACAAAGTTTCTGTCTTTTTTTTTTCTGAGGTGGTTACATATTTGATAGCAGAACAGAAACAGAAAAACTGGGCTGCTAAACGAAAGAACAAATTACAAAACAGATGCAATGCATTTTGACCTATTGGGTCTTCAGCAGGACAAATAATGTTTAAAACAATGAAAACAAAGGAAGAAGAGACACTTATTTCTTTGCGCTGGGTACACCCAAGACCAAATTTTGCACCCAGATTGAAGAGGTGAGTGATAGACTGTCCTTTGGTTTCATTGTTTTGAATGTTATTTGTCATGCCCAAAGAAGACAGAATGTTGGAGAGAAATAGTGTATATTGTTTGCCTTGTATCATGTGTGTGAGAAATAACTGCACTATGTTTGGTCCAGGTATGCGCCAGGTCCGCTCATCCAGTACAAACAGAAAATGGAAATGTTGTGTGGCCGACTGTTAAAACTCTTGGGGCCAGAAACTATGGTGGTCTGGACGACCGCCTTGCCCGTCGACAAACGGGCTCGGGGAGGATTCCTTGGTCCCAATGCGAGTACAAAAGTCGACAGTTGACCCACGATGTCTTTATAGCCAACTTTGAGGCACGCAGTATTGTTGTTGACCACGGCTTCAGTGTTCTGGATCTACACTATTGGTTTCGCGATCGGCTGGAATTGCGAGCTCGGGATGGTGTTCATTGGTCAGTTTTTTGTGTGTTTTTTTAATTAAGGGAGTAGTAATGCTTTGGTAGGAAGAATGTGGGGAGATACATATTGCATTTAACACAGAACAAGGCAAAAGAGCTTCCAAGGGATCAGTATCGGTATTCATTCTGAAGAACGATCAGTATGCATAGCTGCCAACTGCTACGATATCGCCGTAGTTTGCTACGCCAAGAGAATGCTTGCTACGACGCTACTACGATCATTAAATTGCTACGGCGAAACAAAAAAATTCGAATATACTTTCGTTTTGTTTGGACAGCGCTAAGTAACGTCTATCGGTCTGTCGGAACTGCATTTCCGCTTTCGGTTTTACTGTAGCACGTAGATTTTTTTTTACAATTTGCCCTCTTCCTCTGCTTCATCTCTGTATAATAACATTTATAGATATACTAAGAGTACTGTAGCTTTAATGTGGTCCGTAAAACTGGTTATAGGCCCGATTTCTTTTTAGAACGCGCGCAAAATTAAGTTGCTACTGTCAAATTGGAAATGCTACTGTGAAAATTGTGAAATGCTACTGTAAGCCGCATGAGCAGGTTGGCAGCTCTGAGTATGGGTCATCTGATTTGTCTGTTTAGATTTCTGTATATCATTTTCCCAATCTTGGGGTCTGTGCTATGCTATATCAGGCATGTCATTATTCACCTGTCGACTAATAATGAAGCATATAGTATCCAGGATGGATTATATATATATATATATATATATTATATATATATATATACACACACACATCAGGGGTGGGATTTTTCCTCGGATCAGTGGATTTCTACAGTAGATCCTTGTTCATTCCGCGTAACAGCGTGTCAGTTCCGCGGGAGCGATCTATGATTCATGACTTCAAAAACATTGGGTGTCATTTATCGACAAACTATACGAAATTCTTAAACAGCTTGAATTCGCAGTTAACTTGGTAACTTTCTCCTGCGGTTTTGCGATCTTCAAAATGGCGACACGTCGAAGAGACGTTGTTTCATGCGGAGAAAATGTTTCAACTATACTTACTGTCTTTCGCAACTTGGACCAAGTGTAGATGAGGAGTTCCTTTTCAACCTAATGGCATATATAATTAATGCAAGATGTCCAGCTTCCAAGTGTGCAGCTGGACATCATGCATTAATTTTGTGTGCTATTAGGTTGAAAAGGAACTCTCATCTACACTTGGTCCAAGTTGTGAAAGACAGTAAGTATAGCTTTTTTGTGTAAAAAAAAAAAAATGTTGGCTTTTTTCCTTTAAAATTTGTTAATTTCAGTCTCAGAATGCACCAGATTGCGTAGAATTGAATGTAGCAACCCAAAATTTTCCGGGGGCGGGGGCATGCCCCGGACCCCTTAGACTGTTTCCTCTTTTTCCTTTATGGAGAGTCCCACCCTGATGTATATATGTAGATGTGTGTGTATGTATGTACACTCACACACACACAGATATCATTTAATCTTTTTTGCGTTCTTAAACGAAGTGTTGGAGGGGAAAAAGCAAGGGGATTTCTCTTTGTTTTTTTAATTGTGGATTTTGTTTTTACAGTGCAACGGCCCAGATAGGTAATATGCGATGTGTGCGGCTCGGTTACAAACAACAAGAAATTAGATGCACAATAATCGTGACCACAATAAAGGATATTTTTCTTTGATTACCAAGTTATATGAGGGCCACCCCATAAGTTCTCGGATGGGAAAAGATGGAAGTACACTGGCATTTCTTACCTAGCCCATCTTTTCAAAGTATCCTCCATCAGCGTGTATGCACATTTCCATCCTTCTAAACCACGAATCCATCACCCAGCCCACTCCAACTAATTACTTAGGTATACCAGAAATCAAGCCCTCGGCAAACGCTCAGGCATCTTCAGGGCTCTCAAACAGCTTTCCTTTCAGTTGTTTTTTCAAACGAGGGAACAAAAAGAAGTCACAAGGGGCTAGGTCAGGAGAATACGGAGGATGAGTGACGAGCAGCACGCTGTTCTCTTGCAAGAAGTCTAAAGTTGCAGCTGCCATATGGGCGCTGACGTTGTCGTGGTGGAGGAGTAGGTGGCGGATACCAGTCTGTGGTCGCCGTGCACTCCAAGCCTCGAACACTTTTGGCAGGCAGGTGTTGATGTACCATTCAGTGTTCACTGTCTTTCTTTTCAGAAGCGGTACAGTAGTCACATGGCCGGATCTTGCGAAGAAAACTGCAATCATTTGCTTTGTGCAGCTTCTTGATCTCTTAAATTTCACAGGTGGGGTTTCCCAGGAAACGGCCAAACTGACGACTGCTGCTTTGCTTCAGGGTTATACTGGTAAACATAGGTTTCGTCACCTGTGACGATATTGGAGACCCTATCTGATCTTCCTCCGTCAAATTTTTGAAGCATAAACTGGCACTATTCAACCCTAGCCCTCATCTGCTCCCCAGTCAGCTGGTGGGGCACCCAACGGGCGCAACGCTTCCATACAGAGAGATTGTGCCGAAGAATGCGGTCTAAGCTTCCTGATGAAAGGTTTAGAGTATCCTTAAGTTCATCCTCCGTGATTTGAGGATTTTCTGTAATCATGGCCTTCACTGTGCTCACGTTCCCATCGATAGTAACTGAAACTGGACGTCAACAACGGTCATGATCTTCCAGCGACATTGTACCAAACTGAAATTCTTTGAACCACCTATGGACTGTGGATAATGATGGAGCCTTGTCACCAAAACAGTTAGTCAAACTCATAAAACTTTCCTTGAAAGACTTCCTTTGAAGATAGTCATAATAAATCATGGCACGA
The DNA here is from genome assembly GCA_018398815.1 of Conus ventricosus. Lineage (NCBI taxonomy): Eukaryota > Metazoa > Mollusca > Gastropoda > Neogastropoda > Conidae > Conus > Conus ventricosus. Next base: position 101,016,002 of record CM031597.1, on the reverse strand, counting down.
AAATCTCTCCAAGACAGACGCTCTGCAACACTTTGAAAACCGTCCCCCTTGCCATCCATTTTGCTGTCAAGAACAAATTTGGCTCTGACGATTTTTATCATTTTTTTTGTGTCATAGCTATTATGACATCGCTTGTGATGATGATATAAAAATTGAATTATGACGTCAGTGGTTTCTGCGCATCTGAGAACTTATGGGGTGGCCCTCGTATGTATGGCTCTCAAGACAAACTGATTTTTTTCTCTAAAGTGTTTTATTCAAGTGTGTATGCCTATGTGTCTGTGTATGCAGTCAGTTATTTTCTTTTGGTTTCTTTACTTGCAGCTTAGTGATTTCCTATCATATGAGACCTCGAAAGGGTCTTTGAAACAGTTAAATTCAATTGTCCCCTCAACTCCCCACCAGTGCATTGCCCTGGACCCCACGGGGACCAGGGTGGCCCCTGGACCTCTTCAGACATTTTTTAACTCAGATGTTCTCCAGTCTGATGCATGTGTAAGTTCTCTCTGTGCGTTTCTGCATGTGTGTGCGGATGTTTTTTTTGTGTTGAGTAGGAGGAGGAGAATAAGAAGAGGGGGGGGGGGGGAGGGGGGTGTTTGTCTTTAAAGAATGGGCATATGACTTTTGCATGTGTATGAGTGCCTGACCTACTTTGGCATCTTCATGCTGTGTATGTTCCGTTTTTGTGTCATATCCCCCCTTCCTCTCCACTTCTGACTCTTTCTTACATTAGTTGAAAGTTCTCAAAGCTCTTTTTTACTTTAAGCACAAATGCTCATCATGATGATGGAATTGGGTAGGGTTTATCATGTCAGTGATGTGTACCCAATGACGTTTTTGGTTATACATTTATGCTGATTTTCATGTGAGAATTTTTGATCAGATCGGCCCATATTTTAGTTTCATACCTTGGACTCTGAACACAGTCTGTCTCATGTTTGTTTCCACCAGTCTGGTATAGGAGCAGCAGGAATTGAAAATTCTGCAGATGGTTGAAATCTTCCAATTGTAGGGTTTTTTTTTCACTGTCATGTTTTTGTTAAGGCTAGATGAGATTTGAAAGCTATTCAAATATGATTAAAATCTGCAAGTATTCAATCCGTCTGTGCTGGGAAATACCTCGTGACAGGTATTGGGAACTTGTGTTTGGCCATTCTAAACTTGATGTTATTCTTTCTGTCACAGGTGTGGCAACTTGTTCTTGGCCATTCTAAACTTGATTTTATTCTTTCTGTTACAGGTGTGGTACTGCTCATCGCTTCATGAGTGTGCTGCTGTTGACCAGTGTAGCGCACCTGTGGGATATTCCTTTTCAACCAGTGCATTGCCTCGACTCTTGTACTCCAGCCAAACCCAAAGAGCTAACACTATCAGAGCTCAGTTCACTGGCTGATTTGGTATTTCTGATGAGTGAGAATGTGCAGAGGATGTCTGAGTTTAGGCATTCGTTGCAGAATGAGGAGGCAGAGCAGAAGGGCATTCCTTTTAGGCGCACACGTCCTGCTCCATATCATTTACCTGTGGTAAATATGGCATTTTCAGGTGTCACGAATGGGGGCCGTCGTCCTTGGCATGCAGACTTCAACAGAAACAGACGTAAAAATAGGCTGCGTAAAATGCGAAAATACAATGGTCCTTCCAACTTCAATCCCTGTAACGGATCTTTCAGTTGCGGTCCTGATAATGGACCTCTGAGCTTCAGTCCATGGTGGTCTGATGGTTTTGATGGACCTTTCATGAACCTGAATGATAGTGGAGCCTTCTTCATAGAAGACAGTGGACCCATCTGGCCTGACCATTGGAGCTCAGATCCCGGCAACTTCGCAGGATTTGTTATGCCTCAGAACCCAGTGCCTCCTGACTTCTTCAATGGCTGGTCAGATTACATGCAGGACAATTTCATGGGAGCCCAACGGCGTCAGTACCCTACAAAGTATGCCGGATATCGCACATACTAGACTGGTTTCCTTATTTCATAGTTTGTGCACAAGCAGTATTCCAGCAATGCAAGTACTGTGGCTTTGCTCAACAGTTCGAAAAAGCTGTTATGATGCAGTGTTATTTAAAGCTAATTGCATTTTTTCCTCTACCAGCACAAGGTGGTTTTGTTATGATGAATTGTCACTATAAAGATGACTGTTGCCAAGACCTGACATTTGTTGACCTAAGTGAAGGAGGGAAACTTGTTCGAAAAAGATGAAAACAACACACACACAAAAATCTTTTTATCCATCTCCACTTCCACCCCTCCGTGTCACACCTCCCACCCATTCTCCTCCCATAAGACCCATTTATCTACTAAAGGGAATCGGCCATGATGCATTTAAAAATTATTTTGAAAAACATCACAGAGAGAGGGCAGCTATGACAAATTCCAATTGAAACATGGAAAAAACCTGTTGTCTGATAGTATCCTTTCGGAGCACTACACTGGTTGCCAAGGGATGTAGTTGCCAGGTGATGCTGATTAGCTTTTGTACAGTGTGGACTTTTTTGTTGTGGCTTATAGCGCCTCCTGCCAGACAGAGCCTGGATAAGACAGAGCCTTGTTAAGTTAGAGCCTGGATAAGAACTTTTTGTGGGTATGAACCTAAAAAGTTTCGCTTCGTTTTATTCATTGTAAAACTACAGGACTGGATTAACCCGGGCTTAGCTCAATGAAGTTGGTCAAATTGTGCTTGTCTACTCCTGAAATCGCGTGTATTTATCTGTTAATGAACACTAGTAGTAAATTTCTCTTGCTCCTTGAAATTTGTGTGAATTGAACTCTACAGTAGTTAAATAGTGTGGTCTCAAGACATTCCTAAGTAAATTGAGATTCCAGAACAAGAGATTAGATAACATATTGATCAGTAGGTCTTGAATCACAAGTAAGGTGATGTGATTTGGCTGATATACGAGACCAAGAAGACACGGAGGTGGTGGTGGCACTAGTGCTGGTGCAAGATGGTTGGGTCAAAGACCCATGAGCACTTAGTCTTCTAATCTAATCACATGTTTTGTTAAGAGATATTGTTAGCAAACCCTGAATATCCATAATAGAATGTGGCTGTAATAACATTGATTAACAGGGATGAAAGTGGGGGAAAGTCTTTGATTCTGAAACCGAGTTGGTCATCTTTCCAATCCTGAAACTGAAACCGACTATCATAGTTATCCTGAAAATTACCACAAAACGAGACCAGATCCAGAAAATGTCTGGTTTGATAACATAGGTAGTGAACTCAAAAGTCATATGAATATGATTTGCTTTTAAAACTGTTTTAAACAAATTTTAGAAATAGAGTTTGTTACTTACCGCCAATGACATTGACAAACAAAGCACATGACAAGACACGATGCATTTCAACCTCTTGGGTCTTCTTCAGGCGAAAAAATAAATCACATTTAACAATTGGGACAGTACAAACAAAGAACGAAAAATGACTCATCTGTTGTCCATGTGGTGGGGAGAATAGCCGCTAGGCGGAAGTCTAAAAAATGTTTTAAAACAAACAAGTAGTACGAGTCTTTGTGTTTAGCTTACTAGTTACATCAGTTGTTAGCTGACAAAAAAAAAATTATTACAAATTTGTTTTCTTTCTGTTGATAATGTTTAGTGCAGTACAAAATGTGATAAAAGCAAAGGCTCTCATAAGATAAACAGTACATCTACTAGAGGAATCAGGTAAAGTACCCCCACCCCATCTGCCTCCTGCCCTCTCCCCAAGAAAGGAAAAAAATGATATACTGAGATTGAAGTCAACAGTTGAGTTGTTTAATGTTGTGTTCTGGCAGACGTTACCCGCGGTAGCCCATTCACACTTTGCGTTGCTAATGAATTATGTAGCAAATTTTTATGTGCCTTAGTTGGTTGTGTGAGAAGCTCATGATATTTTTTTTTCCTGCACGAGTCTTGCTTCTACTTTCAGTCGCACAGACTCCATAGTGGTGCTTCCCTGTTATGCAGGTTTGTGTGCCAATCCAAGTTCATGCAGCCACTCAAGTTTTCCTGTGATTTTCGCATGGTTTTGACCGATTTGCTGTTTGATGCCATTTTTTTGTTATTTACTTCCTTTTTTCTCCTCTCCCTATCTCACTCCCTGCATGATCCACTGTCTGACCATGGCTTGACAGAAAATAACTTTTCTGTTTTTTTATGAAATGTTTTGTATCTTTCTGGCTGAATGGCTTCAGTAATCATGACTTGAAAAGAAAAAGATTTTGTATCCAAAATTAATTAGACAATGGTGAAATTAACCAACAGTTTTTTTTTTTCATGTTTATTTTGTTTTCAGGTATGATTTATGAAATAAATTATACAGTATGAACCATAGATGAAATATTGCTTTTCCAATATACCTAGGTTTTCTTACCAGAATACTTATTTTGTTTTCAATTGTAATTTATGGAGTAAATCATATGAAGATGAGCCAAAGATTAAGTGTTGCCTTTCCAAAATATTGTGGATTCAGAAAGTATGCCAACAAACTTGCTGATCAGTGGATGATTTAAAAGAAATTTCTTATTTAGGTTTTAGTTTATTCTGAAGACTTGCATTAGTTCTGTTCTCTCTGAGAATCATGAAAGAAAAGAGTATGAAAATTGCCCTTCAACATTTAGTAGTTACCTGTTTTTGATTACTGCTCGATATATAATTCTGACCTCCCTCCCCTGTACACCCTTTAATCTGTTTGTGAAAGATTAGTTTTACAACACTTCAAAGCATTGCACTCATCTTATTTGCTGTGTATCTTTGTTTAGTATTTTTTCCCCCGCATTAATGTTGAAGGTTTCACATCTATAAGCATATGACATTCCTGTACTGTTCGCAAAGTGTCCTTGTGAAATGTTTGTGTTTGCAGTGTCCTTGTGAAATGTTTGGTGACTCCTTTTTCTCCATGGGGGATGATTGATTTATTCCTTGTACTAACAGTAACTTGTGTGTATGGTACAAGGAAATTCTAAGCAGCAGTGGCTTGTTTTGTGCACATGTAGAAAGTCTGTATTATAACAGGTTCCTGTGGATATGCCTGGTCAGTCATTTATCTAATCATACATTTGTGTTTGAAATGTGAAGACTTTCAGCAGACTGATTACAGCAGCTTGGTTTCAACATTGTCTCGTCATCCTTTTGACTAAATGTAATCGGCTGTCTGTTGTGCCATAACATTCTTTGCTGTACTAATTATGCCTGCCAGGGAATGCTTTCTTGCAGGTCTGAATTGTATCATCAGTCATAATGTAGTATACATGGTACACTTTTCTTTAAGGAAGCAAGATATTTGGTTCAATGCCAGAATAGCCGGGAGCCGGAATAGCGCCGAATTTGTGATCCTGGGGTTGCAGGTTCGAATCTCCGCCGGGCCGTTTCGGTACAGGGGGATTTTTCCTTCGGAGTTAACATTGGTTTTGACTCCATTTCCCATACAGTCCTTTGAATGAGACTATAAACCGAGGTTCCGTGTGTGATCGCACGCATAACATCTTGCACACACGTAAAATCCCATCACCAACTTTCGGAAGAGTAGGCCAGTTTGGCCGTTGGTATGGATGACACGCTACACATAGCATGTACCCTGCGTGAGAAATGGAAAGAATGAAGGAAGTAAGGAAATTGAGTGAACGATACTGACTGGATGACACAGGAAACGACTGAATGAAGAGCCATCTGGCAGCTCTTCTGTCGGCAGTACTCGGGCAGGCAGCCCGTTGTGTAAACGAGTGTGGAGTGTAAAGTGCTTAGAGCTTGGTCTCTAGCCAGGAATAGGCACTATATAGGTATTCATTATTATTATTATTGTTATTATTGATCATGATGAAATATGCATTTTGCTCGAGGTAAAGAACGATTCATCATTATGCATTTAAAGATGAGTTCATTGTTTGAAGGTACATTGCAGTGTTTTGTTCATGCCAATGCACAATTACGTATCAGAATAGGGACAGGAGAGAATGAACTTGCTCAGGGATTACCTGTTGTTTCCAAATCTGACATTCCCAGCTGGTATGTGTTAATGCCACTGCAACATTCACCTGAAGTCTGTCTGTCTGACAGGGCATTCTCCAAATAGAAAAAAGAGCCTTATAAAACCAGAATGACAGCTCTATAATATTGGCAGTGCAGAGGCAAGTTCAGTAAATCATGCCTGGGGAGACTCTTGCAACTTTGCAAGGGTATCTATTTAGAATTTTGGCTCCTTTCATTGAGCCATAGGTATAATTGTTCTGTAAATTGTGTTTGCGAGCCTGGATGTGTTCTATGAAAACTGGCTTTTTCTCTTTCCATCAACTCTTGTTAATTTGTTGATATTCTTGTACTGTTTTGAAGATACTATTCCAAATGTCTTTATGATATTTGCTCAATAGCTATGTCTCCAAGGTTGTTTTTTTTTCAGTGTAAAATGTTGGTTCCACAGTTTATAAATCAAAATGCCCCATTGAAATGTAAGGATCTTTTAATAGAACTGTGAAGATTTTTTTTACCTCTGTGTATGTATGTGTGCTCTATTTTGTACTTGATGTATTCTAGTCACGTGAGATGTTGATTTTTGAGTCATGACTGTTCTGACAGGTTTGTTTTGTTATTTAGACTTTAAGACGAGTGATTACAACTGAAGTCTCCACTCTTTCTGTTGAAAATAAAGCCTAACGAGTGCTTTGGCCTTCTTTTTTTTTCTCTCCTTTTTTTGAAAAGTCTCTTCAGGTTGGCATTGTTTAAGTTTATCTGCATCAGAGAGATAATCTGGATCCTTGTTTTATTTCATATTGGGCATTTTTATTTCAGTGTTGTAAGTTTTCCAGTTTCTGAAACAGATTGGTTTTGGGTTTAACTGGTGTTAATTCAGTGTTGGTTTTGTCATTGGATTTATCATTCCATATTGTGTTTGTTACTTGAACGTTATAACATGACCTTCATGGTTGGATGTGCCATCCGCAGTGTGTCTGTACAAATCTGAGGGTTTTGTACATGTTCAGATTAAGGACATAACTTTCAGATTTGGTGTCACTTTGATGATGTTGAAAATGAATGGTTCAAAAATAATCTTATAAATGCTTACAAATGATTCTTTGGTGATGCATCAGTCTCTTCTTGCAGCTGTTTTGTTGTCATCATTCTCATTAATGTGTAATGTCAGGTTATTGTTACTATCATTCATTTCAGTTTGTGGAAAAAAACTGTAGCCACTTCATCCCTGTGTTACCACATCCAGGCATATGTATGTCCAGTTTGCTGTTTGGGTATTTCTTATCTCAGACAATTTTCCTGAAAACTGGTGTACTTTGGAAACTCTTTTAGATCTAATTGCTTTTGTAACTTTAAAAGAGTTCATTGAAAGCTGATGATCATTTGCATTTCAGCATCATAATAACATGGACTTAATGTAACTGGTGAAAGGATGGATGTATGTAAACTGACACACTGATTGTGAAAACATGGAAAAAGAAAGAAAAAAGGAATAGAGCAAAGGAAAACTTTCAAATGACTTAATTGTGAAAGCTTGAAAAAAAATATCAACGGGTGTGGGGGGGGGGGGGTTCACATAAACTGTGAATACATATCACAGAGTTTTTGTGAGGTGGATTATATTTTGCAGTGTGGTGGGTTAAGTGTAGAAAGACCAAAATTGTTTGGTGCACAAGTCTACATTTCATTCTTAATTATTTCCATTACTGTGTGAAAAGAAGTCAATGGGGATACTAAGGGCTCTTTTGGTACGAATAGTTTCCCTGCATTCTGGAAGTTAGGTTGTTTTCTTTTTGCCGTCACTGTCTTTGACAGTTGCTTTCATTTTTGTCTTTCTTTACTCGGTCTACAGTTTTTCTGTCAATGTGGACCTTTTCCCTGTCTGAGCTGGAAACTCGTCTATCCTTTTTTTTCTCCTGATCACCTGTTTTGAGGTGCTAGCTCTTACACTGTTGTATTCCATTGATAGTGAAAGCTGTCCGGAGTGGACATTAGCTCTGTCCATTCTGCAATGTCAGTGTGTCCCTATGACTTTTTTTGGAAGCATTTATCTGGATTTTGTATTTTTTTCATTGCTACTACATGTATTTTTATTCTTAATACTTTTTTTTTATAATCTGGAAGTGTGAAGCCATGAAGGTGGCTAGCGTCTCGGCACAGCTTCTGTTTCCCATAATAGTTGGCTTCCACGACAGTTTTTGCTTTTGCTGTTTTTATTGTACGATAGTCTTTTTTGATGATGTGACTTGTTTAACACGTTATTTTTTTCCAGTATGAGTTTGACAGACCTGGAAAGGTTCTGTGTGGTTGGCTGTGTTACTGTAGTAAAATTTACCTTTCGTTAAAAAAATTGTTGCTGTTAACACATCCTGATTATCATTCCCAACAGATTTAGTGATGAACTGTTGCCGTTTTATTCATGTTGTAATTCCCTTGACTTTGTCTTTAAAAAAGAAAAAAAAAAAACCCTCCTTCATTCCTATTACGCCCATCAGTTGGTGTAACCTTTTCAGTTATAATTATGCATGTTTCAGTAAAGAGAATAAAGAGTTCAGGGTGAAATCCTTCATTGGAAATGCTACTGTGCCTTGAGTTTGTACTGGTACATGTGTGGTTCACTTTTGGGTGTGAAAAGTTTGGTTTCTGAATAAACCTTTACTTGTGTTCCAACTGGTATCCTTGTTCACTGGACTGAATGGGTACCTTGGTGTTGAAGTGACATTTCATCTATTGATCTGCTTGTGCGATTTTTCTTTTGCCAGTGAAGATACATGGGATAAAAAGCGTGCCTTTTAATCCACTCCATGTACTGGGGATCAGAGAGAGCAGGATGGCAGATAGATCTGACATAGAGGGGAGAGATGAGTGGTAAAAATCCATTAAAACTGTGGAAGGTCAACACAGCATAATCAGTAAAGGAATAACATGAGTTTTCTCTGATTTTTAGAAAATCATACAGGCAGTATTGTTGAGTGAATGAACTGAAGATGAGAAATGTCTTGACAAGGACAGGGGTTCTGCAGGACTGGCATATGCCGGATTTTACCACTAAACTTTTGTACTGGTCAACACTGAAAGTTTATTTGAAGAGGTGAAACAAGATGGATGGTGTTGCTGTTAAGAGAGCTGAATCGAGTTTGTTCTCTTTGCCTACATGTGTGTGTGTGTGTGTGTGTATGCACCCTGCGACATGACCTTTTGCTGTCTGTGGTGTCTTGTCTGGTCAGATCCTATGCTGAATGTCCTTTGCCAGGAGGGAAGAGATGTGACAGAGGGCAGTTTATGAGGCAGAGGCAGGGGGGGGGGGGGGGGGGGGGGGGGGGGGGGGCATCAAACATTTAAGCTGCTTTGGTGGCCTTAACATTAAATAGTCATGGCTGTCTGACAATACTTTTTTTGTTGCCAGCACTGTGCACTTACAGTTTTTGAAAAGAGATGACTTGGAAACAGGAAAGTGACCTCTTAAATGACGGCTTCAAGAGTGAGAAAGCTGTGAACTAATTCCCTCTCCCTCCCCCCCCCCACTCCCAAGTTAATGGTTAGCAGATCAGCATATCTGACAAATGAGATCGCACACGGACAGATTTGCTCTGATCAGGACACTGATATTCTGTATGGAAGCTCAAAATGAAATTTTAAAGACTCCCATTGTTCTTTTTTTTGTGTGTAAACCTCTTACGGGACAGGGACTTGGAGAGCCAGCACTCGGTCTTTGTCAGAAGGGATACAAAGGGAGACAATTTGAAGACGAGGCAAATAAATCGAAAAGAGAGCTAGTACTTGTTCAATACTTTCACAACGGGCACAGCAGAGCAATGTCGCCCCCCTGCACACGCGTGCACCGCATGTGCTTACAACCGTTGCAGACGTGTGATTTTCGCACTTTTTTCACTTTATTTTACGTCCCCTAAGATAAACCTAACAAGCAATTATTATATATCAACGGAAAGGGTAAAATGCGAACTTTGCTAAGAGCATAGACTTAATAAATACATTTTTGGTAAAATAGCAAAGCTACAGTTATGGAAACAACATAAGTAAAACGTGGAACACAATCTTGTTTACATTTGTTTAGTTAGTATGGTAACAGCAAATGAGGAAGAAAAGGGGCATAAAATTCACACACGCCTTCTGCAAAACTTCCAAGTGCCAGATGGGTCTCTTTGTTCGGACTACTCTGGGGTCACAAAGGTCATCGCAAGCGCAAGTAAACTTACCCTTCCAGTGGCTAGAACCTGTTCAAAATGTTTAAGGCAGCTGCATCCCTTAGACCGTAGATGAGAGAATGGAGAATTTTTTTTTATAGTTGTGCCGTCACGGCACGTCCAGGCAGTACAGCAACATTGCCATCACCACGGAACGGCTCGTCATGACCGAGTTGCCATGACTATTGCACGGCACGTTGCGAAAAAGTTAATATGAGAGAATGCTCTGAAAGGGTCTAATGTGGCCAGTTGGGCTATAATTACACTGGAACAGTTGAGATGGCAATTTGTTTGTGAGTCAGAGTTTCCATTGAGAGAACTGGTCTTTGTTTGAGGTTCAAAGATCTCTTAACCCATTCCACTCGTTATGGGTACTGGCTGAAAAAACTTAAGGTATGGTCCAGGTCAGATGAAAATTATGCCATAGCAATGGCAGTGTTCTATTTAGAAATATATGTTTAAAAGTCTCTGTTGTACCTGTATCCCCTGAAAAGTACATGTGTCAAAAAAGCTCTTAAATATTGAGGGGTTTGTTGATTTTGACCTAAACTTGAACCCAAGACATTAAAATCGGTCCCACAATGCAACATTATATTAGTGATCATCTATCACTTTAGCTGAAGTGAAATCAATCTAGCAGTTCATGAGAAATCATGATGAGAGGTATATGCAAAGACATGTAAAAAGTCATTGCCTATCCCAATCCTAATGGTCCTGATCTACCCAAATTCCTAGCATAGAAAAAAAAAATACAGAAAAATTCCTCACAACTGGTCTCGGTCAGTTTTCAACAAATACAACAAAAAGGTCATCAGAGCAATTGAGCTTGAGAATTTTTATTCCAATAAAAACTTGACATCAGCATGTCGAGTCTTCCAACTTACGAAATGGAAAAAAAGTTCTGACATGCTGTTTACCCATTGGACCAAAGCTGGTAACAATGTACATACTTAAAAAAAGGATTGGTTTGAATACATCAATGTCAACAAACAGGTGTAATCTAAAAAAACAACTGGAATCCCACCTGCATGCACCATAGACCATTGGGAACTGCCTTTCGGAAGGAAATGGCAGTTCTTTCAACCTCTTCCATTTGTTTTACCAGCAGTCAAATGCCCTGCAGATTTTAGTATATTTTTTTGAACTCGTACTTAAAAATAGTCTGCTTGAACAATACATTGCTTTTTCCTTATTCGATAAGTTGAAGGAATAAATATTGGCGAGTACAAGTGACTAAACAATTATTGCTGTCAGTAGGGGGCTTAGTAGGTGGCGTCCTGCAAATGTTGGATCAGAAACAGACACCACTGAACACGAGTAAAGTTGACGCCACAGCAGTGCAGTGTCTCCTCTGGTGGGGTTCCTTATGATAACTTGATACTGTTTTCACTGGACTGCTGGTGCTGGGGATGTGCCTTGACAAACCAAGAATGGGCAGCAGCAATGAGCGGCGCTAGACTGATGTGGAAGAAAGGACAGCAGAAAAAAAGGGAATGTTGACATAGTAAAGCCACTGAACTTCAACTTGTGTGCAATTCTTACTGTTAAAGGAACCTCTGTGGAAGTAGTTGTCACCTAGAATGTAACATAAACAATAATTCTGTGGTGACTATAGAGTTAGCATGCAAAAAAGCGCTGCTGTCTAATGCGCCTTGGTTGTAATACAGTATTGTTCTCTTCCAAGAGTGTCCAATTCATCTACATTGTACCCATAGCACATCGTGTTGCCACAACCTAACTGACAGCAAACTATAACTCTTAAGACGCAGGCCTGTTCGTTCCAACAGCAGCAGTAGCAAACAGTGCTTGTGGAAAACAAGAAAGAATTGTCCACAGGCTTAGCATCAGTTGGCAGTGCACCTGTTGTTCTCAACCAGAGCAATAATCGTTCACTCCTGGAGTGGATGTCATTGCGCATTAAGGAAATTGTAGTGTAACTGATGGCACATGGTCATCAGGGTCTTAGACACAACCGTAACAGTCAACACCACCACCCCCTGTTCCAATATCCAACCTGAATCTTATTCAAAGCACTTCATTTTCATGTAAAACCCTTGCTTCACTCTAACCCACAAATGAATGCATCATCATAGGCATTTCTTTCTTCATATTAAATGTGAATGAAAAAGTGATGGGTCAGTTCTAGGCCATTCATTCTATGTTTGACCTTTTATTCACCCTAGGCACTGAACCTAAACCCCAGTGACTTCTAGCTTAAGCTAATGTCATGTCATGGAAATCCATCATTATGGGACAGGCAATCTGGAGTGTTGTGAGGTGGTTGCTGCCAGCCAGGCAAGGGTGTATGAATGCGAGAGGGTCAGGAGAGTCAACTGCTCAGTCTGGCTCCCAAGACTGAGTAATTTACCACCAAAATGAGCCTTTGTGTGTGGTGGTCTGCCTATGTGATGTTAGATCACAACAGGCACTATACATCAATAGTGCAGGCTGGTATTAGGACTGAGATTGGACAGACCTAGGTATGGGTAGGTGTATGGAGTAAGCTGGAATGACAGCATGAGAAAGAGGCTACTGAGTCGACAAAGCGCGCTGGTGACCTACTCGTTTTTGATGTGAACCAGTTTTTTAGGAAGAAGAAGGATGTGAAGATAGAAAGGGAACAAAACATTCAAATTTAACTTGAAAACAGCACATCTTCCTCAATCTTTCCTACATTTTATCACACTGATCCATCATTTTCACAATCTGTTATGCAACAGCAAAAAAAGTCCACTCCCCATTACTCAGGATATAACACTGGATCATAATTCTATTTCTACACCAGCAACTTGCATACACACACATACAACAGCATATGAAGCAGAAATGAATATCCGCAACAATAAAATCAACTCTGAAGGATGTGCTTTCACACTGGTCCACAGTTTTCTACTTCACTCATGCGAAGAATGGCTTCCTGATTTGAGTGTACCTCAGAATCCTTGACTAGCATTTTTCACAGTTCATCACAGTGATTGCCACAATCTGACAGCCTCCTCCTTCACTTAATTGTTGCCAGCTGATCCTGAACCTCATCCAGATGGATTAAACTGTAAACAAACATTCAATCCTGGTTATAAGAATATCATATCATAATTTTAATATGATTTGACTCATAAGCCTACATTAACTTTGGAATACACACTGTAATGACAGTCTTTAAACCAACAGGTTTACCTGAAATCCGAGATACTAGGCTTGAAAATAGGACCAGACACAGATCATATGGATCTTTTCATGTATCCTGATAAATACAAGACTTTAAAACACAGACATTACAGTCTAGTATGTTTAACCTGAAATTGACTTGACCGATATTTTCTTTTCAGATTTGCAAACTCTGGGGCACCTAAAGAATCTGTTGAAACCAATCAATACATTAGGACTACCTGAAATTTAGGCACATCAATTTTCAAGTGAACTGACTTATTCAACACACACACACTTTTAATAACTTAAACCACATGGGAACCTATCTCCCCTCTCCAAACCCAGTGCAATAACTTTTTTTCTTTTACCAAGTTACATCTCCCCCTACCCTGTCCCTCTTCCTTACCTCCACCCTTTCAGACCCCAATCTCATGATATTTTGTCGCTTGCATTTACCTGTCCAAACACCAGATGAGTACAAAAACAAGCAAGCCAGGTCTCCCCACCTTCCCCCTTTCCATCTCCATTCCCAGACGAAATGATCCACCCCATGTACGACATATCATACAAGAAGAGAGGGAAGGGTGTTTGGATAAGTTATCTATTCAGACGCAGGAGAATGAAAACATAATTACCTCCTTTCGATGGCAGCTTCTCTGTAAAAGAACAGAACGGACATTTTTTCAGCTAGTGGTACATGGAAAAGATGAAGTACGTAATCCAAGCAAATGAACACAGATGTCTTCAATTCACTGTATGGACCCATGAGAAAATGATCCATTCGATAAGCATCATGGCTATCATTATTGTCTTAAATGGGTTCATACAGTACTATCAATAAGAATTTCAGGGACTTTTCTTCAGGTCCCCCTGTTTGTTTTCTAAGGATTCTAAAATTGACGTAAAGAAAGCCAAGTGTAATGCAGTATACACACCACTTACCATGTCATCAGTAAATCATCTGCAAGATAAGTGATCATTAACAATTGATACCTGAAGCAGATGGGGTCCAGACTCCACCCCTCCCCCTTACCCCCCCCCCCCCCCCCAAAAAAAAAATTAAAAAAAATTACAAATGTGTAGTGAACAGATTTTTTTTTCTTTTTCTTTTCTTTTAAATTTGTTTTCCTTTCTTCTCTCTTTTTTCTTTCTTTTTTTCTTCTTCTTGCAAAGACTAGTTCAAGAAACATGCTCCACTTTAAGCATCAAAATTCTGAAAACAGTAAGTAACAGCAAAAGCTTATACCCTCTTTCATTCCTGTCTACCCTCTTTCTTAAGAAAGGAAAAAAAAATTGTCCTTAAAAAATTGGAGGAAAATCGCAGAATGCCCTGAAGAGATGCAGAAAATCAGTCTGTAAATCAAACTATCCAAAAACTATACTTTTTATTTCTAATATCTACTTCTGTCAATAGATCAAACAGCTGGGCAGGTGATAAACTAATTACATCACAATCATAAATGCATACATGTAGCAATGTTTTTCATCCAACCAAAAACATAGTCAATTTTAAACCACAATTACCATCAAATGAAAACAAGTCGTTACGGAGAGGAAACTATTGTCTGTTCAACTGTTACTGTCAGGTTTTCTGCCTATGTCATATCTGTTTCAAAATTCAACTAGTTCGTGCATCAAGTCCCTCAGTTGCCTGAAAGCTGAAACAAGTTTAACTGTAACAGATCACTGATGAGTTTACTATTGTGGCAAAGTAAGCTGACAACTTAATTTACAATCAACATGTAATATAAGGCAAGTCTGAAACAGACTGACTGAAATGTGTCCTTCCACAGACATTACGCTGTTCAACAGCAGAATTAGCAGGCTCCCCTCACCTGTCATAGTCACCTTGCAGGCAAATTGAACTCTTGAACAAACCAGCAAAACAATAAAAATCTTACAACTATCTTGCTTTCATCTTCTCCATTCATACAAATCATAAACTTAAAAGCGCAATCAGCAAGAAATATGTCATAAAAATTTTACACAGTTAAAGCAATACCTACTGGAATTCAAGCTGTGATCTCACAATGTCCATCTTCTTCAGAGCCTGAAAATGAGAAAGGAACGAGTTTAACCACAACAATGTCTTATCATGCATTTTAATGAGTTGACCCCAGTGGTGATTATCAGCTACAATAGAAAACCATGCAACATTAAACCAAATATAATAATTCAGAGCAAAAGGTGTATCTTTGATATTTACAACTTGTTTTTCCATATCAAAATACAATAATCTTTAATACCAAGCCAAAATATTGAACCATATTCATGGTTTAAAATAAAAATGTGCATGCTTAGTTACATCGAGCCTTTTACAATTAAAGGTATGTTTTAATAACAAGCAAGATGTATCTTTTAGGTTTCTTCCCATTTTATTAGTTTCTATGCTGGCTCATCATGTTATGGCCTTGTTTTGGTCCAAGATGAATTATTTTTCAGTCATAACAGATTAATCTGAGGCATTCATTACTGCAAAGTTTCCAGTGCTGCAGACTGCAGTCTTTCATCATGTTGCAGTTTTCAGTCAAGGCATGAAAATAATGTGGGTTCATGAGAAACAAAAACAAAGAACATACTCATAAGTAATTACTTATGTCTTAATTATAAATGCAAATGAAGCTGCCTGACAACTTGATCAGTTTGACTGTTAATGGCTTGAAGTCCATACTAAGAAAAGAAAATGCAGTACCTCCAAAGAACCCTGAATATGCTGTTCCTGAGACGCAAAGTTCTTTGCAGCTTGAGCCAGTAGCTGAAACAAAAACAAAAAATCAACACTGTGCATTTTTGTATTTTACTTCAAATGAATAAAATACTGAATCTGATCTTATACTTTAAAATGGTGGATGGGGGGTGACATGGATACTGTAGAAAATGTAGATCTGTATTCATTACCATACTGATGTAAATTTATACACAATTTGTTGTGCATGATAACTGATACCCATCTCCATACATCCACTAATATTAAACACATGTACACAAACTTACACTCACAGTGAGGCACACAGAAAGGAGATAATACACTGAGCTGAAACAGGGAAAGGGATAGGTGATACATCACATAAAAAATTAGCAAACACATTTCTTACGTATGTATCGGTGAAACACCATTACTTGACTTGCATGGTGCAATGTAAACATACATCAAGTCACACATGATAAATGTAAATACAAAGTAACTAGACATTTTCTGCCATCTTCTTTGATACAATAAAATATGTATATTGTTAGTGAGTTTCCAAAAACCCTATCAGGCAATGACTGATTTCAGAAATCACTGAAATCCTATTATGATGAAAAAGATTCTTTATAATCATTTATAACCATTTAAAAGATTTGCTTATTCATTTAGTTTATTTTTTTGTCAAAAAAAAGAAAGAAAAAA
The DNA here is from genome assembly GCA_018398815.1 of Conus ventricosus. NCBI lineage: Eukaryota > Metazoa > Mollusca > Gastropoda > Neogastropoda > Conidae > Conus > Conus ventricosus. The sequence continues at coordinate 100,999,309 of CM031597.1, read as the reverse complement.
AGATGAAGTCTTATTTTCAGGTGTGTATATACTGACCACAGCATGAGTGCTTCTTTATTCTGCAATACTAACCTCTAGACCGATTTGTATTAACAGTAATTAATACTGACTGGCTTCATATTTCATAATAAAAAACACATTCTGAAGAAAAAGACAAGAAACATTTACAGGTGCTTCTTAACTTTACTCAAAGTCAAACCACATGCTTTCTGAATGAAACAGAGACCAAATAAAACAAGTAGTCAAATGAAAAAACCTTTCAAGTTATTTTCTTATGTTTGGGGGAATGTATCAAAATTAATTAAACATCATCAACTTTGATCGCAATTCAACCAGACTGCAAAAAGTGAAGAATGTGTTGTTTTTCTCTTAAGTCTTCAAACTCTTGAGCACTAGGTAATAAACCCAGGGCTCCTCTACTTCTACCCCCCTTCATGGCATTCCTACCTGTTATCAATGACTGTCAGCTGGATTGTCATTTACAGCCAAGCTCTTTGTGAATGACAGAACATATCCTAAGTTGCAATAGTCAAAAAGAATCAAAGTGACAACACAAGATAACCTTGAGGATCTGGAGAGACTTGGTATCTGGAAAATTCAGGGCTGGAAAATGGAAAATCACTCTCAGTCTCAGAAATGCTCAGCATTCTATGAGATCCACTAATGTACCATCATTCAAAACAAATACTCTCTGCATGGCCACCAGTTCCAAGGATAACCTGGCCTACCACCTTAATGTTATATTCATCTTTCCATATAGGAATATTACATACTCTTTGGAAAATGAGCACGTCCAGAGGGTCATGGGTTCGATTCCCAGCCATGGCTCGTCCCAAGATGGGAAAAAAAAGGGCAGCAGACAGACATCCGGAGTCAATGTCATGAACCGGGTGTGGCCCAACCCCCCCTAGAGTGTCAGGAGATAAGGGCCGAAACATTTGCTTGAAGGGGGCTTCTCTTCTGAGGAGCCTCTGCTGCCATGCTCTCCACGAGTTTCTTTCTATTGATGCATGGGTAAACCATTGACTTCCGGGAATAGGCTGGAGGACATCCGGGAAAGACCGGAGGACAGGGAACCAAGGGCTCTGTGGGCTGGCTCCCCACTTTGCCATCAACATGTGGCTACTAAGAACAAAAGGAAAAGATGCTCCCAGGATTCACCGAAAGGGGGAGAGAATGATGAATCTATCGGTGCTTAACCAATCACGACTGCAATCCCAAAACGGACTATGAACATGGCCCAAATGGAATATCCATATGTCTATGGAAAGCATTTCGATACCACCCGTGGCATGAAGATCCACAGAACAAAGATGGGATGTGTGAAGACTCATCTGAATGAGCAGCAGCGCACTGCATCAGCAGATAAGACGTCAGAAGACCAAGGCCAGGATTTAAACCACAGTGCCAAGGACATCCACACCGTTGGTTCGGATGAGGAATTGGCACAGGCCCTTGATGCCAGGCACCTGAAACTCAACCTGCCACGAGCAAACGAAACTGAGAATTGGGCGAAACCGGATGCAAAAATCGTCCAAAGACTTGATGCACTGATTAGGAAAAGCACCCTGGAACACAAACGAGCGACATATGGGGACACTGTGTATGCCACATGTAGAGACACCTATGGAGCAAAACTACCCAAAGAGAAAACACCTCCAAAGAAATCCAGACGCCAAGAAGAGATGGACAAGATCAGGGTCCAAAAGAAAAACCCCAAGAAGCAAATGAAGACCACACTGCCAGCTGAAAAACAAGGCTTGGAAAAACTCTGGAAAGACCTGAAAGCAAAACACAGCGCCCTCAGCAAAGCGGAATCTGCGAGGAAGAGGAAGAGCAAAAAGAAGAAGACCCAAGAGCACTTCTTCAGAGACCCCTTCCAGTTTGCCAGAACACTGTTAGTGTTTGAGCAGCCGAAATCTGGGACCCTAAGTGTGGACAAAGGAGTTTTTGAGCAGCATCTGAGGAAAAAATACTCTGACTCACTCGACATTCAAGGTCTGGTGTGGCCAACCAAACCTGAGGAACAGTTCAATGACAAGCCACCCAAAGTTGGCGGAAATCAAGAAGGTAGTCGATAAAGCCAGAGCCAAATCATCACCAGGGCCAAACGGAATACCTTACCAGCTGTACAAAGAATGTCCCAAGGTGCTGGAGTGGCTCCACAGGCTGCTGCGATCAGCTTGGAGAAACCAGAGATCAGCGGTCAGTGGATGACAGCAGAAGGTGTGCACATCCCCAAGAGCAAAACTCAAGTGACATCAGCCCGTTCAGGCCAATATCACTACTGAACGTCGAAGAGAAAATCTTCTCTGTCATGGCAGCAAGGCTGACCAAGTACCTCATGGAAAACAAGTACTTGGATGTGTCAGTCCAGAAAGGTGGCATCCCAGGCGTGGCTGGCTGTAAAGAACATGCCACAATGATCTGGGATGCAATCCAAAGAGCAAAAACAGAAAAGAGAAACCTGGACGTAGTGTGGCTTGATCTGGCAAACGCATATATAAATAAATAAATAAATATGGATCTGTACCCATGAGATGATACAGCTGGCTCTTGAGATGTACCATGTGCCAAAGAACATCCGCGACATGCTCAAGAAGTACTTCAATGGCTTCTCAATGCGGTTCTCTACCAAGGACACAACAGATTGGATCAATTTGGAAGTGGGCATTGCAATGGGCTGTGCAATTTCCCCAGTACTGTTCATGTTGGCAATGAAAGTCATCTTGAAAGCAGCAGCAACAAGCAACGCAAGACAACAGACCTTGGCGATGGATACAAGATGCCCCCTCTCAAGGCCTTCATGGATGACACTACAGTGATTTCATGTAGAGAAGACGAGACATGTCATGTGCTGGAGAGGCTGGACGACATAGTTGCTTCATCCAGAATGAAGTTCAAGCCAAAGAAATCATGGAGTCTCTCACTGAGGAAAGGAAAAGTGGCCGAATCTGTGGTCTTCAGTGTTGCCAACCAGGCCATTCCAACAGTCGCAGAAGAGCCAGTCAAGAGCCTTGGAAGGTAGTATGATGATACCCTGAAAGACACACAAAGAGCAAAAGAAACCAAACAGATGTCGGAAGAAGGCTTGGGGACCATTGACCAGTGTGGGCTCCCTGGCAAATACAAGGTCTGGTGTCTACAGTTCATGCTGATACTAAAGCTCCTATGGCCTCTGATGATATACGAGATCTGCACCAGCATAGTGGAGGCAATGGAAGCCAAAATCAACAAGTTCACAAGGAAAATGGCTTGGTGTCCCACCCTGTCTCACGGACATAGCGCTGTACTGTCACCAAGCAAAGCTGAAACTACCACTGAAATCCATCCTTGAGGAATACAAAGCAGGGAAGATCAGACTTCAAAGCATGCTGGAGGACTCTGGAGACAAGGTGGTAAAAGCAACCAAGCCCCAGCTGAAGACTGAATGGTGGTCAAAGGCCAAAGGAAAAGCCAAAAGAGACATGATGATTCAGGAGATGAGAAAAGAAAAAGACCAAAAAAGACTCCAAAAAGCAGTCCAGCAGAGCCAGCAAGGGCAATGGACAATGTGGGAGAATGCACTCCAAAGAAGTCTCACTTGGAATGACATTTGGCACATGGCCCCTCTCAGGATCAGTTTCATTCTCAGATCTGCATGTGACCTTCTGCCCTCAAATGCAAACCTGGTGAAGTGGGGAAAAACAAATGATCCTGCATGCCCCCTCTGCCATGAAAAACAAACAGTGGAGCATGTCCTAAGCTCATGTAAAGTAGCCCTGGCTCAAGGAAGGTACACATGGAGGCATAACCAAGTGCTCAAAGAGATTGTCCAAGCAGTCTGGACTAGTACCAACACCACAAAAGGAAAAATCAGGACTCCAAAAGCACCCGCAACATTCTTCACGGCAGGAGGTAGCAAATCATGGCCAAGAACAACAGTGCCACTCGGAATATGCAGGCAGAGTCTGCTGGATGGGGCAGATGACTGGGAGTGCACTGCAGACCTCCCAGAATGGAAGTCACCCAGAGATCATCAGCAAGAGTGGCATGAGTCATAGTAGTCCACTTTCAGTCAACCAAGCAGCATGATCGAGCTCACAGTGCCATATATGAGAACAGAATGGAGGCAGCTCAAATCTACAAGACTGAAAAGTATGCTGATCTGGCAAACAGCCTGAGGAGAGAGGCTATCAGGTCAAAGTCCTCACTGCAGAAATTGGAGCTAGGGGGATTGTAGGAATGTCTGCATACAGCCTCATGAAACAGCTCTCAGTTGCAGGGAAGGAAAAAACCAGAGCCCTGAAAGCAATGGCAGAAGCGGCAGAGAGGTGTTCAAGCTGGATCTGGTCAAGGAGGAACAAAAGTGAACTTCATAAGGCTTAAATTTCATGCAAATATCAGGTGCCCTAGTGGCTCAGTGGTTAGTGTGCGAGTCATTAAGTGGAAAATGAGCATGTCCAGAGGGTCATGGATTCGAATCCTAGCCATGGCTGGTCCCAAGATGGGAAAAAAAAGGGGCAGCAGACAGACATCCGGAGCCATGAACCGGGTGTGGCCCAATCCCCCTAGAGTGTCAGGAGATAAGGGCTGAAACACTTGCTTGAAGGGGGCTTCTCTTCTGAGGACTCGCTGCTGCCATGCTCTCCACGAGTTTCTTTCTACTAAGAAGTTGTATGTGCGCACACACACACACACACACACCACACACACACGCGCGTGTTTAAATCATATTATATGCCATGATACATGGCTTTAAATCATATTATATGCCATGATACATGGCAAAGACATGTGTACATGCAGACCGATTCCTGAAACACGCACGCTACCGCCTACCCACCCACAAACACACAAACGGGGACACGGTGGAGGGGGGTGGGGGGCGTTGAACATTTTTCACATTTAAATGATTTTAACTTGAAAGCTTACGGGCTTAATCGTTCAATTAATCACTTAACGGGTATGCAATGCATGCTGTCTTTCATCTGTCTGGAGTGTGTGTGGACCACACGTGTGTCTTCTTCTTCCTAAAATACTGGTTCACTCAAAAACGAGTAGGTCACCAGCGCGCATGTTAAAAAGTAAAATAAAATAACATAAAACAGTGCAGCTCAGACTGTTGGCCCCTGGAGCAAATTTAGCAACAAGGGGTCGCACTCGATATTCAAGAAGATAAAAGCAATGGCCAAATTCAGGCCCAGGTAATAGTAAAATATCAGGGGAAGTAAAAATAGAAAATCGTCAATATGCAGATCTCAAAACTGTCGAATCAATTTGTTTTTTGAATGAGATTGCATTTGTGGCAATCTTGATGGCACCCGGCAGTGAGTTCCACAGCCGTACAGAACTGGGATAAAAAGAATGTAAGTGGCTGTCAATATTTGATGCAGGTATGGTATAACATTGACCGCCACTCCTGGTGCTACTTTTATTCAATACTAGTTGTTCCATTGGAATATCAATTACTTTAGCTCTGCCTTTGAAAAAGGTGTTAAGTTTAATAAAAGCTCTTCTCTCTTCTAAGGGTTTCCATTCTAATTTCCTCATGTTCTTCCTAGTATTCCCCTTTTCTCTGATGTGGTTCCCTGTTACGAACCGTGCTGCTCTCTTCTGAATCTTTTCAAGGTTATCAATGTCCTTTAGATGGTAAGGATCCCAAACTGAGCAACCATATTCCAGAACTGGTCTAACCAGTGTTTTGTAGCAGTCGTCTTTAACCTTTTGGGGGCAGTCATTGATATTCCTGTGTAAGAAAGCTAAGATGTTATTTGCTTTCTTACATACTAAATTGTAATGTTCTTTCCATTTGAGACGACTATCTATAATCACGCCTAAATATTTTGCAGCATTAGTTTCTTTAAGAATAGTATTATGGATAGAATAATCTGATCTAATTAGTGAGCGTTTGTTACATATACGCAACACTTGGCACTTTTGAGGATGAAATTCCATTTTCCAAGTTCTTTCCCACTCTTGTAAAGCGTTTAGATCTTCTTGTAGAATGCGTGTATCATTCTTGCTTCTGATTGTTCTATATACTAAACTGTCATCTGCAAAAAGCCTTATAGTAGTTCCAGGAGAGAGATTTCTACTTATGTCATTTATATAAATTAAGAAAAACAAGGGCCCCAGAACAGTTCCCTGTGGTACACCTGACAAGACTGGTTTACAATGGGATGACGACCCTTCCACAACAACTTTCTGCGTTCTCCCAACGAGGAATGATCTAGCCCATTTTAGCAAAGAACCGCCAATGCCAATGTGTTCTAATTTAAGCAGCAGGCCCTCATGGTCAACCTTATCAAAGGCTTTAGAAAAATCTAATAAAATTGCATCTATTTGCTGTCTGTTGTTAAGACAGTTACTAAAATCATTGAGAGTTGTTATAAGTTGAGTCTCACAACTCCTTCGCTGTCTAAAACCATGCTGGGCGTTATTTAAGAAATCATATTTGTCAAGATGGTCCATTATGCTACTATATATTATGTGTTCAAGTAATTTAGCTGATATGGATGTAAGAGATACAGGTCTATAGTTCTCTGCTTTTGTTTTGTCACCCTTTTTAAATAAGGGAACAATGCTCGCATCTCGCCACTCATCAGGTATTACTCCCTGGTCCAGTGAAGCTTGGTAAAGTAATTGGTATACCTCACTCAATTCATTGGCACATAATTTTAAGAGCTTGCCAGGAACGCCATCGGGACCAGTAGCTTTGTTTTCATTGATCATCATCATCATCATCATTCTCTTGCCCATGATGGGCGTAGAGGAGAGATGAGAGACACTCTCGAAGCCAGGCACCGCCATTCGGCCCTGTCCTCTGCCTGTCGCATCAGCGTGGGGCCATCCATCCTGGTCCATTCTTTGATGTTGTCCATCCAGCATTTGGCTTGTCGTCCCCTTCGTCTGCCGCCTTCCAGCGTGCCCTGGATGACTGTTTTGGGCAGTGAATTGTGGCGTATGACATGCCCAAACCACGACAGCTTCCTCTTCTTGACTGTTGCCAAGAGGGGTTCTTGGGGGCCTGCAAGTGATGTTATTTGGCTCCTCACAAGGTCGTTTGTCTTCCGGTCTTGCCAAGAGATCCCGAGCAAGCGCCTGAAGCATTTAGTTTCAAACGTCTGGATTCTCTTGGTGGTCTCTGCTGTCATGGTCCAGCTTTCGCAGCCATACAGCAGGATGGACAGCACCAGGGACTTGTACAGCTTCATCTTTGTAGGAAAGCTGATCTCCCTGCTCTTCCAGATCTTGTTTAGCTTTGCCATTGCTGCTGTTGCGATCGCTAGTCTGGTCTTGATTTCTGTTGTAGAGCGACCGTCTTTGGTGAGAGTGGCGCCAAGGTATTTGAAAGCGCCCACTTCTTCAAGCTGTTGTCCGTTCATGTAGATTTCAGCATGGGTGTTGGTTGTGCTGTTGACCAGGACTTTGCTTTTTTCTGTGCTCACTTCCATTCCATATGCACCTGCCCTTTCTTCCAGTCTCTTTGTCAGGTCTTGTAGTTCTTCGTTGCTGCCTCCCATCAGGTCGATGTCATCTGCGAACCTCAGATTATTGATGGTTCTTCCTCCGATGGAGACAGTGGAGTGGAAGTCATGGAGGGTTTCACGCATGATGTTTTCCAGGAAAAGATTGAACAGTACGGGAGATAGCAGGCAGCCTTGACGGACTCCAACTGTGGTCTTGAAGTAGTCCCCTATCTGGTTGTTGAGGAGGACTGCGCTGCTGGCGGTGTTATACAGCGCCTGGATGGTTTGGACGAGACCCTCCTCTATGCCAAACTTTCTGAGCACCTGCCACAGACCCTTGTGCCACACCCTGTCAAACGCTTTCCTAAAGTCAATGAAGTTGTGGAACAGGTCTCTCTGATGTTGTAGATGTTTCTCCATCAGTATCCGGCAGGTGAAGATCTGTTCTACTGTGCTTCTGCCTGCCCTGAATCCAGCTTGTTCTTCCGCCAGGTGTTCTTCCGCCTCTTTCTTCAGTCGATTCAAGATGACCCTGAGCATGATTTTACTGGTGTGGCTAATGAGACTTATTGTTCTGTAGTTCTGGCATTGGCGTAGATTTCCCTTTTTGGGCAGGGGGATGATGAGTGATTGAGTCCATTCTGTGGGCCACTGTTTTGTCTCCCAGATCTTCTGACAAAGATGTGGTACAGTGGCGAAGAGTCACTACATGAAAAAGGCGTAGCTTTCATCGTACGCAAAGAAATCACTGGATGCATCTTGAGCTGCACACCTGTTAACAGCAGAATCATCAGCATTCGTGTGTCAGCCAAACCAAAGAACATCAACATCATACAGGTGTATGCTCCAACTACCAGCCACGAAGATCAGGCGGTGGAAGAATTCTACGAGAAAGTAGAAGACACCATCAGAAAAGCCCCTAAGAAAGACATCATCATAGTTCAGGGGGACTTCAACGCCAAAGTCGGCCCAGATGCCTACAAAGACTGGGCTGGAACAGTGGGTCAATACGGCACAGGGGAAACTAACGACAGGGGACTTCGCCTTCTGGAGTTTGCCTGCACCCAACGGCTCACCATTGCCAACACCCTTTACCCCCACAAACTGTCAAGAAGAACAACCTGGCATGCGCCGAACGGAATGACTCATAACCAGATCGACTTTGTCCTCACTCCGCGGCGCTTCAAATCAAGCATCAATAAAGCAAAGACGAGGACATACCCCGGAGCTGATATAGGCAGCGACCACGATCTCGTGCTGCTCACAATGAAGATCAAATTGAAGAAAAAGTACCAAGCTGCGCAGCCACGCATCAAGTTTGACCTGGAGAAGCTAAAAGACCCAGAGATAGAAGAGGCATTCCAGGCACAGCTCGGGGGGCGGTTCGCAGCACTCAACCTCCTGGACAATGACATCAACGACCTCACAAACAGCTTCAATGAGGCAGTCTGCGAAACAGCAGAGGAGGTACTTGGGCGACAGAGGAAGAAACACCAAGCATGGATCTCAAACGACATCCTTGACCTCTGCGACAAAAGAAGATCACTGAAGAATACGAAAAATTCCAGCCCTGAACAAGCCGCACAGTATCGAAAAACCAACAACCTTGTAAAGAAGGAAATGATTGAAGCCAAAGAACAATGGATCAATAATCAGTGCGAGAACATCGAGAAAGGCATGAAAAAGGGAAACAGCAAACATGCCTTCACCACACTGAAAAACCTCACCAAGACGCAGCAAAACAGATCGTCAGTCATCGAGGATACCTCAGGCGAGCTGCTGACAGAAAGCTCCGCTGTTTTGAACAGATGGACTCAGTACTGCCAAGAACTTTACAACTACCCTATACAGCCTGACGACAGTCTGTTTGAGGGGGACTCAACACCATCAAGGGAATCCTCACCACTACCAGTGATGAGAGAAGAAGTGGAAGAAGCCATCGGCAGCCTTCCGGCAGGGAAATCACCTGGAGCAGACAATATTCCAGCAGAGCTGCTCAAACATGGGGGGAAGGAATTGGTCACTCTAGTAACATCGATTTCATTGATATTGGTCAGTAACTTAAATACTCCTGCTTTGTTTACTTTGATGTTTTGCATTTCAGGGAGTTTATCATCATCCTTTAGTCTAACGTTAATTAAAGGTTTGGGATTTGAGAAAACTGAACAAAACTGCTTGTTTAGTAAGTTTGCTTTCCCTTCAGGGTCCTGTATTAGGTTATTCTGGTTGTTTCTCAGGTCTGGAATCCCAATGTTGTCCTGTCTCTTACTCCTTATGTAAGACCATAATTTCTTGTTTTGATGATCACCTTCCGAAATCATCGAATTAACATAATTGGAGTGAGCAAGTCTACATTCTCTCTGACACCTTCTCTTAATATGTTTATACCTAACCAGTAATCTTTCTGAATTAGGATGTAGTTTCAATTTCTTAAAGAAACGATGTTTCCTTCTCAACAACCGTTTAGTTTTAGTAGTAATCCATGGCTGGTGGTTCTTGCTTGAAGTTATTTTAGTAGGTATGTTGTCATCCATAATAAATTCCAAGTTAGTTTTTATACACTTCCAAAGATCACTGACATTATCTTTAACACTATGGGACCTAAAAAAAAGACGACTGAAATTATGAGTATCCCTGCGCAATTTTGGTAAATCTGCTTGGTTTTAGAGTCTGATGGTACGTTTAGGGGGTTTTCTTCGAAAGGGTTGAAAGTTACTCTCTATGAACTATGTCATGATCACCCAGGCCTGCAATTAATTCCTGATTGCCTAAAGCGCCTGGACAATTGGTAAAAAATAAATCCAGGAATGCCTTACCACGAGTTGGTGATTCAACTGACTGTACTAATCCAAGGTCTTTGGTGGCATCAAAAAACTGAGTATTTTTTTACTGTATTGATTACCAAGTATGGCATCTTTACCCCAATCAATATCTGGTAAATTAAAATCTCCACCAATCCATAATATTGCCTTCCTATTGGCCAAAACAATGTTAGAAATGTCTCTGCAAATAGACGAACATACATTTTCATCTGAGTCTGGAGGTCTGTAAACTGATCCAACAATGACAGGTCTCTTATTCTTGAAATTAATCCTACAAAATAAACTTTCACTATTTTTGCCTTGATATAAAAACTCACTGGCTAAGTTCTTCCTAATGGCAATCAAGACTCCCCCACCTCTTTTTCCAAGTCTGTCCTTTCTATAAATATCAAAATCCTCCATTAGAAGTTCACTGCTGGATGTTCCAGTTTCTAGCCAAGTTTCTGTTCCAATTACAACATCAATGTTTTTTTCAGTGACTAAATTACTGAGTTCTTCCTTTTTCTTAATAAGAGATTGAAAATTTACGACTATGCATTTAAGTTTATCTTTTTTCTCTAATGATTTAGGGTTCAGTTGCACTTTATGATTTGGGATTTTATCAGTTTTAGAATCAGGGGTGGATGCAAACTTTGGACAAAATTTCAAGTTTTCTTTTGGGGATCGGTCTGGTGAGATAGGGTCAAAACGGTTGCTTTCTGAGCTGCAGTTTTCAATAGAATCTTTAAAAAGTCTTGAACTAAAGTTTGGAAGCCCGCAGGTAAAACAAGTCCATGATATATATATATACACTATTGCATAATGCTTCATAAACTGCTGAGTGTGTGTGTGTGTGTGCGTGTTTAATAACCACCATATATACTGACCTCAGTTGATTTTGATCCTCTTGTAATCTGACGAACAAGCGATCCCATATCATTTATGTTCGAATTAATTTTCTCATTCAGCCTGTGTTTTGTTTCTTGGTTCCATACCGCAGACGCCATGTTTACATCCCTGGAGGTGTAACTAGGGCATCGTTTTGCAGAAAGAGCATGATTCTGCACTTTGCGTGCTTGCCTGTCATCCAGTCCACGTCAACGGCAACTTCTTGACATTATATTATGATTATCCTTTTTAAATAGCATAAAGTGTGGTAATGTAGTGCTAAATTTGGTGGGAATCATAATCAAGAAACTTCTCAGTTTGTAAGTTCAGTGTAAAAAGACAAATTTGTTTCTTTCACCAACTTTCTTCCGATTTTGATTTAGCCTAGAGTACAAACAACAAATTCAAACAAAAAGGCCATGATTAAAACAAAAACAGGCAAAGCTATGAAAATAAAATCAAGCGTGTGTGGCCTTTCTGGCACACAGGAGATGTTTTGATTTACGACATTAGAATAGTTTACGGGAGCATTGCATCCAAGTGTTGGTCTTGGTGCAATCGAATTAGGGACATCAATGATCAGCTAGTGAACAGACAGCTAAGTTCAGGTTCATTCATACTGTTATTTGTTCAGATGTATAGATGATCAAATGTCTCAGAGGTATAGGCAACTGATTAATTTTTAATCAGAGAAGTGACTGGCTTCAGGTCGACGAAAAGTCGGGGGACTCGAAAGTTTACGAAAGATGGTTCACATTTGAAATACACTAAACAGTTGGTTTAAGTGCAAGTCGGAGGGGAAGCTGAGGGATGTACTTTGTAGGGATACATGGGGTTAGATGGGCGAGGGGAAGAGGAGTTGGGGAGGAGGGGTAAGGAAGGTTATTAGATCCAGAGTTTGAAACTTACTGAGGATGATGTTATGGCTTTAGATGGAAGGAATTCTTTCTGTAGTTTTGTATTGAGAGGAGATGGGCAGATAAAAGAGTTGTTGTTGTTCTTCTTCTTCTTTCCCATTAGTGCCCACGATCTCGAGGATGATCATTCTGGCACATAAAGGAAGGGTGTTGTAGGCAGTCCATTTGTATGCTCTGATCATTGTGATCACGTTCACGGTGATTCTCATTGTCCATAAACCATAGCCAGTCCGTTCCAGGGGGTAGGGGATAGGCCTGTAGGCGGTGTTAATAGCATTCATAGCCTGTCCATTCTGGAATAACACATTGAAATATTGTACAGCAGAAGACTGCAGCCTGGGATCTTCTTTAGAGGGCACTTTCAACAATGTGGCAGAAACTTGTCTGTCTGGAGTTGTACTGGTTTTACCTGTCAGCAGAGTAACAAACAGGGTTGCAGGATGCATACAGTAGTTGGTTTGGTGGTGGCTTCTTTTGCTGGTGGGATCTGCTGTTATGAATTATAGGCAGACTGGCACCTTCAGCAGAGGTTCTGTACTGTTGCTTCTAATGGCCATCCCACAAAGGCATCTGATAGGGAGCAATTATGTCCCATGACGACTTAATGAAATGTCCTGTGCTTGTCTGCACCTGATGTCAATATCTTGCAGGCTTCCAAGGGTAGCGCAGGATTGCTTTGAGCTGATTGGTTTGGCAGTTGAGGACAGTACTTCTCTCTTTGTCAAACCTGGGTCAATTTCATTTAAGCAAGCTTTAACTTTATCACATGCTGAGAGTTTTCCAGAGGCTATGGAACCATGTGTGAACTTGTGTAATGGCTACCATTGTTTAATTTATTTTTCTCCTAACTTTAGGACTCCTGTCTTTTAACCCTAAGTACTCTTATACTAAGTTATAGCCAAGTCATTTCAGTACCACAATAAATAGTGAGGAAAATTGCATTATCCCTTGATGCAAGTTTTTAATGATTATGAAGTGTTGCCATGCACACTGAATGGATTCTGTATTCCATGATTGTCTGATGATGACTGATGCAGCTGACCAGTGAACATGAATATGCATGAGAAAGAATAAGTAAAGAGAACTGTGCACAGTATAACTCAGTTCAGTTTCATTGGCTGGAGAAGAATAAAAACAGATTGTAGTGACTTTGTGCCAAGTGGCCCAACAGTGAAACTGGGTTCTGGTGCCAAACAAGTTATCAAAAGGATTCTTTTTTCCTGACCACTATCAGGGACTTGAATGAGCTACCTGGCTCGGCCTAGTAAATGACTTCTTTGGCTCCTTTAAGTCGAGGGTTGCACATGTATGAAACTCCAACAGAAACACTGCAGATGGATTGCGGAGGCATAGACATTCCTCCAACCCTCTGTCCATCACATTTCTTTTTCAATTTATTTTTTAAAGTTATTTTTAGATGGGGCCTGTGATAAGATGTGATAGGATCAGCTAGTCCTTTAGGATGAAAATAAATAAAGCAGCCTGCTTATAAAACTTATATGAAGAGGGACATAACCTGTTGTAGGTTTTTTTCTTTTCTGTTGAAAGCTTTTTCCGCTATGGATGCAACACACAAAGCAGCAGAATAATTAGTAGGTTGATTGTGGCCATTCAGTGGATGAAGGTGAATAGCAAGTCATCTGCATTGGGTATTTGGTAGTGCTGTTTGATCTCCCAGCGGGCTGCATAGTGCCACACATTT
>CM031597.1:100958050-100983050 GCA_018398815.1 Conus ventricosus | reverse complement strand
TATGTTATCTGCATGTGTTTGTAAGTTAGACTGAAAAATTGAAAATGGTGTTTTAGAATTTGAAGTAAATGTTTAGAACTTTTTTCATGGAGTTTTAACATGCATGTAGAATGCCATTTTGTATGTTGTTGTAGATGTTTCATTATTTGCTTGGATAATACTAAAGGCTGATTTGTGATTTTTTTTCCCCCCATTTAAGTCTTTCTTTCATTCTTGAAGAATTTGATAGGCTTTAACACAAGGATTATGTAATTGTGTAGTTGCCAGACTACATGACAATTTTTTTTTTTCTGGTCTGAAAATTTGATAAGGTTGCCATATGTTGTGATTGAGTGTTTGTGAAGAACTCTATCTGTGATAAATCAGTTTTGAAATAACCTGTGCCATGCTTATGCACTGCTCTTGACAGTCCAGTACCAGGCTCAGTGTCTTGAGCCAACATCGCTGAGAAAGCCAGTTGTCTTTTTTGTTAGGGTGTATGTCTCAAATTGCTGTGCTATGAGTGGCCATTATGTTCTATTGCATCAGGCGTATGGCACATGAAAACTAAATTTACCTTTCCAGTGAAAATATCTGACTTTCTGAATTAAGCCATTAACCTTTCCCGTACGTCGCCTAAAATTTTGCGCGCTGTACTTCGTGGGTGTGCAGAAACCCATGCTTTCTAAGAAGGAATAACCCCTCGCCGTACGCCGTGGGTGTACAGTAACCCATGGTTTTTGTATAGGAGCAAACCCTCGCCGTACGCCGTGGGTGTACAGTAACCCATGGTTTTTGTGTAGGAACTAACCCCTCGCTGTACGCTGTGGGTGTACAGTAACCATGGTTTTTGTGTAGGAACTAACCCCTCGCCGTACGCCGTGGGTGTACAGTAACCCATGGTTTTTCTCGAGGAAGTAAGACGTCATGCAAATTTGACTTCTATGAGATGAGAGTCTTGCTACTTGCGTCAAACGGTTGTTCATTGTTGTTGTTTCTCAGTGAATAACTGTGCACAGGCGGCCGCATGAATGTGCGTTTATCTGTGTGTGTGCATGTGAGCATTATTGCATGTTTGTGCGAGAGAGAAAGAGAAACAGAGAGAGAGAGAGAAAGTGTGTGTGTGTATGTGCATGCATGGAAAGACATATATATATATATATATATATATATATATATATATATATATATATATATATATATATATATATATGAGCTATGCTATATAGTACACGCGCACGGGCCCACGCGTGTGTGTGTATTGGTAAAACATTAGAAATACTTGATCCTCTGTCAGTATGACGTTTCCTAGAATGTGCAACATACCAAGGCCTACGTGTTTTTTGTGTGTGTTTTTTTAAATACGTAATGTTACTTTGCATCATTTTGATTATGACGTACATTGCTCACACTTGGCAGTACGCGCCCCGCTCAGGAAGAAAGCCGCAAGGAATTTCTTACCAACGCGACTCTTATCTCTCTGTAGCAAGCACGCGTGATGTCACATCCATAGCGTGTGGCGCGCAAGCTTTGTAAGTATGGGTGGCCCCACATCCACGGCGTATGGCGGGCAAGATTTATTCTTTGGTAGTATGGGTGTTCTCACACCCACGACGTACTGGGACATTAATTGTTTAATTATTTCTTTGTTTATGTATAAAACAAAATAATTTTCAGTTGATATGTAGTATAATATATTAGGGACAAAGTCATGAAATTAAGTGGAAGTGGCTTCAAAATTACTAGAGTTACAGAGCAAAAAACACGTGTCTGGGTGATTTCACACTCACGGAGTACGGGAAAGGTTAAGACTCTCAGGATGTCTGCTTCTTCCTTGCGTGTGTGTGTGAGTGGGGTGTGTGTGTGTGTGTGTGTGTGTGTGTGTGTGTGTGTGTGTGTGTGTGTGTGTTCGCAGGCGCGCGCGCGTGTGTGTGTGTATGTGTGTGTGTGTGTGTGTGGGGGGGGGGGGGGGGGGGTGCGTGTGCATGCGTGTGTGTGTGTGTGTTTGAACTTTCAAGTTGCATGTATTACATGCAGGGAAGTGTGTGCATGTAATGTGCATACATATTATATGAGTACACATTTGTGAGTTTGGGTGTATGCTACATGCATATGTTTTGCATGAGCATGCTTCAGAAATTGAGAACAAGTGTATGTTTATTGCAGATTTGTCTTGCACATGCAACATAAAGTAAATGTAAGAATTTGTTTATTTAATATAATCCTGTTCGCACTTGCATTCTCAACGATGTGACGGTGTGTGTATGTACTAGTCAGCACACTTGGATACCTCCTTGCTGAATAAAAATCCAACTCAGGCGTGATAATCCAGCAAGTGCTTCTGCAGCTTTGCTGTGTGTGTAGAAACTGACCAGCACCATCAGCCATTGCCCCCTCCCAAAGCGGCCGCCAACAAGCTGAAAGCAGACACACTGAAAGCCGTTCAGCAGTGGCAAGATAAATATGGCAGTGCCTACAAGAAACTTGCCCTGGGCTACAAATACCTGAAAACCTGTAGACATGTGAGTGGGAACATCAGAAGATTTTTTGTAGAAGGCATACGGAGGAAGCCAAGTACATGACTTTTGTTGATGTTTTGTTCTGATTTCAACTTGGCTTCCATATGAGTCACAAACACTAAGGCAGTATTTACATTTTAAGGAGGAGCAGCTAACATGTAAGGTGGTTTATTACAGTTTTTCTTCTTCTGATTTTGATTGGTCAAGTGACCATTGCAGCATATTGTACGAAGACTGTAGTTTTCCTTGGATGTTTAAGAATATTTTTTATTTGTTTTGTGGAGGTCTCTGTCGCAAATATGTGAATTTCAGATATATCTAAGAATGAGAATTAAAAAAAAAAGTATTGCAGCAAATAGATACAAATCAGAAGAGAAGAAAAAAAAGTGGCATTAGAATCCATGGACTGTTGGCTGCATTATCATTATGCTAGCAGATAGTATTGAAGTCATGAAAATCTTACGTAAACTTCTTTGAGGAATAGGCAGTCACCATTTTATGTACCTAGTTCAAAGCAAAATTAATGTTACATTCTGACATTGCATGTCAAGAAGAAGCTGTAAAAGTGAAAGAGATTGACAAACACTGTGGCAACAAATGGTCCTGGTTATGGACGGATGAAAACATGGTCAGTAGAGCACTTGATGCTCAGATTTGCATCAGTTTGCATAGTTTTGAAAACAAGATTCAATAAAAAAAATTTTCCCGATGAGGGGGAGCATGCCTTTTGGACCCCCAACCCCACACCATAGCATTTGAATGGTTTTTGCTTCTTTTTTTTTTCAGTTGGAGCCCTGCTTTTGTTATGACATGTTTTTATGTTCCAGGCAGTGTAGTACAGACATACACGGGAACATCATAGATTTGTTGTTTCACTTTCCATGGTAAACTCAAATTTTCGCTTTAGCTGCTGAAAATTTTGAACAAGTACAAGAGATGGCAGTCGGGACAGGGGAGATGACTTCATTATTGTGGCTTAGACTTGGGGTGCAAGTGTTTGAATCACCAAGAAAAATCACGAAATAAATCACTAGGTATTGCATGTGTATCAGGGTGGACACATTTGGCATGCCTTCCCTGAATCACTTTGATGACAAAGAGTGATTGATTAGAACAGTGGTTACATGTGAAGCCTCTCTTAGAAAGCTGTAAATATTCTAAAGTGCTGTTAACTCAAGCATGTACTAAAGGAGACTCAGATTTGCCAGCTAGGTTAGAATCTGCAGTCCAAAATACACAGGTTTGGTCTGAAATTGTTGACCCCGTGAACCTTAGTTACAACACTACCAAAGGTTATAGTTCTAACCACTTAGTGTAGTATAGTGTTGCAGTAAAATTTTTTAAATCAAATGTTGTTATTAGAGTTAAGTTTGAGTTTTACTCTTTCTTTCAAGGGCATAGTTCAATTAAGACTATTCTCGGTGTTTATTTTGATCTTACAAGTTTGTGCATACTTTTAAACACAAAATTATGAAAATACTTGTAATTCAGGTGCATATTTTAAAACTCAAAATTATGAAATTACTGGTAATCCATCTGCCCTTTTGGTATTGTTTGCTTTTGCTATTTAGACAAGTTAAGCAGATATTGATATGTAAATAAAATGATTGGAAAACAGTGATTCATGTATGTACAAAACTTATTTTGACTGTTGGTTGGATGTGAAGTGATTTTCAATGTTTTTGTGTGTGTGTGTATCTCTCTCTCTCTCTCTCTCTCTCTCTCTCTCTCTCTCTCTCTCTCTCTCTCTCTCTCATTTTTTTTCCATGTCTTTGTTGAACTGCACAGGTGAACTTCAATGACATCAGGGCTCGTACTTTGGCTGAACAACGACGCCATGAGCAGCAAGAGCAGCGGAAGCAGCAAGCTTTGGCAGCAAAGCTCGAGAAAGTCAGAAAAGAATTTTCAGGTAATGATAAACCAGGGATCTAGTATCCAAGCATATAACTGTATAGTTACAAGAAAGCGATGAGAATCATAATCCTTTCTTGTAAAGTATGCCTGTTTTGTGATGAATCTGCTTCATTCACCATCACTGAAATTGTTGTTGTTGGTTGTTTTTTTTCAGAAGTGCAGAAAGAAATTGCAGACACGGCCACTGAAGCTGAGAACTGCATTGAACTATTGCTCCCAAAGCCAGATCTCCTGTTCACAGAGTCAGACTTTGGAGTTGAGGGCAGTTTGGGCTCTGGTGGTTCTGATCATGTGCATGCTAAGGGTGAATCAGAGGCCTCTTCATCACAACAGAAAAATGGTGCTTCCCCTTGTAACTCTGGAAATGGTGATAGAGATGTCAGGACACCCACATCAAAAGAAAAAGGACAAACAAACAACGAAGACACTACAATGACGATGTCAAGAACATTATCCATATCTGAAAGCTGCAGTCAGCCTGATTGTAACGCTAATCAGCACGAACACCAAACAGACCACACAGACGCCTTACAAGGTACAACATCAGATCATCCTAGTGACGATCCTTGCACTAATGGTGACAGCGGATCAGATGAGAGCGGCGACGACGACGACCTGGAAGACGTGGACACAGAGGAAGCGGAAGAACGGGGCATGGTGCAGACCCATGGGCTGGGGAGCAGGAAGTACAACCTGCAGATAGAGATTGGCAGGGACGAGGTGCAGCTGACCGAGACTGAGGACAACCAAGATCTGTTTCACAGCCTGAAGGACGCCAACTGTCTGGTGTCCGCTAGGTACCTGCCGCAGGTGGTCAGGTGGCTGGAGGTAGGCAGGTAGTTTTTCTGCTGTGTGTGTGTTCCTGCCTGCTTCTTTTGACTCAATGATTGTTGGATAGTTTTCAAGAGGTTATTGAACGCCTTTTTCATATCTTAAAAGTTGAAGTACTATATTCGCCAAACATGAAAAATCAAATCACTCTTAGGTCTTCTTTAGGCAAGGTAAACAACACTCAGGACAATGAAAATGAAGAACGAGCAATTGCTTATCTCATCAAATTTGGCACAAGATGGCCTTTTTCATGTTTTTCCTCTGAACTGCACTTGATCTCTCTCCTCTGCTGAGCTTGGGTATATAACTGACTAATTGAAAGAAAAAAAGTTTTGGAAATTGATAGGGTGCAGAATCCTTCTGGAAAGATTGAACAGTAAATGTTTGAAGCATACCTCTTATTTGGTCCTTTGCTTGTTTACTGGGCTGGTGAATAGACTCATCAGATCATTGTTTAGCGTGAATGCGAAGTGAATGAGACTGCTTTGCTTTGGTTGAAAAAAAAGAGGGATCCTCTGTGTGTGTGTGTGTGTGTGTGTGTGTGTGTGTGTGTCTGTGTGTGCGTGCGTGCGTGTGTGCTTGCATGTGTGCATGTGCGTGTGTGCACACAAAACAGGTGCTGAGTAAAACCGGTGGGAGTCAGACGGAGATCAAGGCGATGATAGACCTGAAGCTGAGGTTGGAGAATATCAAAACCAAATGTGCAGAGCTGCGTGTTATGCCGGATTCAAGTGCTCAGCAGCAGCAGTCTGATTCAGGTCAGCAGTATGCGTTATTCTGTTACTTGATGTGTGCGCTCATTTATTTTGTATCAGTTTGTAACAAAAGTGAATTGGTGGGCAATGTGCTTTCAGACTGAGGACAGACACAGACCTCAGCAATGCAAATACCCCAATGCACTCCTGAGCATACAGAGTCATGCACAAGCATTACACTCGCTCTCTCTCTCTCTATCTCTCTCACACACACGCACACACACACACACACACACACACACACACACACACACACACACACACACACACACACACACACACACACACACACACACACACACTCTCTCTCTCTCTCTCTCTCTCTCTCACGCAGAGAAATACTTACATGCATACACATGTAAGAGCACACACACACACACACACACACACACACACACACACACACACACACACACACACACACACTGACACAATTTCTTCCCATGCTACAAATATACAGTTCAAGATATCTGAGGATTTGAGAGAAAAGAATGGAAGACATTGATGGATGTTGAAAACAGAATTGCTTTCTTATTGAAATTTAGTTGTTCCATTTGAAAAGCTCTGTTATTGGTCTGTAGAAATCTATGCCTCTTAGCGTTTCCAGAATAAACACGCTTTCCACAGATATGAAAATGATTAAGACTAATGAGTATTTTTTTTTAAAGCAAGGCATGTCATGCAACAAAATTTCTTTCTTTCTTTTCTTTCTGCGTACGCAGGCTGATACTCCTGCGGACACTCCCTGTATAGCCAGGCAGTGGAGTTTTGTGTGTATGACCCTTTTCTATCCCGCCATTAAGGCAGCCATACTCCATCTTCGGGGAAGGTGCATGTTATGTGTCACGTGTCATCCATACCAACGGCCAGACTGGCCTTCTCTTCCGAAAGTTGGTGATGGGATTTTACGTGTGTGCAAGATGTGCGTGCGTTCACACACGGAACCTCGGTTTATAGTCTCATTCGAAGGACTGTGTGGGGAATGGAGTCAGAACCAATGTTAACTCCGAGGGAAAAATCCCCCTATACCGAAATTCGAACCCGCAACCCCAGGATCACGAGTCCGGCGCTCTACCAACTGAGCTATTCCGGCCCCCATACAACAAAATTAAGACAGATGCATTTGTTTAATGGGTTGTTTTTTTTTTTTTCAAAGGAAGGCATGTGATGCAATGCCTTGCTATGCAGTGCCTGTATTTGAATGCCAAGTTTGAACCATTTCACTGTACAGCTGTCTGCCTGACTGATATCCTGTAGCAGTGGTCAGCGAGATCTGATGGCCTGCATTTTGGTGCCTGTTCCTTTCAGTTTTCTGTCTCATGTCTTGCTGATCAAGTTACCTTGAAATAGATCGGTGAGAAACAGACTGTTTACCGTGTTCAGATTTTGTAGCCAGCCTCTGCACAGTTCCTATCTACTATTTGATTTTCAACTAAGGCATAATCGTATATCAACCAGCTGTTGCTTTCATTGGCTCATGAAACCAGTTTCTTGATCATATTTTTTTTGTAGTCATTAGCATTTTATCAAAGGGTGTTGAGATCTGTTGTGGACACAAGTATGTCACATTTGAAACACTGGAAACATTGTAAAAAAGAAAAGACAAAAAACAAAATCTGTGTACTTGGCATCAAAGCAATGTTTCCTTCTCATGTGGGAAGATCTTGATGCACATCCTTTGGCCAGTAATTTGTGAGTGTGTGTGTGTGCTTGTGTGTATGTGTGTGTGTGTGTGTGTGTGTGCGTGCGTGCGTATATGTGTGTGTGTGTGTGTGTGTGTGTGCGTATGCATGTGTGTGTGTGTGTGTGTGTGTGTGTGTGTGTGTGTGTGCATGAGTGTGTGTGTGTGTGTGTGTATGAGTGTGTGTGTGTGAGAGAGAGAGAGAGAGAGAGAGAGCATATGTCGGTGTGTGTGTGATTTCTGAAGTAAAATGGATTCTCAGAAGGAACAAATTGTTTTATGATTTTTATGTATCTGTCTTATTGTTATTGAAAAAGAGATCTACTACGCCCTGTCTTCTGATTTTTTTTTCCTCACAAATATGTACCGACTCTGTTGAACTGAGATATAATATGCCACAACAGTATTATTTAGTATCTGACTGTAACAGCTTGGAATATAAATCAGACTTGTCAGAAATGCATGATTGTTAAACAGACTTTTTTTTTTACTTTGGACAGATGAGGAAATGGAAGAGGTGCCAGAAAAAGAAGGCTATGAGCCTGTTATTCCAGCCCATCGGCGTGCCGAGTATGGTTAGTAGCATTCAGTAATGACAGTTTGGGAGGTGTGTGTGTATGTGTGTGCGCGCCTATGTGTGCGTGTGTGTGTGTGTGTGTGCATGTGTGTGTGTGAGAGTGACAGAGAGACCGAGCATGTGTGGTTTGTCCTTGTGTGTATATACATGTGTATGTGTATGATTAAGAAATTGATATCTACAAATATTAACGAAACAAGTTGACAGAAAGAAAAATTTTATTTCTTCATTTGAACATCCCGGTTTGGCACTGCTCTTTGACAGTAAAGAATTCATTTTTTCTTTTTGTGCAAGAAATACTAGTCTGTGTCTGTTTGTGGTGCTTCTTTTTTTCTCTTTTCTTTCAATCTTGTTGCAATGGTTATCATTATAATTATCATGATTATCTTTTTTTCTCCCTTGATAGTAGTCTTGACTGTCAACATAATTGTTTCTGTACTCTTCTGTCTGTCCATCAATACTTGACAGGTCTCGAACCAGATCCCACATCCTTCAGACAATCAGCCCCATCGACCAAAAGTAAATCACCCAGCTCAGCAGACAGACCAGATGCTGGCAAAAAGCAGAATGCAGCAGAGACAGCAGGACTGTCAGATTCTGGGAAAAAGAGGACCACAGCTTTCTGGAACTTGAATGATAGGAATCATGCTACCTCTGCCCAGGACCCTACGTCACGTGCTGCCAATATTGTGAAACTGGGCCTAAGAGATGACGCAAGGTTTGTACGGTGCGCATGTGGAAACATGAACATTTACCGTGAATACTGATACATATTAATGATTTTTGTATGCACTGTTTGTTGTTGTTGTTTGTGTGAGTGTGTGTGTGTGTGTGTACACATTATACCTTTGATGCATGTATGTAGAGAAGATCTGTAATTTGTATTCATATGCTCAAGTGTGAGTGTGTGTGTGTATATGAATGTGTTAGTACGAGTGTGTGTGTGTGTGTGTTTGTGTGTGTGTGCGCACGTGTGCGTGCATGCGTGCGTGTGTGTGTGTGTGTAAGTGAATGCACATGGGTATAGAGAATGAGGCTGTTGTGCATTGACATCTAGTAATTTGTAGCTCTAGAACTGTTTATTCCCAAACAAGCAACCACAGAAGAGCCCCCATTCTTGGTACTGCAGTACATCAGGGATACACTAGATAAAAGCTAACTCCAGGTGTTTCCCCCTCTCCTCAGACCATCCACTTCCAAAGGAACAGGGGCGGCAGTGACTACAGATGGCAGCAGTGACGTCCCCACCCTGCCCTTTGGACTGGACCTGGCTTACTGGGGCACTCCTGACAAGATAGAAGCTCCTGCCGTTGTCAAGTAAGTGTCTGTCAGGGAAGCAGGCAGAGCCTGAAGTTTTTTTAAATTATTATTTATCTGTCAATTTTTATTATTTATTTTTTAATATCAAGAGGTGTTAAAATGCCCACTGCTTTTGAAAACTAGGCGACAGTTTTGAAAATGATGGGCCCAGTTAAACTAAAAGTAATCTTTTAAAAATGCTTAGCTACCCCTTTTTGACCAAAGGCCAGTATACTTTCTATTGATTTTGCATTCTTCTTCGGAGGTAGGCTTAAATGATCTGTGTGACACTGTTGGTTAAAGAGTGAAGTGGATGTTGAGCAGCTGCTGGAACTTATGACAGCCAGTTGAAATACATTATGCAATGCATTTCCACACTAAAAGTTTATGATTTTGAACAGTTACTATTCACAATGAGCTGGGATAGGCTGGTCAATGCATCTCCAATAGCTGCATCTGGTCAAAATATCACTCATTATTTATGAGGAAAATTGTGCAAATGGCATGGGAGCTTCAACATACTGAAGCTCTGAGTGTGAATGAGAATCTTTCTCCTTTCCTGAGTTTGCCAGAGTCCTTTTTGGCTTGTGCTGAGAGTTACTCAGAGGATTGTCAGTTTAGTGAGTTTGGGGCCGATGAAAGCAGTGGAGAAATACACTATTCACATTCATGCTTTGTCTTGTTCCATCTCCTTTTTCTTTTTAACATTCTAAAATCTGAATCGGTTCATGCCCTTGAAGTTTTGTAGGTGCATAATTTATCTTTTAGTATGACCAAATATATGAAAAGTGTTGGAAAAGAGAGTTAATGGTTCAAAAGCAATTAGTCTAAAGCTTATTGGATCAGGCATTACTACATTAGTAAATTGAAGATAGCATATGGATTATAGGACCAAAAGTGTGTTTTGAAAAGAGTTTGAAACATTGGCACCAATTCAGTTCATTAAAATACACAGCACTAATTCTATCACAGAATTTCCCTAACCTTCCTATATGGCATTCAATAATATGATGCTGTGTTAACAAAACCTAGGAGTGAAAATGTCAAGCTGAAGGAAAAAAGCAATGGAGAGTTCCAGGGATGAGATTGCCTTGCGTGCCAGCTAATGGACAGAAGAATATACTGACTGATCATGCAGACTTTGCCTTACTAACAGTGAGAATTGCCAGCATTGTTCAAGTGGATGTTGAGTATTTTACAGACTGCTCAATTGCTAGCAAGACTAACCTATTGAACTGTAGGTTAATTTCTTATTGTAGATGTGCAGTTATTCAAGTGCAACAGTTAGCTTTAATGTATAAGGATGGTTTCTACTTTTTCACCCTTTTTTATCTGTTGCACAGCCACAGTCGTCAAATATAACAGTGTCTTATTTAATGGGGGTTTTAAAGGGAGAACTTGGTGAAAGAAAAAGACCTATAAAAATGAAAAACCTCAGGAACTGTTCAACTGCTCCGTGCCAGTTTTATCACCCAGGTTACTGTGTTTTACTTCAGGCCCCAAAGGAAGGGACTGGCTAATCTCAGTGCAGTGTCATCCTGGTTAGTGAAGGAACAATGTATGTTTCAAACAACAGTCTAGAGCATAGTCTGAACAGTTTCATCTTCACAAAGTTTGTGTTGTATATTTTTCAGGAATGACTCCTTGCACAGGTTCTGGGTGCCCGCTGAAGTTGAACATGAAAAGCCCTCTCAGGTTTGTGGTAATAGCAGTAAACAAGTGAATGTGCCGTACTTTGATTCTCTCTGGAAATAGTCATTTGAAAATGAATTGGTCTGTCTCTTCAGCTAATCAGTTCGCTACATTGTAGAAAAAAAGAAGAAAAAGATAGAGACCTTTCCATAGACATTTGTATAGTACAACAAGAACAATGATGCCACCAGATCATATGATTACACAATTTAACCAAAAAAATCTTTTTATGCCATTGGACTATACATTTTAACAAAAAACTTTTTTTACGGCCACGGCAGTTGTAGAACAATGTCAAGGTACTGTATATAAAGCATGCAGCAAAACACAAGTCATGACTACAAAACCTAATAGAGAAAAAGGAAATCACAAAATGTTGTTGGTCTCATTCAGCAAGTTTTGCTTCTTGTACAGGTATACAAAGCTGCAGTCTCTCATAGAGGCTGACTGTGTCATCTGACTTAAACTCTAGGCTTTGTGCAGCATGTAAATATCGAGCAATGAAACTGTATGGTGAAATACTATGATTGGCTTGTGAAACATGACAGACAACTGTGAAAAGTCTCATGTATTTTTCTGGTGCTTTCATTCTTTTCATTCATTTTTCACTTGATGACTGTAGGGTAGAGTCACAGAGTTAAGCGATAGTTGGCAGTGTTGATGTGGCGATTACGCATGACGCTAAATAGTTTTATGTAAGACTTCCAGATGATAGACGTAGCCAGAGCGCTGGAACATTGTTGTCAGTGGCCTATGATCCACGGAGGCAGTAGTAGATCTTGATAATGATGATGATCTGTAAGATGAGTGAAAAATATCCGGCCTGATCTGAAACTTTTGCTGGATTTTTTGTAGGATCAGTGTTCAGAAAGTAATTCAAGAACGAGGTTTCCAGATGCAAAATTGTTTGTCATTACAGCACTAGGGGTTGCAAGTTTTGTGCCTGTCCTACCTTATGTTGTTGCCATTTTTCTCGAAACAGTATTTAGTCCAGAAAATGAAGAGTTATTTCTGTTCTTGTTTTAAATGAAAGCTCTTTGATTGTTTACAACTCTTTGCTTGCTTTCTTTTAGAGTTTCATGATGTGTGTGTGTGTGTGTGTGTGTGTGTGTGTGTGCAGAATGACATAGCGGCCGTGATGAACCGTACATTCCACTACACTGGTGAATTTGTGCCAGTGAAGTGGAAGTGTCGTGCCAAGCTGCCCAATGGAAAGCTGTGTGAGCGCATGGACAGAGTCAAGGTAAGCACTGCTGATATGTGTATTCAATGCTGATGGTGCTACATACCCAAGTGGCTTCATGGTGGAAAGTGCAGAAGAAATTTTAGGTCAGAATTGACACATTCAGTGTTTTGTCTGGTCAGTTAATCGGACAATAAAATAGAAAGTCCATGGAGTAAATCCTGTTGTATAAGTTCATGGTGCCTACGTATTTCTCTGAGTGAACTGTCCCCCAGGCAGAGAGAGTGGCTGTTAATACTGTGCCATTTTTTTTTGTTTTCTCTTTCTCTTTTTTTTTTTGGCCTGAGAATGTTGTTGTTCTGCTTTCAAAGTGGATTTATTACAGAAAGTTGCCAGGGTTCACTTGGTTACTGGTTCTAAATCAAATCGCACGGTGTACTCATACCATCAAGAAAGGTCTGATGGAGAATGAAAGAAGTGAAGAAAAAAAAAGTCAGTTGCTTGGTGAATAGGGAAGAGGAAAGGGATGGGAGGTGGGGGGGGGGGGGGGGGGGGGGGTAGGTGCAGACGTGGTGGAGATGGCTTGAAGAAGGAAGGGGAGTAATTGGGAGATTTTTTTTCCATTCCGTCCTGCTAGTAATATGTGTGGGTAATGGCTATGTCTTGACCCTCCCCCCCTAATGTGCATATGCAAAATATGAGAATCCCTACTTTAAATGTTTGAATGTTTGTGTTGATATAGGAGGGGTTGAGGGATCACCAGAATACTCGCTGTGCCTCCATTTCCATGCTGGCTTGAGTCATTCCACCCTAGATTATATACTTACTCAGTCTCATCTGCCTATATAAGAAATTCCAGTATTACAAGGCAAGCGTAACAGAAAACTCTTATTTAAGTGGTTTGTCTTAGTCATGAATTCTTTTTTTAAAAATTCTTTTATTTATGTAATCGCTGTACATTACTTTCTTTGATTCTTTTCCTTATGTAATCATTTTATGCAAATAGTGCTGCACATAGGGACAGAGGAAGATAAATACATGCACACAGATAGCATACTGTCCACAGTTGTCCCTACTCCCGGCAACATTGTGATCCAAAAGAAAAATGAATATTTATTGATGAAGTTTTGTGTTTTCAGTGTCCATTCCATGGGA
The DNA here is from genome assembly GCA_018398815.1 of Conus ventricosus. Taxonomy (NCBI): domain Eukaryota; kingdom Metazoa; phylum Mollusca; class Gastropoda; order Neogastropoda; family Conidae; genus Conus; species Conus ventricosus. Next base: position 100,969,465 of record CM031597.1, on the reverse strand, counting down.
AAATTATACCACGAGATGAAGACGGCAGTCCTTCCAATCCAGAAGACGTCAAGAAAGAAGTGGAAGAAACGGGGCCAGAAATCAAACTTGAACCCGGTGGTACTGCCTGATTTTTCAGCATGTTAATTTGTGAGAATGTTTGTTGGAAACGAACTGGTATTTTCAAGGTCTTAACATGTTTGTAAAATCTGAACAGGTTTGCAAAAGTTTGTTAACATTGCCAAGTCAAGTAACCAAGACTTCAAAAATCCATTAAAATGGAAATTGCTGTGAATATGTTCAGTATGGGCAGAAAAATGGTAAACGTAAGCAAAAAGTGGAAAGTTTTTGCTGGAAAGTGAGTTAGCACCCATTGTTTATATAAGCAGAGATTTTTTATCGCCACGGTAGCTGAGTGACTACTTACACAGCTGCTTGGCACCATGAGCATTCTGTTATTCAGATTTTGTTTCTGCATGCTTTTTCCTGTAATACTTTCTGTTACAACTGAATAGCATATTGAATGAACTTGTGCTAAATCATCTTGTAGATATTGTATATATGATGGCCTCTGATAAAGTGGTTTAACAATTGCAGCCCTGTAAATCTAGTACCCCACAGTAGTTCTGCTACTCAGCTGATTTCAGCTGTGTGCGATGTAGGGATGTCTTGTTTTGAAAAGGGTTAAGACCTGTCATGGAAACACAGTTGGTGACAACTTGGGTCTGTGGAAAGCATTGGAATACACCAGGAAAATGTTGGAGGGTGACATGAAAATCCTATTCAAACGTCATTTGCATATTTTCTATCACACAAAGTCTTCTGTTTATGCAAATACATATAGGGGTAAAAGTACACTGCCTTTGAAGTCTGTCAGTCAATTATGTATTTATATATTCATATATATATATTCACCAGAAATAATTCTGTGATACAGTATATTAACATATAGTAATTATTTTCTGCTCAATTTGCCCCCAGATGGTGAGAAGCGCGAAGTCCAGCCATGGTTAGATGCAGAGCTGCAAGCTGACATTGAAGCTGCAACTGGTCATGACCTTGGCTCACAAAGGTCAAAGGCCAAAGAGAGCAAAGGCAAAGGCTCTAAGGGCAAAGGCAAGGCCAAGAAGAACAAGTATGAAGGTCTGACCAACATCAATGAATCTAGAAACACAACAAGGGCTCGCTTGGAAGCCAAAGTATTCAACAAGTGAGTGGTCTTTTCTTTTTAATAACAACAGCAACGACAACAACAATTATGAAATGTCATACCATGGAACCTCTCTGTTCCAATCTTCCTTTTTACGACTTCCATCCTGATGCCCTGCTCTCATGGTGACCTCAGTTTCGATGTCCTCTCCACGTCTGTATCTTTGGTTTGATACCATCAGGGTCACCAGTATTGGCGAGTCCATGGGGGCTGTTGTTGGACAGATGTAATGGTGCCTTTCAGTGGGAGAGCTCACTTACGCCGGCTCTATGGCTAAGCAGTTATTGTTCTTTTTTTTCTGCATACGCAGGCTGATACTCCTGCGGACACTGCCTGTAGAGACAGGCAGTGGAGTTTTGTGCGTATGACCGTTTTCTATCCCGCCATTAAGGCAGCCATACTCCATCTTCGGGGAAAGCAGTTATTGTTGTCAGTAGGGGGCTTAGTAGGTGGTGTCCTGTGTATGTTGGATCAGAACAGAAGACATTCAAAGTGACTCGACAGTAGTACAGTGTCCTCTCCGGTGGGTTGCCTCTTGACGACTTGACATTGACTGCTCCCTGTGGATTGCCGGTGCTGGGGCTGCGGCAGGACCGACCAGGCTGTGGCTGTGGATGGGGTGTCGGAATGAGCGGCGCAGGTGCACCGCCACTGAGATGGCACAGAAGATGGGACAAGGAAAAAAAAGGATAAAAAAAGACCCGATTTTAGCTGATTTTATCAAAGACATAATAGGGAGGTTCCATAGTATATGCTGTACCTTATCCACCCAGCTGGTTTTTTTTTTTTGCCTTGAGGAGGATGAAAAGCGAAGCAGTGAGAGAGGTAGAAGATGGCGCTATTGTCAGGCAGACTGAAAAATCTCCTGTTTGTGATTTTTTTTCACATTTTCTTTCTTTGTGGGCTTTATGTTCAAGTATACTATGTTCTACTGTCGCTAGGTCTGCGCTGTTAAATTAGAAAAAGTGGTTATCAGCTATTATCCTCATCCAGTAAAGAGAGAATTACTCAAACTTGTGAAATTTTATGCATCACCATTCTCATATAAACTTCTGAGATTATCTATATTTGTTTTGGTCACTCATTGTGTTCCGTGTAACAATATTCAAGACAAAAAGGTTGTGCCAATCTTGAATAAATGTTAAATTGTATTGTTACATGTCTTTTGCTATGGTTGCTGCACACATGTTTTCAGGAAGTGTATAGGCAAGCTTGGAACTTACTTTTGTTAGGGAAGGTTCTGTCTTTGCCCTATGTGCCTCTTTTCAGTTTGTGTACTTGGTGAATTAAGAAATGTACACATGTAAACGTTTCATTATGGGAACAAAGTTCACCTTCTTGTTTTTTGTTATCAGTTGAAGTTGTAGTCCTGGTCTTTTTCTCTTGCTCGCTCACTTTTGTTCCTACATATTTGCATACATGTGGAGATAGAAAAGGCAGCACCATTAACACGTGCACAGACATACACATCACTCACTGCATCATGAATTCACACACATGCATACAGACAACACACACACACACACACACACAAACACGCACACACACACACACACACACACATACACACACACACACTCCTACATGCATGTGCTCATTATGTGGACAGCGCCATGAACAAGCCTGCTCACATACATATCATTGGCTACTTTATAGATTCCATTGTAAATATCATTGGCTACTTTATAGATTCCATTGTAACTCTGATACTCATGCAAACGCAGACACTTTACCTACACACAGGGAACTTTACTTCATTCCCTTTCCTCAGTGTTTTAAAATCATTTGAAAGGCCCCCAGTTGATGCTGTGACCAGTTTCTCTTGGGCTATACAGGTCATTTATACATGATTTCAAGGTGATGATCTGTTTTTAACTGTATGTCTGTGTGGGGTTACAGGCGAGCTTTGAAGCGAGTGGCCGGCGCACTGGACGCTGTTGACTACAAACGGGTGCGAGACAAGTTTGGCAACCAGTTCAACTATTCCATAAAGAATTGACATAAATTTATGTGTCCAGTTGGAAGAATCCTGCATCCTACGTATAGTGTGAACTGTGCAATAGCAGCATGTTTAGGAGTGGTTAGTTAATTCAGCAACACTGTGATCTGCATTGAAGATAGGATTTAACGAATAATGGTGCGAATCGATTGAAAAGACAAGTTAACTTATAATGATGTGAATCGATTGAAAGATAATGTAATTTATAATGTGAACTGATTGAAAGATGATTTAATGTACAATGATGTGAATTGATGAAAGAAAGTATTGAAAATGGACTTAGAATGAATACCTGAGAGAAAGTGAATTATTTTATCCAAGTGACTTGAGTTCATTGTACGTGATTAAAGTATTTTAATTACTTGAACAGATGTGTTGAATGCTTCTGCATCTAACTGCCATCATTACCAGAGCATGAGAAACCATGGTTGCATAGAGAAATAAGTGTATGGTACTGCAGTCTGTGAATGATGACGCACACATGTATCATGATACTGCAGCAAAAATTGAACCATTTACTTGTGATTCACGAGTTCACTGTGTTGTGTGCATTTCTCTTTTCTTTTCGCCCTTTTTGGGGGCGATGGATTGGAATGGTTGGGGGTGGGGAAGAGGTAAGGGTGGAGATTGGTGGTGATAATAAATGGAGAGGGGAGAGTGGCATGAGGTTTTGGGGGGTGTTTTTCGGCTGGTAGCGAGGGGGAAGGGGAAGCATGACAGATGAATTGTGAGAATAGTTCAGATATCCCTTTAAAGGCAGCTTGGAAGGAAGGTCTTTTTATCACTTCTTTTAACTTCATGAATGAGGTAACAATGTAACCGTCGCATCTACTTTTATATATCTCCATCATCTTGCCCATTTATTTTATTTTATTTTTTTGTACGCTGTCAGTACACATAAGCAGGCGTGACACACACAGAGGCACACACATGCATGCACACACACACACACGCACACACACACACACACGCACACACACACACACACACACACACACACACACACACAAGCGTCAAAGGAGCAGAGGATTTGTATGTCTTTCACACAATAAGTGTAGTGCGACTGTTTTTGATTCATCTTGTCTTGTCGGAAAGAAAACGATCAATAAAAAATTCTTAAAGAGCCTGTTTGTTTGTTGTTTTTATGCTTTGCGATCTGTTCTTGAAGCAAGAGAACATTGTAATTTTTACATGTGTTTGTTTGGTTTATTAAAACAGGTCAGGGAGTTGCTTTAGAGTAAAATGATACAGCACAACAACTTTTTTGTTTGTTTGTTTAACTCTGTGACTGCTGGTGTCGCATATGCTTGTCAGTAAAAAATCTCTGATGGCCTATGTCGAATTGGGTGACCAGGGACAACCGTCGTCTGTCGTCTTGTTTCACAACAGACAGCATGGTCTATTCAGGGGAAACAAGTACACCTGTAAAGCGTACACAAGATATAGTTACAATCAAAGTTGTATTACCAACCTGCATTCAGTAAGCTCAGCAGGCTGAGGGTTAATGCACTTTGTGATCTTGAACAGAAGTATCGGAAGGACTGACTTTGTGTGGTGTTTGTGTGTGTGTGTGTGTAAGAGAGAGAGCGAGAGAGAAGAGAAAGCAAGAGAATGCAGGAGTCTATTTGCATGATGATTTTACCTCTTCTGTTTTAGGTAGTCGTTTTTAAGCCCGCTGGGTACGTTCATGCTGTAATTATGGTCAAAACACATGAAAAGCAAGAAATGAGAATTTTGTCTTCCAAACACTGAAACAAAGCATGTCCCCAAAAAGTACATGATTTATGTTAAGTAGACACAGCAAATGCCAACACGATGTTCTAAAACAGCAAAGAGAAACATTTTTGAAATGCAAAACTCTGGTTCTGAAAAGCAATTCAGACTCTCAGGAAGCACGCCAGTTTAAGCCGTGCTACGAAGTCTGCTTCCACCTCTGTAACTGAGCTGCCTTTATAAAAAAATTTTCACCAATCGAAGAAGTCAAAAATGTCTATACCAAGTGCTTTGCCCATGACAAGGGGTTTTAGGAAATCGCCATTCAGGATGCTGTTCTGGTTTTTGCTCGATGCTGCAGCTTTGACGGGGACCTGGCTTTCTGTTCAGGGGACAAAGAAGAGAACACCAGCACATGTATTAATAACATAACACTCAGCATCTGTGTTTCAAATACCTGGTAATTTTTAGTCACTCTTTTCAAACTATGCCGCTGAAGTCTGTTCTGGACATTTTTACCCTCCCTTGTCTCAGTCTGTTATTGCAGTCTGCTTTCATGCATTCACCTGTTTCCATGCTCAGTTACAAGTCTACATAGCTCCATCTGCGAATCCGCCATCTTTTACAAGTACTGAGCTTACTGAAGCTCATGTGGCAGCCAAATTCATGAGGGGGAAAATCATTCTGTTGCCATCTTTTCATCTGACTTTATTTTTCTGTTTTTCCCCCCCCTGAAAATTGGAGTTAGGAAGGAGGGTGCCTCTCTAGCCATGCCTGCTTCTAAAATGCCCCTGCTGCGATAGTCAATGCTGCATCAATATTACATCACTGCACGCTATATTACATCATTACACCCTATCAGGTCATGATACCATACCACATCACGTGACTGTATGACATCACACCACTCTACACTATTACATCATTATTCCATACCACATCTGCATCACTGCATCACATTACACCATGCAGCCCCATACTACAGCATACCATTACACCATCAAACAGGAAAATGATGATTACCACGGACTGCTCCTTTGTTAGATATGATAGTGGTGGCGATGATGATGATGATGATGATGATGATGATAAACTTGAGACTGAAGAATGACAAGATGATGATTATGATAATGAAGCTGATGATGATGATGATGAAGAAGAAGAAGATGATGATGACGATGATGGTGATGATGATGATGGTGACGACGGCGACAGACTAGCCCTTTAACACTCACCTGCAGAGGCCTTGGGAGGACTGGCAGTGATGCCCCGCAGCTGTTGATAGAGCCTGAGGATGTCGACTGTGGTGGCTGCAATACCATGGACAGCGAACACTGACAGGGTTAGGCTCGTCTTTTGATTTTCTCTGATTGTTGTCTCTCTCTTGCACACACACACATACACACACACACACACACACACACACGTTCTCACGCGCACACACACGCACGCACGCATGCAAGCACACACACACTGACAGACACTTACACACACACACGCGCGCGCGCACACACATACAAACACACACACACGCATGCATACACGCACGCACGCACACACACACACATGTGCGCGCGCGCAACACACACTGACACAAATACACACAAGCGCACACACACACGCACGCATGCAGGCAAGGAAGCACACACTGACGGACACTTACACACACACACACACTGGATTTCTTCCTTATTATCGCGCAAAATTTCGATTTATTTCTAAAACCCTCTCAAGCACAAAACCATAGGCCTATTAAATGACAATGTGAGAAACAGCCTTTAAAAAACACACTTAAATCTGATTATCTGACACCTATTTTACCTGAATTCTCTATCGCTGCTGTCCATTCAAGTCTTGTATCTCCTAGATCGTAGCACATAATTATCCCTACCAGAGTAAAGAGATGAAATGGTAATAAACATGCATCATTCGAAATGACACCAGTCAGTCAAGACCTTAAGACAAACAGCTAGGAACTCCGTAGGCCAACTGGTGAGAATCAAGATATCCGACTATTACCCCTTTCCCTTCCCTTGTCTAATTCCAATTTTTGTTTGTTTGTTTTTCTCTTTTATGCATCTTTTGCTTTCCATAAAGTGATGGACGAATATAGTTTTGTGATTTTCACGTATAAAAGGTATTCCTGTAGATCTATGCATTCAGACCACATTTTCATTGATAATCAAATGTATCGTTTCCTACTTCGCTCAAAACCCTTTCACTGTGTTTGCTCCCGAATCCACCTACCCCTTGCCCCTTGCCCTCCCTCCTTGTGTGTCTGAGCTCGTGTGTGTGTGTGTGTGTGTGTGTGTGTGTGTGTGTGTGTGTGTGCGTGTGTGTGTGTGTGCACGCGCGCGCGTGTGTGCATTTGCAGAATTTTGGCCGTTTCCTAATCAGCCTGCAAACAATATGCTACATATTAGGCTAACTCACTCACTAACAAACTAATGAACACACACACACACACACACATGTGCGCATGCAACACGCATGCACGTATGCAAGCACACACACACACACACACACGCGCGCGCGCGCTCGCGCCCCCCCCTCCCACACACACACATTTAGCCTACAAGAAGCTTTTTAGCCGACACAGAGCCAATAAATCTCCATTTGCAGAACTTTGGTTGTTTCCCAAGCAGCCTAGAAATAATATGCCACATTTTAAGCTTCCGTTTACACGTAACAAAAGCTGACAACACGTCCCACCTCAACAGTCATTTAACGGCATCCTTCAAAATATAGAAATTTTCAACACACCATGGTTACAATTTATCCGATTTGTTCCACATAAATCGAGAATGAATCGTGTCTAGAAAAGTCAGTGAATCATTGATATTGGAGAAAAAAAAGAAAACAACAAAAATGAATTAGAATCTAAGTACACAGGCTTCAGGAAACAGAAAAAGGAGTACTTCGAGACTATACTTCTGCGATAAATGACAGAAAACTACCGACTACAACCATACTTGGTGAACATTCAAAACTTCGAATACAGACGTGATCTCCGCAGGCTTTACGTCAGTGCTTATGACGTACAAACAGAACAGGGAAGCTAGGCCTAATGCTCAGCATGTGGTTGCGCCTATGGTTGAAGGTGAAACTCATTTTCTGGACTGCTACTCCATATATTTACAAACTGTTGAGACTGAAGCTAACAGAAGATGTGCCAGAACTAAACTTGCATAAACTATGCCAGAGTTGAATACTAGACAAAGGCGACCTACAAATATATATTACAAAACAGGTCCAAAGAGCGTGATAGCTTGAATATGAAAGGACAATAATGGCTCACTATATGGACCTGAGGAAATAAAATCTTTCCAGTGATCAGATTCTCTGAATATTGTTACCACGATGTGTCCCTAAACCCTTAAGAGTTCTCGTGACGATCCAAGTCTGAATCTGAGTCTGAGTGTAAGAGAGTCACACACACACACACACACAACACACACACACAAAGACAGAGAGAGAGAGAGAGAGGAGACTCATTTAGCGAGGTTACGACATCTACAGAGACGCTAGTTATCCTGATTCAGTGACTGGTGAAGGACGACGACACGTGATCCATTTGGCTGCAATGACACAACGCCCCTCCTTTTTGATGCAACACACTCTGCCCCCTCCACTCCCATCACTTTCCGCCCACCGCGGCATTCCTCTCCCTTCCACTCCCCCTCCCCCTTTCCCTGTCCCAACCTTACCTCTGCTTCTCCACTGTCTTTTCATGCAAGCCTCCATTTTCATGCAACCACACACTGTCTCTCCCTTTTGATGCAGTTAGTAACCACCTCTTCCTTTCGAAGCAAGTACATACTGATTCATCCTTGTGATGGAATCACTCACTGCGCTTTCCTTTCTATGCAGTCACACACTGACCCTCCTCCTACCTTTTGATTTAAAAAAAGAAATGATCCCTTTGTTTCATCTTTAACAGTATTTCTCTGTTAGTTTCAAAACGAAGTGACTGAGGGCGGAAAATGAAGCAAAATGTAGTAAAAGAGGGGGTTAGTTACCGCCAAGGACGTAGATGAACAAGGTACAGGACAAAACACAATGCATTTCGACCACTTGGGTCTTCTTCAGGCAACAACAAATAACATTTAGGACAGTGAAAACGAAGAACGAGAAACCACTTATCTTCTCATTTTCGACGCTGTATATATATATATAGCCTATATACCCTGAGGAGAGCGTTTTATTCAGCTTGAAACAAGCTTGTAGGTTTTTAATTTTTTCATTTAAAAATTCTATTTTAAACTGGTATGTCGCTCCCTACATGGTTGAGCACTTTTAATGTTCTGAGTGGCTTAACTCTGATTTTATATATATATATATATATATATATATATATATATATATATATATATATATATATATATATATATATATATATATATATCAATGGTTGAACAGCCTAAAATGATTCTAAAAGCGCTCGACCCCTTGGGGAGCAACATTGTTAAAACAAGTATTAAAAAGGAATACTAAAACTCTCTACAAATTTGTTTCAAGCGTGTTGCGCTGTCATCAGGATGATTTCTGGTTTGCCCACCGCCGATGTTATATAGCGTGTGGGCTCCCGTTTGCGGTTGTTTGCACGTGCGGGTTGGCTGCACGTGTTTTTTGAGGGCTTTCAGGTTTTTGTTTTGGTGTGTTCACTAACAACGATTTCCATTTATGCCTGCAATTGTTTACTATTTCTGTTTTGGTGTTTATAAGTTGCTAGGTGTGGTTTGCATAGTATTAACCATTTTTCAGTTAAACATAGGTTGCACCTTTTTGAAACATTGCTGTATGGTGATGCTCTTTTTATGATTTTCCAGGATATATTGTAGCTTGTTTTTGCGTCTTTAAGTTTCCAGATATATTTGCTCAGTTCTGTTTGGTTTTTATATTTTTCTTTATTAAATGACTGTTTGTGGTTTGCATATCTGGTTTTGAAGTGGTTTTCAGTGATCCCTATGTATGTTTCTTTTTCATTTTCTGATGTCACAGTAGCCTGGTATACAATGTTGTTGTGAAGACATTTATTGTCTAGTGGGCACTGCTCTTTTCTGGTGCAGTTGCAAGATTTCCTTTCTTCACCCTTCTTTGCTGTGTTGATTTTCATTTTTGTTGGATGCGTCAATTAGGTTTTTGAGGTTGGGCATACATGAGTACGATAGTTTGACAGTGTTTTTGTTAAATATTTTGGACAGTTTGTGTTCTTTTGGAAATGAAGTTGTTAGGATTTTGAAGAATTCTGTCCCTATGTTTGTTTTGAGTTTCCCGTCGTATGGGGGGTTATACATATGATTTTTTTTTCCTATTTTTCTTGCTTTTATTTGTGTTATTGTCTGGGTTGTATTGCAATTTGTAATTGTATCCACTTTTTTGTAGTGCCTCCTGGTATTCTACTGCTGCATTGTTGAACACTCTTTCACTGCATGACAGGTTTGATAGTCTCTTGTTTATGCCATGGGGTATGGTCTTTAATACAGATGGTGGATGGTTACTTTTGGTGTGTACATAAAGAGGTGTATCGTTGGGTTTTTTGTATGGTTTATATATGTGATTGTTGAGATCCAGTGTTATGTCTAAGTAGTTCACTACCTTTTTGTTTGCTTCAATGGTAATCTTTAAGTTGTGGTTTTGGAAGATTTTGCATAGTTCTTTCTTCTTGTTTTCGATGGTTTTTGGATTGTTGGTTAGTGCAGCAAGGCCATCGTCTCTGTATAGTCCGACTTGTTTTCCGAGTTTTTTCTTGATGTTGGACAGCATGAATAGTCCGACCAGTTCACATGTTTCTGCACCATCTATGATCCCATTGTTACGTCGAATGTTGAGTTCTGTTGGTTTTTCCTGATCCAGGTTTCATTTTTGCTGTGCAGTAATGTTTTCTTGGTGTGGAGAATGATTTCCATTTCTGACCCTGTTATATCTGTGGGGTTACTGGCAAACTTCAGGGCTTTGGTGAGTAGTTCCTCATCTATAGAGGGGTAAAAGTCTACTATGTCAAATGTGATGAATACTGTATTATTTTGTTTGTTGAGTTTTTTGAACCATTGGATAATTCGTATGTGTTCTTCCAGAGGTTGTATTCAGAGTTTGATTTTACGTTCTTTATTATTTTTTCCAGAATTTTCTTGCTTTTTTTTGCCTAATTCAGATTTGGATGGGTTTATTAGTCTACTTGTTGGATTGTTATGAAATTGGGCTTGTGGTCTTTGAGTGTTATGAAAGCTCTTTTGTTGCTGTCGCTTCTATCCTGTCACTTAGGTCTATGCGCTCTGCAAGTTCTTTTTCTTTAGTGCGGATACTGTCATGTGTATTTTTGTCGGCTTTTTGTAGTTTCTCTGGATGTTTTTGTCAAGGAGTTGAGAGTATTCTTTTGGTTCCATTTTGTAGTAATTGCTTGTTTTATCAGCCTTCACAAATATTTTTTGTCATTTTGTACTTGTTTTATTTGTTTTTTTTAGTGTTGTTGGAAATCGTTGTTAGATTTTTTGAATTCAATATTGGTTATCAT
>CM031597.1:100950550-100953050 GCA_018398815.1 Conus ventricosus | reverse complement strand
ACACACATGTACTCTTGAACATGCATGCCCCAGATACGTACGAGCACACACACACACACACACACACACACACACACACAACACACACACACACACACACACACACACAACGCGCGCGCGCGCGCGCGCGCGCGTACGCACGCACGCACGCACGCACACACACGCACACACACACACATACAGAGAGAGAGAGAGAGAGAGAGAGAGAGAGGAGAAGAGAGAGAGAGAGAGAGAGAGGGAGGAGAGAGAGAGGGGATGACAAAATGCTAGAAATTTTTGACATCATCGGTTTATTTACATATTTTTCAACAGATCAGTTTTTTTACTCAATGGCTTCAAACACACACAAAAAAGGGCTTAGAAGGCGAGAAGGGGATGTGGGCGGGTTATAAGAGAGAGGGGAGGGGTAGAAGAGGGTGCTTGAGGGTGGGGGCATATTGCAGTCCCGTTAGAAAATCGAAAGAGTCACATTATCACTGGGGATCCTGTTTAAGCATGCTCGTGCAATTGACCCTTCTTCCTTTTACATACATACAGAATGAAGCCGTGGAGAGAGAGGAGAGAGAGAAGAGGAGAGAGAGAGAGAGAGGAGAGAGAGAGAGAGAGAGAGAGAGAAGAGAGAGGTGGTAAGAGGTGGAGTATATTTCAATGTCGTATAACCTATCAGGATCACATTAGTACAGAAAATAATGTTCATGAAATGTTCAGAATTATCGACTCCCATCACCCTTTACATTCACATGGAGTGAAACTGTGCACAGAGAGAGAGAGGAGATGAGAGAGGAGTGAGATGAGAGAGGGGGAGAAGGTGAGAGAGAGAGAGAGAGAAGCGAGATGAGAGTAGAGAGAGAGAGAGAGCCGGCTCGATGCAATACTAAACTAAATGCTGAAATCTTGTCCGTGTTCGATAACTCTATGGTTTGTGTATCGACAATCACTTCCGTCTTTTATTTATTTATTTATTTATTAATTTTTTTAGGGGAGGGGAGGGAATTGTCGGGGAGGGGGGGGGGGGGGGGGGGGGGGGGCGCTGGGACGGGCACAAACTGCATACAAATTCTTTCCATATTCACGACAATGAAGTAAAAAAAAAAAAAGCAATCCATGACAAACGTTGCAATGCATTCCATCAACAGAAGTGACGAGGACAATCTATGTAAATTCGCTTATGTACAGGAAACTGGACAGATATTGGAAAATATCAACATTGATAGACATCGTTAGTACAGCGCATTACTTTAATTGAGATTCTCATGTGGGTACCACTTTCTGGAGGAATTATGTTTATTTTCCCATACAGTTAATAGATGTATAACATTTGTTCTTTCATTCGTTAAAAAAAATGTCGAGAATTGGGTTTAATTATATTGGTTTACATTTATCCACAAATTATTTAGCAAATAGGATGATTTGGTCAAAACTTTCATTTCTTTATGTGTTCGTCATTACCAACGATACTAACACTATTAAGCTTGATTCTAAACAGTTTGATATTTTTCTCTAATTATTCGTTGTAAGTTTGCTCGAGAAACTAGATGTGTTTACAATGCTATGAACAGCGTTGCATTGAATCTTTTCAATAGCACATTCTCATCTGAATGTTATTTCTTTGATTTTTTTCTCATTTGTTTCAGAGCCTTTTTCATGTCTACTGCGAATTCTAGTTGTACTTACACTGACTCGTAATCTTGGTGATCCTGGAGTTGTGGGTTCGAATCTCCGCCGGCCGTTTCGGTACAGGGGGATTTTTCCCTCGGAGTTAACTTTGGTTCTGACTCATTTTCCATACAGTCCTTCAAATGAGACTATAACGAGGTTCCGTGTGTGAACGCACGCATAACATCTTGCACACACGTAAAATCCCATCACCAGCTTTCGGAAAAAGAAGGCCAGTTTGGCCGTTGGTATGGACGACATGTTGCACAAAGCATGCACCTGTGTGGAAAATGGAAAGAATGAAGGAAGTAAGGAAATTAAGAGAACGATATTGAACGATGTTGACTGGATGACACGGAAAACGACTGATATGAAGCGCCAGCTGGCAGCTCCTCAGTCGGTACTATCCAGGTAGGCAGCCGTTGTGTAAACTAGTGTGGATTGTAAAGCGCTTAGAGCTTGGTCTCTAGCCGAGGTAGGCGCTAATATGCATTCATAATAATAATGATAATTAATATTAAATAGCATCAATCTTCTGAGAGAGCTTTGTAGTAAACTATTGAACCTTTATTTACGTTGATATAAGTTGTAGCGCTTTCGTCGTGTGGTTACATTCAGCATTCTTGATAATAATATGTCTTTCTTCAACTAGTTTTTATTGACCATACACATATTCAGATAATTCGTGTTTATCCCATTCTTTGCAAGAAATCCTTTGTAATCCACGAAATCTCCATTTTCATCAATGACATCTCGCACCAAAAGATTTTTTTGTGTTTATATTTGTATTTGTTTACCCAGTTTTTCTTTGCAAGAAACCGTGATTTTCTATTCAAATGTTATC
>CM031597.1:100918050-100940550 GCA_018398815.1 Conus ventricosus | reverse complement strand
ATGCCTGTCTTTCTATTACAACTAGAGTTACCTTTTACTCAGTTTGTGGGTCAAGCAGAGAGATGTAGAGTCAAATGTATTATTTGAAGTGCTATGGGGGCGGGATATCGACAGTCAGCTTTAAAGGGGGCACCGTTTCCACAGAGAATGTTAAATGCCAATTAGGCCACTGCTCCTAAACCATTTCGGAGGTCCCCTAGGAATTGGCATTTATCTTTTCTCCATATATTTAAAAAATTTTTTAAACCCAGGGCACGGTCCCCGGATATAAAGGGGCCAGAACATCTGACAGCAGCTTTATAGGCATCAGTTTTCAAAGAAACTGATAAACCAACCCGGGGCCATGCTCCTAACCATTTCGGAGCAGGACCTGAAGGGCTTTTATCATTCTTCAAAACAATTTAAAAAACTTTTACCCAGGGCAGGCTTTTAAACGTTCTCTATACTAATTTACTAAACTTTTCAATTTCATTTTTCTAACCCTTGTTTTTCCTGATATTTCAAAAAAAAAAAAAAATGCAAAAACTTTCGCTTCTAGCCACATTACTGATCACCCATGGTCCTAACTGAGACCTAGGGGCCCCCTGGGGCCCCCAAACCCAGATCCGAGGGATCCAAAATAAGGGGCAAACCCCCCAAGCCAAACCAAGGATCACAATATGGGGTGCTGTGGGTGTGCTTACCGGTGTATGGGTAATACAATTTTTTGGTAGGACCGTTATGTATGGTGTGGTATTTTTTGGTGTGATGCAGTAGCTATGGTTGTATGGGGTGGGCTATAACACCCATGGTCTAACTTAAACCCTTTTCGCCCTAGGGCCCCAAGCCAGATCAGAGGATCACAGAAAAAGTGGCTGATGGAAGGTTTTTGGGGAAAATGCCTCAAATTATGGTTTTTCTACATTTGGGTTGTAACTTTCATTTGTCAAAATTGGGCAATTCTCTAAACCATTTCAGGGGCCTTCCTAGGACACACACATTGGGGTTGGGGGCGTTATAGCCACGCTAGTGACCCAGACATCAAAATGTGTTTGCGGCGTTTAAAGCCGCGCCAGTGACCTAGACGAAACACGAAAATGGGAAGGTCAACTATGGCAGGGGAAGAGGGCCAATTAAGATTTTCCTAACAACAAACAAGCACAAACCACGCGGATATTCCCAACTTTAACACTTTTTGGATATTAAATATACTGTACAACTAAAAGCTTTAATTTTGGGGTTTATGCATAATTGGGGGTTTTTTAAATGTTTTTTTTTCAAGCAGAAATTTTAAAGGTAAACAACAATGTGCTTAAATACTTTTAGTAGCTATTTGTACAATATTTATTAAAATTTAGCAAATTAACACAAAACACAATTTTAATAATCAATTCTCTCTCCTGATCTATAAATGATATTTATTCAGGGGAGGTAATTATATTTTTTGCATAATAAAGGAGATAAAATCATTCAAAAAAAAAAAATAAATAAATAAATAAATTTAAAAAAAAAAAAAAATTTAAAAAAAAATTTAAAAAAAAAAAAAAAAAAAGTCCTTAAGCCACCTAAATTTTTAGTTAAGTTTTTAATAAAGTCATTCTAAGTTCTTACTAAAGTTGTTCACAAAGTCACCTCAAGTCACTTCTAAGTTCTTACTTAGTCATCTCAAGTTGCCCCAAATCATCCTAAAGTCATCCTTAAGTCCCCAATCACTTCTAATTTCACTTAAGTATTCAAAGTTCTTACCAAGTCACCCCTCAATCCTCAGTCATCCTCAGTCTTTCCTCAAGTCCCTTTCTAAGTAAAACCCCAAAGTTCTTATTAGTTATCTTTAAAATTATCAAAAACAAGACAATCTATGTTTTTACCCTAAATATAAAAGGGTTAATATGTAAACACCCCCTCAAAAAGCGTCATCGTTGAGATGCCCTTGCTCAGCGTCCCTGCGCAAACCCGGCCCACATAGACTTATGAAGTTTAATCCTAACAACCGCTTGATACAATTTGGTCTTGGAAATGTTTTTATAAATTTCCAGTCTTTATTTATTGACACATCATTTTATAATACGCCATGTTTATTTTTATTAAAAAATTTTAAATTTAGTTCTTAAAATTATTGCATCACAAATGGATCAATATGAACTTTTGTTTTGCGGTTTGCATGTTTTTGTGTTGATTTTATTTAGTGGGGGGAATTTTTTCGGTTTTTGGGTTTTTGTGCCATGTTATATATATTTTATAACTGTAATACCACCCCAAGCAAGCAATGACGCAAAAATGACAATTTTAAATTCAATCCATGAAGCTTTGGCCCTGAATTAACTTTTTTCTTGTTTCTGGAGTGGCTTGAATTAATGTTGGCGTTGGCGGCATTATGTTTTCATTATGAGCAATTCTTTTGATTGTAACTGAATTTTTTTGTTGTCCCTCAGCTAATTTTTTTCCGTCAATGCGTCCAGGATGAGGGGCTTTTACTGTTATTCCCACCTGATTCAAGTTTCTTGATTCAATGTTTCCTGATTCAATGTTTTCTGATTCACGTTTCCTGATTCTGCTTTTTTTCTGGCTCGTAAATTTTTTTAAAGAAATAAATCTATAGATTAAAAGTAATTAACCCCATGATAACCCGGCGATAACAAGTCCAAATCTGTAATTAATCACATCCTAGAGATCTAATACTTTGTTAAAACGGGGTTTCCTGCTTAAATCTACATAAAGTCTTTGTTCAGAATCAATGGGAAATCTACTGACTAGTTTTAGTAAAAAATAAGAACCGTTTTGCCCACACTTGTTACCATTTTTGACCCAACTGCGCTTAAACTGTTATTGTACTTTAATGTCTTCGGGCGAATCTGTTGAATTGTTCTATGTTTGAATTATTTTCCGAGGAACTGTTTTTTTCCACATGCTGCCAAAAGAACAGCCTTCCTTTTTGGCATAATAAGCTTGGCGCAATTTGGTCATTTTTAGTTCAGGGGTTTAGGCGCCTTGTGCTGTATAGATCTTCACTGTTATGTTTTTTATTAAATAAATTTATTTTTTTTTCTAAATGACACCGAAAAACGGGTTGCTAATGTACCTTCTGCTGTTATTGGGGTCTAAGTGTAGGATACTCAATGCTTGTAAAGCTTGTTAGAATTAAACGGCGTATCTTGAAACTAGCTTTTGAGGTTTTCAGCAAAGCTGATTGTATTATTGCAGCTTCGTTTGCCAAAAAAGATTTTCTAGTCAGCAAGAAAAAATTCCAGACATATAAATATGTAATAAAAATACATTTATAAAAATGCTTACTTGTATGATGATAGCGCGCTGTGGTTAATGCGACGCTTTTAGTGGAAGTAATAACGATTTAGAAACTGCGATTGAAGCGAGAGAAAAGACATAACAAAGTTTTGGGGCAATACCGCGCACAAGATCGCTATAAATAAGCGGGAAAATTGAGCATTTGATTTATTAAACACCTGAAAAAACAGGGCATGCAGCTTACACATTAAGGATGTGTCAAGCAATAAAAAAATATTATTGTAAGGGCAAACCAATCGAGACATTGCCCCACCAAAATTCAGTGACTTTTATCAACCATCAAAAAACAAAAGATGCAAGAAATTGGGTTTTTTCCCTTTGGGTATGCCCGTTTGTATTTTGGCACTTTATATTGGCTGAATAAAAAATGAACAAAACATTATTCCCCCAAAGGATATGGAAGGGAATACAGAAATTTAAAAAAGCAAACCCAAGCAGCTGGAGTCATTTGAACAAAAGCAAAAGAATGGTTATCTAAACAACGATTTGGCAAATTATTTACCGGGCCCCTTTACGAATACAGAGACCACCTTGTCAATACAACTAACGCACCCATCAAATGATCTTCTAATTTTACCTCTGAACGATTAGACGAAAAAGATTTAATTTCGCACATACGTCATGACATAGCTCAAGAAAACAAAGATGCGGAACCATTAACAAAAAAAAGTGTCTGCTGTTGCTGTATGCCTTTACAAGAATATAACAACGAGCCCTTTAACTTATCCGGATTCAAGATCGAGATGGAAAGAATTAAAGGGCAAGTGAACAATTTTTTGGAAACAAAGTTACCATTAAAAGGGCATTCCAGAGTTCCAGATCACGAGGCTTTAGTTGAAAATTTAACAAACAGTTAGCCGAAAGACTTTTCTCCTACCAGTATCACAGAGAGCTGATTACAATTTCGCAACACAGAGGGGTTGGGAAGACGCCCTCAGTTTTGGCGCAATGAAATGAAGAATTTAAAGGCTAAAACCAGTACAAGCAATCAAAAAAAACAATAATAGTTGGGAAGACTCCAGTACACCCAGCAACTATCGTTTGGTTTTAAAAGTAAGGTACCTTATTTACGGGGGAAGCAAAAGGGGGACACCGCATCAGGAAACAGATCCAGTTTGGAGTGTTGACCCGTATAAAATAAAAAGATTGTAAAGATAATCCGCCCGTGTATTATTTACGAGAACTGACACAACAAAAAAACCCAGCCCCTCAAAGATCTTTTGTGAAGAAGAACTGAAAATAACCCCCCAAGACACAGTTCCGCTTTAATTAATTTACGTAAACATATTGTTTGGTTTAAAAGGGAAGGCCAGAAGAAGCGCAGAACGAAACAAGAATGGTAAGGAAAGCCTGAAATGATCGGAATCATTATGGTTTAATGCTATTAAGGAAACATTTTCGGGATTAATCAATTTGAAATGCTAAATCATCCAGACACCCCTACACTAAAACCCCAAATGGGAAAAGAAATATTGAATAAAAAAAAATTCGAACGCATCAAGCAAAAAAGAAAAGATTAAAAAATTTTGGTGAAGTATGATCGACTATAAAAAAGTTGATGAAAATAAAACCCCCCCCTGTTTATCCCGGTCCTCCAGTGCCCGATTTGTATGAAAATCTGATTAACAATACTCGTTTTGTTTGTTCTATCAACGCTTTTTGTTAAACGTTGTGTTAAATCCATGTAGATAGAATGCAGTTTAAACGTGTCATGATAAAAAGTCTTATTGCAAACAATGCTTCTTTGTTTTTGTCAGTAAATGTTTGACTGCACAACGCTGCGAGATTTTCCTTTGCTTCTTAATGATTTCTCCTGGTCAAAAATTGTAATTTTGACCTAAACCAACAAACCCTTGACACCTTTCAATAATTCATCCTTCATCTTTCCTAAAACTTTTTATTAGTAAATGATGCAAAGGCGAATCTTTGGATAACGACTGCATACCATCCTGCATGCCCTTTAGCTACTTCAAATTTCCCATGTCTTTATAGATTTTTCAGTTAGGGATACTAAACAAAAGTTGTATCGTGTAAAGTACTTGGCCCTCAGATAGGGTTTTAAAGTAGTCATAAGAACTCTAACATCAAAAGCTTTGATAATTCTAAAACGGTAACCCATAAATACAGTTTGCCTAATTTGACTTCTTTTTTTCATCATTTGCCAAAAACCCTGTCAGAAATCTTCTAAATCCTGAAATTAGGTTTGAAGTCAGTTAAATTTGGCTTCTTTCCTTTGGTGCCTAATCTACATCTTACGCTTGTGCGGATTCCCATAGTCTTTCCAAAAAAGCTGTTTTTCTTTCAGCTTAAAAAAGTCTTTTCTGAAGCATCTGGGATTTAGTTTTGAGATCGTGTTTTCATGAGTAATGGTTTAGAACTGTTCTTGTTTCAAAAGAAATTTAGCATAAAACTGCTGGTCAACTTCACCTTTTTAAATAAAATTGCAAAGTCTGTATGCGACATAATTTTTTTGCCTCGAAGATTAGGCACAAGTTTAGCGTTCTCTTGGTCCATCTTTGCCCTTTCTGTGCAATGATGTCCTTATGCAGGTCTTTGAGTTATGAGGAATTCTAAGTCACTTTAGAATGAAACCACGTGTGATCAGGCTTTAAAACTGCTAAACCCATTTAATGCTTTTGAATTATTCGGATCACCGCCTGATTACATTTAAAGTTGCGAAACGAAGTGATTGCGCATTGCCAAATCCATACGATTGTTTGCATCAAATACAAAAGATGTTAGACCTTTTCCTCGGATCATAGTCGTCCAGAAAAGTTGTTTGCTTTACGTAATATGCACCATACTAATTCACCCAGCAACCGTTTTTCAATCATCTGAATCATTGGTAAACCCGACAGATAATTCAATCTGTATTCCTGTTAACTTTAAGAAATCCCAACTCACCGGGCGAAAATATAATGCGCAGGATCCAGGCTGAAATTTTCCCATGCGTCTTCTATAGTTTTCAAAAATACCCGCCAACAAACATAATCTCTGCCCTCAAGTATGAATCTTTTTATCTCCATGTTTACAATCTAACTTCTGCCACGCATCTTGAGCATGCTGGAAAATCAGAATCAATGTTTCCCTTTCTCGAGACTAAAAAAGAACGCCCCCTTTGGAAAGTGGGTCTAAACAAACCTTTCCAACGGGTTCATGTACTCATAGGTAAACCCCTTTCTAAAAAGTTGAGTAAAAAATTTTCTTCTGTTTTTGGGCAGGATTTAAGGAAATAGCCCAGTGACTCAAATTTGATCCCTCATGTGCTGCTTAGATCATAAAGACTGTTATTCAGTTTAAAAAGCCCCTGTACTTTTTGATGCTGTGCAATGCATGAAAACCCTGAAGGCATCGTCCATGCTTTCATTAAAGATGAGAGTCGTAACCCTCGCAATTATGAAAAATACAGGCGCTATCCTGTCTTTGGTTCAAACTTTAGTTGAGATTGCATTTGTTCGTGCGCCTGTTCTAAAACTTTCCGCTTGTGATCAGGGTCTTTACTTGTTAAATTTGGCTTCCTACTGTTGACTTTTAGTTCTAAACCGAAATCCAACAAGTGTGGCTGATTTATACTGTGTGGTCTTCAGGCTCATTATGATTTTCAGATAATTTTAGTTATTAGAACGTCTTAGCACTTTCTGCATGCGTTCAAGAGTATTCTGGCAGCATTAGGCCCCTTATAATTCTGGCTTTGAATGAACGCCATCCGCCTAAAACAATGGGGCCCAAATGAAAATTTGGGTGATACCACTATGGCTGTTTTGAGTCTTGGGGGGTTTGTCCTTCAAAGGAACATGAGCGATTCGAAGTCTGCGTAACAAACGTATGGGAATTTTGAAACCCCGTTTTCCGTTCTTAAAACCCTAATTAAGCCTTGGGGTGTAATTAGTCTGTATTACAGTCAACAGGGCCGATACAGTGTTTTTTAAGGTCGCTGGGCGGCTTAACAAGGGGATTTTTTTAACATTTTCTACAAATTCTTGTTTATGCCCTTCTTAAAGTATGCTGCATTAGTTTACTCATGTTCGTATCAATGTTTAATGGGGGTAGCCTGCGGGGAAAAACCTCGTAGAAGTCACATGATTTTGTCTGGATACCAACGTTGGGTGTTCTTAGATACTTAATGGGCTGTAGATTTGTTTCATCCATGTGAATATTAACAGTTTTTGGGTTTGTTTTGTTCTTCAAATGATCAATTTGTTCTACACTAAAGGAAAGGATATTCCTTTGAAGTTAAGATCTTGTGTATTGCGTAGTTGTACTTCTTCTGTGTTCCGGACTGACAGCCTTGCAAAAAACCACTTGAAAATTTTTTCGTCTGAATTTTTGGGGGGGGGGGGGTGTTAAAACGCTCTCTTTAAAACCCATCTCGAGGAGCGAATGTAAAGCCTTGCTACAATCGGTGCAATTAGCCTGTTTTAATCAATCTCAAAATTGGGCCTTACCAACCAGAGCCTCCATTTAGCTTCTTCAGCCCCAAACATCAAACTGTGTAAGCAGTTCGTCTGCCCAACCGGGTGTTAAGTCTTTATGAAAAAGATAGTCTGCTGTTTAGTTGAGACCCAGACTTCTGATTTTCTTCATTTATTGTATATAGTCGATTAAAACAGCTAACATTACTTTAACTGGCGGGTTATTGTTTTGTTTACTTGGAACTTGAGAAATTGCATGTACAACGCTTGCCCCCACGTTTTCTGGATTAATAATTCTAAATCAAAAATCATTCAGTGCTCTTGACAAACGCTCTTTCTCGAGCATTCCTTCAAACAATTCATCTGGGCCCTTTAATATCTTAGCCATGCTGTCTTTCTTTTCTAAGCCAACATATTTATTTAAATTAAAAAAAATACAACGGCTTAATCAGAATCAATATCAACGGTCTTTTTTTGCTTTGGGCTCTAAACTAAAGTATAAACCCCCCTTCGATGTTGTTACTGTGAGCTGTTTAGAACAGAGTTTAATGTCTCATTTACTTTTTTTTTAAACATTCCTTTTTTATCTGCCGGCGTCTGGGCTGTTGAGAAAAAGTTGTCCTCGCCTTTCTTTGAAGATCAAAATTTTGTCTTTTGTAGTCATCAAAATCGGGCTGTAAACGATTAAATTCTTCATCCGTGATGTTTGAGTCAACAAGCGCTTTATTTATTGTCAGTTTAAACGAACTAAGTTTAGCCGTTATTTGTTGAACCATAGCTGTGTGCTTTTGGAGTTTAGTTTTTAATTTTTTTTCCAGCCGCACTTACAGCTAATGAACACAGGCCGAGAGCTAAAGACAAACCTCTAGAGGTAAAAGTGCGGGTGCGCCTATGCCCGTTGCTAAGAGACCAACACATCGTTCCTGCTGATAGAGCAATTTTAGTCCGATGTTTTCCCGTTTTTAACATATGTAACAGCATTAAAGGCAGCAGAATACCTTGTTTGGTTTTGCTGTATTTTGAAAGGTCTTGCTCTAGTACTTGCTGCATTTGCGTAATGTTTGTTAATCTGAAGGTTTTATGTAGGGGTTTCTACTAAACTCTTCTTTTGGCGGCGCTGTAGGCACATTTGGATAAACTTTAACAGACATGCTTTTTATAAAATAAAATAATTTAGTATTGTATATCTTTTAATCTGTTATTTTCAATATTCAGCTGCGCATCATATATTAAAAACAAATGTACATTAAGCGGTTTATCGGCTTTTTTTCTTTATCAATTTGAATGTTTATTACGTCTCCACAGTTTCCCGCTTCCATGCAACTTGATTATCCTCTGTTGACCTTAGGTCAATCCATAAACCGTATTCCGTTGTTAAATATCAACAAGCCTAACATTGTGAAGATGTAAAACTTTAGACACAAGGTAACTGTTGGATTTCTACACCTCCCCCCTCCAAAAAAGTTTTTTATTTCATCAAAATGCTGATAAAGGTTTAAGCCGCTAGCGTAGATTTGGTTAGGATACCCTCAATCGAACATTGTACTTTCGTTATTTTAGGATTAATAAAATTTTCACTTCCTCTTTCGAACGGTTCTTCTCTTCACACAGCATAAAATACCTTTAAGCGACTTGCTGCGACACTAAAACTAAAATTCCATATAGTGTTGCCTGCTTCTGGGGTATGTTGTATGATGAAACACTCTTTCGTAATATATTGCTAATTTTGACTGATATTGTTGCTCAATCAGCCTTGCTAAATTAGGTTGCAACAAAGTCAAACTCTAACGTGATGTCAGAAATGCTGTACTTTGCTCCCGGGTCTGAGATTTGATAACCCGTTTGTATTTATTAAAAGTTAGTTCATTTGACAAACTGTCTTTTAATGCTCCTTGAAAGTATGGTGCATGCGCTCTTAAAACTCAAAATCTAAGGAATGGAAAAGCGATTTCCAAACGCAAAATTTGCAGCTTCAGGCCTTTTGCCGTCTTTAGCATCTCCAGCGCCTATTCAAAGTTTAGTGCTTCTTCATTTTCGATTCCTTGAAACGCAAGATCGCCCTTTCATTCCCCGTTAGCCATAGATCAGAATAGGTTTTAAAATATGTCTGCATTGTGTAAAGAAAATATTTCTTGCCCCTCAAGTTTATAGAAATTTTCTTAACGATTGCCCGCCCCAAATTCGTACAACTGTCCTGTTGGGTCTGTTGTTGAAGCGAGTACTATTTTGAAAGTAAGACCGCAGAGCCTGGCACAAAAACACTTCATCCGCTCCTAGGTCTGGAAATTTAACAGTAAAGAATTTGATCCCATCAATAGTAGATGGATTATTTGGAACAGTAATTTCCCCTTATTTCCCTTCACGCCAAAGGGCTCTTTCAGTCTCTATGCGGGTCAAGAATCGAGCCATATGCTTGTGACATTTTTTTATAAAACAAATAAAAAAGTTAATTATTAAAGAACATGAGGCATTGAAGATGAAGATTATGATGTTTTTGATCCCGGAGACGACATGAGTGAAGTCCCTTGACACAGCATCGCTCAGCTCTCATTGCGCTGAATTAACAGAAAGTAAAGGGTTTGATAATTACAAAGTTAAAGGCAGACCTCCGAATTTTAGACCCTAATTGATTTTGAAGTAAAAGATGACCATTGTTTGTGAGGAGCGACCAAGGACAACTTTCAGCTTACATCTAAACCAGACTCATCAAAGTTTTTAAAAAAGAGTACAATTAGACAAAGGCTCAGTGTGAGCGACAAAATCGCCTTGGCATTCAAAACCAAATTAGATAGGGATGCAGTTGCTAAACTTCAAAACACACGCGGAACTCCAACAGATAACCAAATGCAAAACAGGAACTTAAAGAATTAAATCAATCGGGAGATGAAATAATAAATTCAATAGAGGCAGAAACCAGTTTTTTCAGAAGAAACAGCATTAAAAACTATCACGACTCCCGTACCCATGCGAGAATAGCAGCCTTGATCATGCTTTAAGAACCATTAGAGGCGAAATTAACAAACAATTTTGCAAAACTGGGTAAATAGATGAGCATATAAAAAGAGAAAAAGAAAAACTCGTTGAGGCTTATGACGCCAACTTTGGGTTGAATTAAAAAAAGAATAACCAAAGACTAAAAGATCTTGAACAAGAAAGAAACAGCAAACTAGAAACGTTTTGTCACTAACCGAGAACAATTACAAACTCAGTGACAGAAATAAGAGAACTATCCAAAGAATTTTATAATGAAGACACAACGCTAGCAGAAAGAATAAGACACTGTTTAGAGAGCAAGGGGTCACTTTGCAAGCGTTATAACGGCCTTAGGATTTGCAAAAAGTACACTGGTGTTGGCTATTACAGGCGGCAGTGGTCAAAGCCCAGTGCCTCCACCCCCATCGCCCCCAATCGCCGCCTGATAAATCAAAGGGTAAAAAAACACTTGATCATCTTGGGATTTATTAAAAAAAAGCGGTAAAGCTATGACTCTTTTTCCAGGTATATTAGGGGGTGTTGTTGTGGCTTTTGTCTAAGCAAGCAAAGTAGTTGGCTTTATGCCGAGCCTTTTGGGCATTAGTTCTCTTAATAGTTTGGGGTTAATATTTAGTAAAATAAAGGGCCCGGGAATCCCAGGCCAGTTAATCCAAGAACAAACGCTGTCTTTTCATTTTTCATGGTCATCGCGAACAGAGTCCGCGAGCTTTGCTGATCTTCAACGGTCTCGGGCTTTGGGCCACGGGGATTGGGTGACTTATTCTTGGGGGGTCATCTTGTTTTTTTACTGTTGCAATATTACTGGCTCAGACTTTAGTCGTTTTGTCCAACCTTCTGTTCATTTCCTGCAACAAGAATTTCATTGTTGTAGTTCATTATTGTTCCTACCTGGAGTCTGAGGTCAGAAGGTAGCATGTATAAACCAGTGCCAACAGCAAAGTCTACTTTTGATCTTGCGTATGTAAAACATTTTGGTACCTTTTTATACTTGAAGGTAAATCAACTGTAGAATTAATAGATCCTCTAAATTGCTAAGTATTGTTTTTTGGGGCATCAAGCCAGTAGAAGGATCAGTTATGCTCGATCTTGCCTGTGCTTGTGAACCCAGCAAACACCAAACGTAAGTACGAATTTGAGTCATTTATTCGTTCTATTCCTGCTTTAGTTAGGCCCTTTGAAGTGTCTAGATAAATGTTGTCCATGCTGTTTTTATGCTCTTGCTCTAGGACCCGAGGTGAACAGCTGTGCCTGAAGAGAAAGATGTGTAAGGAGGATTCCAGTCATAGTTATATTTTCTGTCACCCCCAATAATAAGGGTGCAAGCCATGATTAAGATCCGATTTTGTCTAAGTCTGTCTTGATGTTAATATTGAATCGTTACAGATTTTTTCAAAAGCCTTCATGTCTATTCTGTTGCTGAAATGGATTTAAAAGGTTTGTCATTTGGTAATGGCGCTTGCAGTTCATTTAAAATACGTTTTGAAGGTTTTAATAAAAATTGAAATCTGTACACTGACCTCACCAAAGGATCAGGATGATTTAAGTGATCAGCATACGAAAACTCCACACCCAGTTGTTTTCACAAAACAGCAAAGTTTAACTGGTTCTGATAAAACTGCATCGGATGGGCTGGGAAACCCCACTTTTTCGATGTAGTCTTTTTTTACAGGGGGGGTTTAAAATATCTGTTAATGGAGTAATTACCTTTTTATGAAAGTGTCAGTTGGGTCCAGAAATGTCGAGGGTGTCAGTTGTTATATTTTTAAGATTGTAAGGGGCGCCCAACAGAATATTTTGCATCAGTATATTTGAATGCACTCATTTTTAATTTGTTTTAAAAAAATGTTTGTAACAATACCCAAATCAAGACCGCCCTTCGTTTTTAGAAAATGCTATTAATAACGAATGCGGAACAGAACGGTCGCGCTCCATAAAAAATTCTACAAAGTCGTATGGTTTAATATAAGCAAAGCCAAGGAGAATAATAAGATTAAAAAAGTTAATAATAGAGGCCAATTAGTTAGCCAGTTAACCAACCCGATGGTTATTACGGGTTTTGCTCGCTAAAAGAAGCAATGAGTAACTTCGACATTGCTCTCAAACTTAACAATGCGAATCTGAAAACAATGTGACCTTCAAACCTGAAGAAGAAGAAGTAGGGTACTATTTTGATAAAAAGCTAGCTAAAAGTTAGGCTTTACAACTGCCAATCGGGCGTTCATAGTTTTAGAGTTACGTCAAACAAAACTACTTATGAGGGAGAAAATCCGCTCGATCTTGCATTCATTCATTACTCTATGTTCCTTTGGATGAGCTGACATGATGAAAACTTATATGATGGAAGGCCCTCAACTGTTTTAAGAGTCTTCCGTCAGGGAAGCTGCATATTGCGATTATGAAATTATACAATTCCAATTACAGTTAAAAGATTAGTTTGTGGGAGGGGCGGATCTTTTTAAAATAAAAATCAAAGACAAAGCGGGGGAAAATTGTGAAATGTGATAACCTGCACATTGTTTTGGAAATAAAAAAAATACGTTACTAAAAAATAATGTCGCGTGGGCCAGAAGAATCAGGAGTTACATTAGCGCCTGTAAGGTGTATAACCTTAGAATTAAAAGACCTTGCAGATGTTGCGGGGCTTTGAACAGAACGGTTTAGATAGGCGCTTTGTATGGTTTGAGTACACTAAAGATGGTGATTATAAACGCAAAGAGGTTGGCGACAGCAAAAGTTTCCTAAACTAGAACAACTGCGCAATCTGGGCAAATAATGTTGGCCATATGAAAATAAAATAGTTCGAAAAACCCGACCTCAAATGGCACTTAGAACCATATTTAGAATGGGAAATAAAATTTGAATTCATAAGCCCATTTACATATTTTAGCCGTCAAAAAAAGTTTCAGAAAAGCATTCAAATCTGGCCCTTTACATGTAATCTTATGCGGACGACAATAGTCGGGAAAGAAATTGAAATAACGCCGTAAGGGAAAAAACAGTACATCCTCCACAGAAAAGAAACAGTTGTAAAAAAAAACTTCTACAAAATTACAGTTCTTTCCAAGCAGAAAAATTAGGAGACACGTTCACAATGATATTTGAAATTCTGTCTTTAAAGTGTGGAGAGGGATGGGGGTTTGGGGCGTTAGTGACGTCCTTATAAAAGGAATTAATATTAGCTGGCAAAACTTAGACGTTAAACGCCTTAACGTTACACGTCGTTCTTCACAATGGTGAGGATATTAAGATCATAACAACAAGCAACAAAATCAATGTTGACTTAAATAGAAACAATCTTTTCAGAACTGAATTGGATTAATCTTACACATTTAGCCTCATAGGGTTTTATTATACTGAACAAGTTTTGACGGAGAGTAATGATAAAAATAATAATGGATTTGATTAAATTTGTTATAAAAAAAATGGAGAGTTTAAACTTTATGACAAAACCCCTCATTGTTTTATTGATTTGGGACAGACTGGTTGGGGAAAACAATATTTATCCTCGACCTGTTTTCAAACAGTTTATCGTTATAATTTTGCTCATATTGTAATTTTCTGCACAACACTTAAATGGAACAAAGCATATTATGATAGAAGGTTTTATATGGACGGATGATGCCATATTTTTAGTTGATCCCAGCAATAAATTGAGTGAGTGTTAGAAGCCTTTTTTAGATTGTTTGAGGGGAAAGCAGACACATTTATTATAGATGACTGCTCGGCAGAAAGAGACATAGTTAAAAAAAAACGCTTTGTCGAAACTAGCTTTCAGTGGAAGACATGCTGGATAAGTGTGGGATTTTTGTCAAAAATATAACTCGGTTTTAAAACTTAGGAGAACATTAAAGATGTAGTTCTATTTCATATGAAAGACAGAGACTATTTGATGATGTTTGCGCGAAAAATGATATTTTTGAAAATGTCAGGAAAAACACAGGATTAAAAAAAAAATAAAGTCTGAAAAGTTTAGTAAATTAGTATTAAAAACGGATAACCCTACCCAAATTTTGTTTGGTAGGGCAGTTATTTTTTGGTTATTGAAGCTTAATTGTTAGAGAAACAGTAATATGCCGCTTCTAAGTCAACAATCGAACTGGTTGAACTGGTAATGCAGGTTGGTTTTACTCGTTAATGCGCATGCCCAGTAGAATCAAAATCCGCTGGGGTATGAGAGAACTGATAAATGCCAATTCCTAGGGTCAGCTGCTCCGAAATGGTTGGGAGCAGTGGCCTAGGATTGGCATTTATCAGTTCTCTCACACCCCTGTTTGGGTATTTTCTCTCTTGGTCGAATGCTAAGCTGACTGGCGAGGGGAAAATTGCTTTTGGGCCGTGCCACCGTGGAAACGGCGGTTTCACTTTTTTGATTGTATCTCTGTCAGAGATTACCCCCCTTGCAAATTCCGAAGATGTCTATTGAATGAGCGGAGTTCAGCTCATCTTTTTTCCCTTTCTTCCTCCAGTCTGCTTTGTTAAGGTTTGGCTGCCTTCCAGCTACCGTCTACGTGGGGAAAAAACTGCATCATGATCTAAAACCGAAAGAAATTTTAGCCTCTATCAAGGGAATAATTTGTTTCACCCTTTTGTTGATCCTTTGTTTATTTGTACTATGAACAGATCACGCAAAAACTACCGAACCAATTTTAAAAAGAAAATCAGTGGAAACATGGAACGTCACCAAAAGAAGAACCTCGGGAATTAGGACTTGGATTGGACTTAAGTTCGGAACGAGAATCCATTTTGCAATATTGCGCAACTACTGAGCCCTTTTACACAAAACTTGGTAGTAAGATGAAAAGTGGCCCAAGGAAAAAGTCACTGCATTTTGGTCTGGATCCGGATCAGACAGTAGATCCAGGATCCGTTCGACGGTGTGTGTGTGTGTGTGTTGAAGGCAGTGAACCTCAGATAGACCACACACACAAAAAAAAAAAATTACCGTGTATTCCGTCTCCACATTTTGACTACAGTGAAAACATGTATTTACCAACTGCACAAAGGACATTTCATGGTGTTTATAATATAACTTGTGTTGACAAAGTGTGTCACAAACAACTTTTTTTCTTGGCTCACCTGTTAGTAGAACGACGGAGAGAACCAAGAATAATAATGTCAACTTCTCCATTTTGTTCTGAAAATAAAAATGAGACACTTCCAAGTGACCATGTGATAAGAAAAAACAACAACTGGTATTTGTAAGCAGCGTGTGTAAAATAAACAACAACGGCAAATACTGCTATTTGTAAGCACCATCTATAAGGAAAAAATGCTAGTTTTGTAAATAAAAAATACTGGTATTTGTAAACACAAGAAATACTTATAGTTGTAAACAGCATGTGCTAAGAAAAAAAACAACCTGGTAATGGGGAAAAAAAAAAACATGCACAAAGAAAAACAAAGCAACAAGAAACAAATAATGGTATTCGTAAATACAATGTGCTAAGTAAAAAAATCTGATATTTGTAAACACAGTGTACAAGGAAAAAATACATATATTTGTAAACATCATGTACTAAGAATAAAAGAATGCTAGCATTTTTAAACACAATGTTTTTAAGCGAAAAAACAATACTGCTATCTGTAAATGCCATAGAAGAAAAAACATACTGGCCTCTGTAAATATCATGCACTAAGAAAAATATACTATTACTAGTAAACAGAAGTTCTAAAAAAAACAAACCCAGTGGGATTTGTGAACACCATATTTGTAAACACTATATACCAAGAAAACAAAAACAAATACAAGTATTCATAAACACCATGTACTAAGTAAAAAGGTACTGGTATTTGTGAACGCCATGTACTTAGGTAAGAATTCTGGTATTTATAAACAGCATGTACTGAAGAAAGAAATATACTAGTATCTTTAAACACCGTGTTCTACGGGGCAAAAATAAATATTAGTATTTGTAAACACTATGTACGATGAAAAAAAATACTGGTATTTGAAACACCATTTATTTTGAAGGGGAAAAAAAATGAATGGCATTCGCAAACACCATGTACTAAGAAAATAAAGTATTTGTATTGGTAAACACCGTGCACTAAGAGAAGAAATACAAGTATTTGTAAACAACAGGTACAAAGGAAAAAACAACAAATATTGGTAATCGCTATGGAAAAGAATGCAGTCACGTGTGCACTTTGAAATGATATACTGCAATCCAGATTAGTAAAAAGATGTCTAGCCATAGTAGATCCAGACTGTATCTGATGTCCGTCATACGGCCCATGTCTTACAGTGGGGCCAAAATGAAAGAAAACCAGTTAGAAGCGACACCATATATTCCCGGTATACACTCATGAAAAACATAATGCATCATAAAGCGTATAATGAAAATTGTACCCCAGGAAAAAAAAAAAAAACACCTACTCGTGAAGTTTTTCACTGGTTCTGTCATTTATTTATTTTAAATTGCTTCCCCTGACGGAAACTTACTACTTGTGAACGATCGTTTTTTGGTTGCAGCTCCGAGTCCGACAGTCTTTGCTTCAGCATTTCGTGGTCTTTAAACCCAAGATTTCACAGGTTAAATACCTGTTTATGCTAATCCTACAGTACGTGTTGTCAAACTGGATGACGGTCTGCGCAATCGTTTTCCATTTGTCTTGCACACACACACACACACACACACACACACACACACACACACATACACAGTGTAGTGTAAAATAGATCCGCGACTGCCAGTATATGTTTTCCTGGAATTGTTGAATCTGTCTGCCCTGTCACCCATGGGTGGGTGCGGACGTTACACTTGAATGTAACTTATTTCAGAATTATGAACAGGCAATTCACCTTACGTAGATGACAAAAATACGGCTAAAAGTAACACTGTACAGATATCATTACACACACACACGCGCGCGCGCGCGCACGCACGCACAGAGAGAGAGAGAGAGAGGAAGAGAGAGAGAGAGAGAGAGAGGAGAGAGAGAGAGAGAGAGAGATCTATGCTTTCAATACAAAAAGTACAATATTCTTAAAAGATGCAAATGTATCGGTTAGAAATAATTGCCCCCCAAACAAACAAAGTCTGAACAGCACAGTAAAAAAGAAATGACGGGCAGGAAAAAAATTGCATATTTTGTAAAACCAACAGCAACAACAACAACAAATGTCTTCCGCTAAAAGTTTCCCTGAGGTGACGTGACTATGATAAAAGAAAACTCAGTACTGTAGGGAGCAATAGCTATAAAATAATTTCTAAAAATGACTAATACTTGAAAGAGGACCCGGGTGGTCAACGTTAGAGAGTTTGTCTGCAAGGTGACGGTCGCGAGTTCGAACCTCGAACTGATTTTTCGGTTGAGAACCCCCTCTGTCCCAAAAGTGTAATAGCTATTGATTCAGTTCATAGAGGTTAATGCAATGCAAAGGAAAAGGATGGGCACCGCCTTTTTTTATGCCTGCACTAGACTTTTTTGAAAAAAAAAAGTCAGATGGGAATATGTGACTTCGAAAAAACGAACACCCAATACTTTGGGTGGGGTGTGTTTAAAATATATAATAATAATTCAATTAAAAAAAAGAATAAAAAACAAAAAACAAACAAGAACCTGATGAGAGCAAAGACAGATCAGGAGACAACTCAATGAATGTGCAGAGCTGTTGATGTCAAAAAAACTCAGATCCCTTTACTTCGTGGATTTATATGGAAGCGATCACCCACCCCTATTTCGTATTCCCCCTTTCCCCCCTCCCCCCCCTTCCCCCCCCCCCCCCCCACCCCCCCTCCCCCCCTAACTATCCCCCTCTGAAAATCTTGAACGGTACCACAGCGTAGGTGTGCTCATAAATATCTACTGCCTGTGTGCGTGCGACTGAGTGTGTGTGTGTGTGTGTGTGTGTGTGTGTGGGGTGTGTGTGTGTGTGTGTGTGTGTGTGTTGTGTGTGTGTGTGTGAGAGAGAGAGAGAGAGAGAGAGAGAGAGAGAGAGGAGAGGAGAGAGAGAGAGAGAGAGATAGCGCTAGCGCGCGCGTGTATATATGTGTGTATGAGTGCGCGCGCGTGCGTGCGTGCTTGCGTGTGTGCGTGCGTGCGCGCGCGCGCGCGCGCGCGCGCGTGTGTGTGTGTGTGTGTGTGTGTGTGTGTGTGTGTGTGTGTGTGTGTGTGAGAGAGAGAGAGAGAGAGAGAGAGAGAGAGAGAGATAGCGCGCGCGCGCGTATGTATGTGTGTATGAGTGCGCGCGCGTGCGTGCGTGTGTGCGTGTGTGCGTGTGCGTGTGTGTGTGTGTGTGTGTGTGTGTGTGTGTGTGTGTGTGTGTGCGCGTGTGTGTATGTGATGGCACGTATATATGATAGCATGTGTGTGTGTGCGTGTGTGCATGCGTGCGCGCGCGGCGCGCGCGTGTGTGTGTGTGTGTGTGTGTGTGTGTGTGTGTGTGTGTGTGTGTGTGTGTGTGTGTGTGTGTGTGTGTGTGTGTGTGCGTGCGTGCGTGCGTGCGTGCGTGTGTGTGTGTTTGGGCACGAACACGTGCGTGTTTGCAAACTTATTCAACGAAGTGAAAAAAAAAACGTTACTAATATAGCGTAAATAATCCAGTGTAAACAAATTGTTTGCATACTCCCCAGAACAAGGATCTAGCCGTCAAGCCAGGCGTTCCTCCCCTAAGCCCTTGTCGGTTGACCTGGGCGAATTTTTCATTACGGCTTGCTTTCGCGTCACTGCTGATGGATTGCCGACCTTCACCTCTTTTTGCTGTGTTATGAACTGCTGCCGTGGCCTAAAAGTCAGATAAAATGAAACAAATAAACAGCTAATACTACATTACAAGAACACAGCTACATAGACGAATAAGAGACAAGGGTGCAGGGGAAAAAAAAGGAAAACAGGGAGGAAGAAAGAAAATCAGAAAGAAAGAAAATGATAAAGACAATAAGAATGGGGAAGCATTTATATCGTCATCGTAGTGAGTGGTAAAGAAAATAAAGTACGGAGTAAAGGAAGTCAGAAAAAAATTGTAAAAGAAAGGGATAAAAGAGAGACGATAATAAGGAAAGAAAGAAAGAAAGAAAAAATGAGAAAAATGGATGAAATATGTACTGCGGAACATGATTGTGCAAACAATTCCTTCATCATTATGACACTGATTTAGCAAAGATGTAAAAACAAAAAAGAAGGGAGCGGAGAATGAAGAGAAGAATGATTTATAACGAATGAAGCAGAAAAGATGACAACAAGGTAAATGCATGACTAGTCTATGACACTCCATGTCAGTTTGTTAGAGTGTCAGTAAGAAGAGATCTTCCTTCATGATGGTGGATTGGTGTTAAAGAAATGGCAAAAAAGAGGCGAATTTAAAAGAGAGATGAGAGAGAGAGAGAGAGAGAGAGAGAGAGAGAGAGAGAGAGAGAGAGAGAGAGCGAGAGAGAGAGAGAGAGAAACCAGGGATCATTTTAATCAGGTCACAGCGTTCAAACAATGTGTAAAGACAACTGCAGTCAACAATATCAAACTTAAGGGAAATCAAACTTTCCATTGTCCTCAAACACATGTACTATGTGGCGACGCTCTGGGGTGAAAAGACACTGTCTAGAGCGATATTGCATCATGAAACTGATGCTATAAATGTCAATTGAATATACACTTACAGTTTTTGTTTTTTTTACTAAGTTCACCGTCTAGAGGGACATAGCACCATTAGACTGATGCTTTAAAATGCCAACTGAATACACACAGATTTTTTTTTTTTTACTAATTTGACTAAACATTTTCAAAGGAATGACACTGTCTTGTACATCGGACACAAAGTTTTTTGTTGTTGTTTTTTTTGTACATAGTTCGGAGTATTTGCAGGTATTCGACACAGTATGTTTGTTCGGATAGTTTCCAGTATTTCTATCCTTTCTGTTCCATGGTAGTCACCAACGCGTGAGCCACACTGTCTTGAGTCTCACAGGAATGCGAAATTTGTTAAAACTACTGAGAATTTACAAGTCACTCTGTTGCTACATTGCAAAAAGTTAATGTACTTGTGCGCATGAGGCATGATTTAGAAGACACTTGTAGACCTGATGTGCCCACTGTGGTTGGCAAGGCGATAAACGAGAAGTCCTGACTTGGCTAGGAGACACACAGCACCAATGTCACCTTGACAGAGGTTTGATGGGCTAGCCTAACTGAAAAAGTTGAAACGAGGACTTCAGGTAGATTCAGCGATCGATCATGAAATGGAAAGACATCACAGGCCCCTGGCTTTCCACATAAATATTCTAAAACTTGCATAAACGTGTAAGGGTATCCTACTTTGAATATCAATGTTTTACAGACATAGCAAACAGGGACAGACTCTCCACAAATAAGAGTACATGAACTTTGCATGCTATAGAGAGATCAGTGTTTAGAAAAATAGGAACATCTGTAAGGATGCATGAAATTTAGTGAAATAAAGACAGAAAAGTACTGAGAGATATTTACAGTCCTTTTTCTGTAATCGTTCCTTTTCTTTATCATGATCTTCACACTCATAAAAAATAAAGGTTGAATAAATAAGATGTTAATCCGAAAATAAGTACATATTTTTACCCAGACCTGAGCCTGGACACGATGTCATAATTCACTTGAATTATCATCCTAGATTCATCCAGTCAACGTCCTCCAGCGGTGGGGTGGGTGGAGAGAATAGTGAAAAAACGAAGTGAACAGCTTTTGACGAAAGTATCTTGCAGGTTGAGGTCTGGCTTCCTGTCAGCGTTCAACTCTTCCCACTCACTGCCAGAACGGAAAGGATGGCTGTTCTCACCCAGCCAGGCTGCCAGACCCGGAGCATAGTTGATGGAAATGGTGCTTGGGATCGTGAAATAGTCTCGGCCTCACACACATGAAGGTTTTTTACATTAGAAATCATTGTCAGCAGCCGACGAACCCAGGCCTGGGTCGCAATGTGTGGTGAAGTAACAGAAACCCTGCACTAGGACCTCCTGTCACACATTGAGTCAGTTGGAGGGTTTTGCGGGCTAAAGTTTCTTCCCACAAGTTTCCTCTCGGTAACTGTATCCGTCTATCAGAGGGATAACTCACAAATGAATGCGCGAAATGTTATCACATGTTCCACATGGGTTTGTGGGGGTCAGCAGGTAACAGTGAATCTATTTTTCAAGTTTCTCGTGTTAAAACTGACAAAACAAGAAGCCAACGTATGATTTGTCTTCACTGGTGAAAGGAAGGACGTTAGAACATGCAAAATTTGCAGTCCCACCCTTGCGTGCTTTTTTTCTGCTCTTTCTTTTTGTTTTTGTTTTTTCTTTTCTTTCTTTCTTTTTCTTTCCTTTTTTTTTCTAGCTTGTCTTCACGGGTGAAAGGAAAGACGTTAGAACACGCAGAATTCGTGTTCCCACCCTCAGCTTCTTTTTCCCCCCACCAGGTCTTTCTTTCTCTCTTTTTGCTCATCTGGAAACAAAGATTATTTGCTGAGCACCTGGCATGTTGGAGCTCAAAGTCCCACAGGCGACTGGTCGTAGGGTAAGTGATATTTCTCCAGTTCACCGTGTCAGGGGCACAGCATCATGGAGCCCAGCTCTCTTCCTCCCCCTTATCGTACCTTTGCAAAATGGAACCAGCTCTTCCTCCCCCTTATCGTACTTTGCAAAATGGAACCAGCTCTTCCTCCCCCTTATCGTACCTTTGCAAAATGGAACCAGCTCTTCCTCCCCCTTATCGTACCTTTGCAAAATGGAACCAGCTCTTCCTCCCCTTTATCGTACCTTTGCAAAATGGAACCAGCTCTTCCTCCCCTTATCGTACCTTTGCAAAATGGAACCAGCTCTTCCTCCCCTTATCGTACCTTTGCAAAATGGAACCAGCTCTT
>CM031597.1:100905550-100913050 GCA_018398815.1 Conus ventricosus | reverse complement strand
CGTAAACAGTGTGATGGGGTGCCGCTCGGTCTCTAGTCGATTTATCGCCATGGGGCCACTCACCTTTAACATCGCTATCATACAATCGTGTACACCTTCATCAGATTACGGAGACAGTTAAGCCGAGAAACTTTACGACCAACTACAGGAAGTTCTGACCAAACATCTCAAAAAGTCACATTGATAGTGATGGAAAACTTGAATGTCAAAAGTTTGAGAGGACGCAACAAACAACCTGCCAGACATCTGTGGACAATTCTGCGATGCAGAGACAAATGGTAGGGGACTCAGACTCCGTGAATATGCCAGTTACGACATCACCTGTTGGTTAACATACATGGCTTCCCAGAGAGCACCCAGAAGGTAAGACACGTATGTTGGTTAACACACATGGCTTCCCAGAAAGCACCAGAAGGTAAGACATGGTATATCTCCAACAGCCA
This sequence comes from Conus ventricosus, assembly GCA_018398815.1. NCBI lineage: Eukaryota > Metazoa > Mollusca > Gastropoda > Neogastropoda > Conidae > Conus > Conus ventricosus. Next base: position 100,912,607 of record CM031597.1, on the reverse strand, counting down.
ACATCACAGCCAAATTATATTACCTTTTGACGGAGAAAGATTTCCGTTTGGTCTGAACGTCTCAAGGACCAGAAGCTTTCCAGTAGCGCACATTGGAAGCGATTAGGAATAATGACCTTTTACTTCTGCTTGAAAAAAGATCAATGCAAAGAAAGAAAAAAAAAACAGATTCAGGTCTGACTTTGATAAACTGTGGGATCCTGTGAGGTGGTTGATGCGTCGAAGTTTCACACCAGTGACTGTTCTTGGTGTCCACGATGCAAATGTAGAAACACTGACTACAACATTCAATGCAGCCATGACAGAAACTGTAAATGAAGTTCTTGGCAGGCGTCTTCGGATAAAGAAGCCATGGGTCACCGAAGAGATCGTTGACCTGTGTGACAAAAGGAGACACTGCGGGCTGAAAAGAAACAGGCAAAAGGTATAGAGATGCAGAAAGCAACCAACAATGAAATGTCGAGCAAGAAGGGGATAATAAAAAAGCCGCTGCTACTGAAAAAAGACAACAAAATAAACGAGGAGATTAAAAAAGAGCCAGAAGAATGCCATGGAAAACTACATAGACGAGAAGTGCACAAACGTAGAGGCCAGCCTCAATAAAAACAATGATCGAAAAACGTACCACACAGTGAAGTAGCTGACAACCAGAAAACAAGGGCGAGTCAACACCAGTCAAGACATGTGTGGGAACTGAACTGTCACATTGAAGAACAAGATATCCTTAAGCGATGGACAGAGTACAGCCAAGTACTATGTGATTAAGTCCGATGGAGGTCCAGATATGCTGAAGTGTCAGTCCATCAATGAGGATGACAGCTGTACAATCGTTCTAAAACGGGAAATCGACTGAAATAGACAAAGTACCTGCAGAGCTGATACAGGCTAAGAGAGTGGGACGGGTGGAGGGCTATCACGGTCTTGAATGTTATACGTAACAAGATTGACAGCCTTCAGTATGGACCCAGTCCTTGGTCATCACACTCCCCAAGAAAGGTAACTTTAAGCTACGTCTGATTTACCGCACGATCAGCCTCCGTATTACTATGCTGACAATTCTATCCAACAGTCTGAAACCACGACCAGGAAAGATTCTGGCCTAAGAACAAGCAGGTTGTTTACTATCTAGCACATTTGTTATGACGATGGACAATTTCTTTTCATGCAGCAGTTAAAAAATTATGATGTCAATATTGTTTTTCTCACTTTCGCCGGGTATACGTTCGAAGTGCTCGATTATATGAAGACATCTGGAGTAAATATCGAAAGCAATAAATATATCTGTTCATCCCCCGAAGTCGGAGTGTGGCTGCCCACGTGGCGGGGTAATCAAAAACGGTCAAACACGTAATGTTCTCATCCCCAGCTGATGCATTTGTACCATAGTGTTCAAGTACTTTGGCTGTTCGGATGATCCCTGGAGTCTTTTAGCCAGGGTACGAAACAACAACAACATAACTGTTCTCCTCTCTACTGTAAGAAATTGTTTGCCACTTACAAAGGCTTAAAGATGCACTATGATAAATTTATTGATGATAACTTGACAGTCCCACGCTGCGGTGTGTGTGTGTGTGTGTGTTGTTGTTGTCTTCAATTTAACGTCTTTCCACATTAAGTGATATTAGACGAAGGGAAAGGATTTGGAGAGGGGGAGCATGAGGAGGAGGTGGGTGGGTCATCTTGCAATCATATACAAAAACAAAAACAAAAAACAAAAACAAAAAAAGCATCTTTACAATCTTTGCAATTAAAAAAAAAGAAAAAAAGGTATGGGAAAGCCAACTTTAAATAACTATTTTGAATCATAACACAAACTATAACAAATGTCCCATAGGACTGCGTAGTAAACACTTCGCAAAATCAAACAACAAACTAAAATTCTCAAGAATACTGTCAAGAGAACTTTCAGAAATAGCCGGTAAAATAGGTCTCAATCTCTGGCATTCCAGAAGAATGTGTTGGTTTGAAATTTGTTCACCGCACAGACATTTAACATTCTTGCTGAATTTTGTTTTGAAGGCATTAAGCTTTATCCTATAAGAGAGCGAAGTAATGTATCTAAATTTGAAACTGTTGCTATAATTCACAGCTATTTTGTTTGTTAAACTAACCGAATTCAGTAAGAGACCAGAGAATTTCTCCTTCCTATGGAGAGATTTTGAAACTTTGTTCCACGATGCTTGCTCTAGTAAATGATACCCTTCTGTAACGGATAATGGGATGTTTATTTCTATTGATTCCCTGTCTTGCCTTGCACCTCTTTTTGCGGCTCTATCAGCACAATCGTTTGAATATAATCCAACGTGTGAAGGAACCCAGCAAAAGGTGATATTGGTTCCCTTTAAACTTAAAATGTTAATCATTTGATTGATTTCTTTGATAATTTTGGATTTTTTCTTGTAATCAAATAAACGTAAAGCATACAGTACGGACTGAGAATCGACGCAGAATAAAATTTGAAAAATGTTCAACGGAAGATCAACTATGTAAGTAAGAGCCATAAGTATAGCAACGAGTTCGGCGGTAAATATTGATCGATTTTTACCAATGAAGTATGACTTTTTTTTTTTAAAGCTGGTATAACAAAACCTGAACCAGCACGGTGATCATCTAAGAGTGAGCCATCTGTGTATACCTTTAAATGATTTGGGTATTTATTCTCTAGGTAAAATCGGACTTCACTTTGCATAATATTTGGATTCTCATTCTTCTTCACATCAGTGTAACTGATATCAAAATGTGGTTTATTCATCTCCCAGTTAGGGTAAGGAGAAACTACTTGCTGTGCATCAATACACTGTGGATTTATTTCCGACTCTTTAAGTAAGTCAGATACATATGAGCCAATTGGCTTTAATGAAGATATCTGTCTGGCCCGTTTAGGATAATTTATTTCTGATTTTATTTGTACTTCTTCCGAGACAAAGTTGTCAGGTGTTGAGGTCCTAAGAACGTACTTTGCACATGCAAGATTTCGATATTCATCCAAAGGCAATTCTCCAATTTCTTTATAAGTTCCGAAGGTTGATGCGTGAAAGGGTACACCAAGAGCAAGCCTGTATCCTTTGCAGTCGATACTTTGAAGTTTCTTAGTAAATAATTTGGAGCACTAAAAAATATTTCTTGTCCATAGGATAATTTTGATCGAATTAATGTTGTGCTAAGATGTTTCAAAATTTTGCTGTCTTGTCCCCAGTATTGTTTACTTATTACTTTTAAAAAATTTAAGCATTTTCTTGCTTTAGTCACAATATGGTTGATATGAGCGTTCCACGTTAGCTTTGTTGTAAGAAACAAACCCAAAAATTTTACCGAATCCTTGTACTGAATTGTTTCGTTTTCAATTTTAAACATAGGTAGCTCAGCAGGATTACTACCATTATTGAAAAGTATCATATGAGTCTTTTCTGAAGATAATGCAAGACCATTTGTGACCATATAATTGTTTATTTTATCAAGTTCCCTTTGATATAGCTTCTTGATATAGTTTAATGCCCTTTTAGATGTATTTCTTTTCATAATAACATTCATCCATATACAGATATCATCTGCATATTGTACTAATACTACATGTTTTGACAAATGTGATGGCAAATCGTTCATCAAGATATTAAACAACAGAGGTGCAATTACGGAACCTTGTGGCAAGCCCATGTGAAGAGATCTAAAATTTGAATATGAATTCCCTACTCTAACTTGTATACTTCTTTTACTCAAAAAGCATTTAATGAAATGGTATAGATGACCCGATAAACCAGTCTGTTTAAGTTTATAAAGAAGCTTGGCATGCCAGACTTGGTCATAGGCTTTCTTGATATCAAAGAAAGTTGCAATAACGTTTTTTCTTCTCGCAAACTGTTGTTTTATGTTTGTTGTAAGTTTCACCAAATTATCGATTGCAGACCTGCCTTTCCGGAAACCTGCTTGGTTAATGGGAATGATTTTATTTACTTCACAATAATGAACCAATCTTCTTAAAATAATCCTCTCCAGAAGTTTACATGTATGTGAGGTTAGAGCAATTGGCCTGTAACTATGTTTGTCCACTGGAGTTTTACCATGCTTTAGAATAGGAACGATGACAGACTGTTTCCATGCAGTGTTCTGGCATAACACCCTCAACCCAACATTTCTGAAACAATTTATGCAACAATAAAACAAAGTTATCTGGCAAGTGTTTAAGCATATCATTAGAAACTATATCTAATCCTACAGATGATTTCTTATTTGGAAGAGATATAAGTGCATCTTTGACTTCATCAAAAGTAATTGGAGCATTGATGAAGTGACTGTTGTCACTAACTGGATCTTTGTATTCATCTTTTCCTTCTTCTTCAGTTCTATAATGTTTTATTTTTATGGGCCAGACCTTCTAGACGCATAGAGTCTGAAAACATATCACCGAATAATTCTGCCTTTTCTGAGTTTGACGGAAATTCTTTGTTCTTCAGCCTTATAGGACAAGATGGCAAATTTACACCTTTTTTCATTTCATGAAACTTTTTCCAAACGTTTTGGAGATCTGTATGGTTTGAAATTTCATTTGTACAGAAAGAGGACCAGTATTGCCTTTTCGCCTGCGCTATTACCATATTGCTATGATGATTTGCTTTTCTTTTAGCAATTAGATTCTCTGGTGATTTGTCTTTTAGATATATCTTAAACATTGATTTCTTCTTATTTACGGCTGCATCACAGGCTGGTGTCCACCAGATATTTTCTGAATGTTTGTTTGATTTGACTGGATGGAACTTTGGAATTGCTACATCAGCAGCTCTAAGAATGGCACAAGTAAAGTATGAATATAATTGGTCTATGTTATCAGTATCAACACTTTCAGTATGACAAGCATCCAGACTATTTTTGAATTTCTCCCAGTCAGCAAGTTTATAATTATATTTTGGAATTTTGTCTACGTGAGATTCATAAGACTCTGTCATTTCATTAAATGTTATAATAATGGGAAGATGATCGCTACCCAAAGTATCGTTAAAGGTATCCCAGCTACATTCTGGGGCTAGCAAAGGAGATACCAAAGTTAAATCAATTGCTGATGCCCTGTGTGTTGCGATGTCCGGAATTCTAGTGATGCGGCCATCGTTAAGCATATATAAACAAGAATCAACGATATTTTCAACAAAGCGGTTACTAGTAACTGATGCACAATCTTTATCCCAGAATGGGGAATGAGCGTTAAATCCCCAGCTATCAGCCACTTTTCTTTATCTTGAAGACTATGTAACCATTCTGTGTTGAATTTATTGGGTCCTTTAGGTAAATACGCAGAAATTATGTTTATTGTATGATTTTCATTAAATTTTACTTGAGCTGCACACAAATGTAAACCGTGAGTATTATTTGGTGCAGGGGGAGGGCGTACTTTGTAATCTATCCCTTCTTTAATATATATATAGCTGCACTGATTTTAGAAGTATCCTCAAATTGCTCATATACAGGTGGATAATAGTAACCTGGTAGTTTGGGCAGTTTGTTCTTTTTCACGTTGAGCGATTGTAAAATAAGTGCTTGGTACATGTTATTCGCCAGATGTTGAATGAGATATGGCAAATTTGTGGAAACAGATCTAACATTCCATTGCATAACTTTCATAGATGACATCATGAAAACAGGCAGGGGTGCGAAAGCAAGCTAAATACAATTGCTTTCTGACTTAAAAATGACGAACAAAACAGGAGGGGGGGGGGGGGGGGGAATAGTTAAGGGGGGAAATGAATTCACTGTCAAAATTAATGTGGACTTGTAGCCCACTTAGATAAAACACATACACTGAAAATGTTCGGATAAAGGAAAGAACAACAAGAAAAGTATCGCTTAAGGTGGGGAGGAACAGAGTTCATAACTAAAATTTCCTCAAAAACTGCACTAAATGTCTCTCAGTTGTTGATTTAGAACCACTCTGGGCAAAGGACATCAAACATGTTCCACCAGGGACCTCTGGTTCCAGGGAAGGGCTGGTGACCTCTGAAGTCTTGTTGATAGTTTCTGGGGTGTTTCTGCTTCCGCAGTCTGGCAGTCTTCTTTGGTTTCTCCCAGAACAGCTCCCTGACATGCCGTCCAACGTTTGCTGCAAGGACACTTGACCCCTAGGTGTTGGGTGGATGCCGTCTCTGTGTGTCTGGTTGCTAGGATGCAGGTTGGAGTGTGAGACAAATGAAACGTTTTTGATATTGAACAGCTCTGTTGTTGTCAAGGCATTAAAAAGCTCTCGTTTCGTGTTGAGTTCGAAATCTTTGACCGGTGTGTGTGTGTGTGTGTGTGTGTGTGTGTGTGTGTGTGTGTGTGTGTGTGTGTGTGTGTGTGCGTGTGTGTGACCTTAAAAGTTTCCAAACGAATCTGGCACACACACACACACACACACACACACACACACACACACACACAACACACACACACACACACACACACACACACTATCTGACCTAGTAGGATGCAAGGGAACACAGTGCCAAACTTTATTATGTAATTGTTTTTTCGTCATGGCCAATTTAAAATAACGGAAAAGCCCGTCGCCCTCGCCTTGTGCCACACAGTTTGTAGGCGTTTTTGCATACCTCACGAAGCGATTTTTTTTCTGTAATATTTCTCCAGACCAGCTTTCTTTTTTTTTTTTTATTGTCGTGGATTCTTTTACCTGACCTAACACATACCAAATACACACGTATTTTGAAAATTGTTTCGTCCGAAAGACTGGCGTTCAGACCACAACGTAAGATCCAGGTGAGGGGGTGAGGTAGGGGGAGGGGGGGGGGGGGGTAGGGAAGTCAGAGGAGGAGGATGGGGATGGGGATGAGGGTGGTAGGGTGAAGGGAGAGGTAGCGGTTTCATATCCTGTTAGACTTCAACCGCATATCAAGACCCTTCCCTTCTTTTTATAACATTGTTGTATCCGCCATTCTTACTTAATTGCAATGAACGAAGGAATGTTGAAGAAGAAAACAAAAATGAACAAAAAAGAAAAAGAAAAAAGAAAGACGACATGAAACGTTATATTCATTGTTCAAACTCGCTTTTATCTCCATCCATTTTAGTCTGGTTT
>CM031597.1:100890550-100893050 GCA_018398815.1 Conus ventricosus | reverse complement strand
AGGGTCATGTATATGCACATTCCTCTAAAATGCATCGAGAAGGGCGTTTAGAAAGTACTGTAAATTATCTTGCCAGAAAGCGAATCACCCCGTGTGTTGTTTAAAAGCTTTATTCATTCGTAACGACTGTAGAACACAAACTTCACACAGATTTTTTAAGTCAATAAATAGTATCTTGCTCAAGATAGACCGGTCAATGATATAAGTGTGGCATCGCTGGCACAGTATAAATGATCTAGATCCAGATCAATGACAGAAATGTTGCTAGCGAGATCTCGACGTGTTAAAACTGGTATAGCCTAACAACAGCATCGAAGGTAGGCCTACTTTGCGGATAAGATTGGTTCTGTAGCGACTGAAACGAGATCTATGGCAGCAAGTGCCCTGGCTTTTTCTTTCAAATAATGGGGGATGGTCATACACACTGTAGCGTACCTGTACATAAAGTTCGACTCAAACTAAGGAATTGATGTTTACATGGTAAACATACTCATAAAGGTCGACCCACTCCCGATTACAAGGTACCCGTACTCTGCGATATTCGATCCAAATTCGGAAGTGAGCAGTTACACGGTGATATACATTGCTCCTAAAATTCAGCCAAGGTGAATAATGTATTAGGTTCACTACGTTCGACCTGAATTAGAAGTGTGAACGTTCACACAGTTATATATCCTGGGTTTGTTTTACTCGGACCCAAACCAGATGGTGGTCGTTGCTTACACAGTAAAGTACCCTGTTTACGAAGTTCAATCCAAATCGATGAAGGGAGTTTAACACCGCAATGTACTCTGTTCATAACTTTCCACCCAGATAAGGGATAGAGGTTTCTATGGTAATGTATGTTGTCCATCATCCATCAATTTTTTTTTAAATCAGAGGGTTGGCGGTTACATGGTAATGTACCTTGTTCATAAAGGTCGGCCCAAGATAGAGGGGGGAGGGGGGACGTCTGCAATGACATGTACCAATCTTACAAAATTCGGCCAAATAAGGGGATGGAGGTGTACATGCAGCGTACCCCATTCACATAGCTGACCCAAATTGAGGGGTGGGAGTTTACATGTCAAGTACCCTGATAAATCAGTCGTCCCAAAATAGGGGATGGGCAATCACATTGTAATATACCTGTTCATAAAGTCCGTCCCAGCGACGGAGAGGAGTTAGAGGCGTTTACTGACAAAGTGACAAGAGAATTTCTTTCGGAAGAGGATAGGTAAAAGGCGGGAGGGGGGGGGGGGGGGGGAGGGGGGGGGAGGGCCAGGGTCCAGGGTCGCCTAATTCCTAGCTGGGTCAAGCTTCAGAGCCTGGTATAAAAGACATAAAAATTCTGGGACCGTCTTTTCAGGAAAAAAAAAAAGAAAGAAAGAGATGAAAGGATTTTGAAATGCATCACTTCCTCTAGCTCACACGATGTTTCATGGACAGACTTTGGAGAGCCCGTTTTTCGTAAGGTAACTATAAATCATCTTCATTACAGTAGCTAATGATGTAGGAACTGAAGCTAAGTTAGATATGGAATGCCCGAGCCAATGTTCATTCTGGTGTTGAAAGTGCTTGTATGTGTGAGTTGGTGTAAGACTTGATAGTCAAGGAGTCCAGCTCCAACGTAAAAACGAAGACATACCTGGCTGTTTAAGAGATGGTGGACTCTCTTTCTGCATTCCCTCAGACACAGATATGACAACGAAACTGAATCAGAGTATCTGAGGAAAAGTATCGTGACTTGAAAACAAAGTTTCGTGTAATAGATCCGGTGCTAAAGTAGAGCAGCTACATAAAAATTTTAAGTGCAGTGTTGCAAGGGACAGGTAGAAGTATAGTTTCTCTCTCTCTCTCTCTCTCTTCTCTCTCTCTCTCTCTCTCTCTCTGTGTGTGTGTGTGTGTGTGTGTGTGTGTGTGTGTGTGTGAGCGCGCGAGCTCGCGCCCTTTAATCTTTCGCTTTTCGTAATGGAAAGGAAAAGCGGAAAGGAACGGGGAGAGGAAGGGGAAAGGGCTCAGGTTATTCCCCTCCCCTCTCTTTCCCTACATGTCAGCAATCAGTACTCGCGGCAAAGCGTGGGACAGGGGGCAATTACCATACAAATCCTGAGGAGGAAACGAAGCTGGACAGGACACGCTGATCAGGAAGCCAGCATCCAGCATCATCCATCTGGCTCTGACTTGAAACCCGCAGGAGAAGAAAGACAAGATGGCCATAAACAGCTAGGGGGAGAGATAACGAGGCGCAAGATCACGGAAGAGGGGGAACCAACAAAACAGTAGCAGAAAGGAAAGCTCAGACCGAATTCACAAGAAAGCTGTCGAAGATGAATTCTGCTCCTTTAGGTCGAAAGGCCTAGTGACGTGGTACTTTAGGGTACATTGTTCATCACAGAACTCCTCTCTCGCCTGTCGCCAGCATCAAAACCCAGACAACGCCAGCATCATCAACAAGGGGTCATTGGCCATATTTCCAAAGGCAGGACGCCGTTGTGGGTAGCGCCGGACATTGGTGACG
>CM031597.1:100886847-100890450 GCA_018398815.1 Conus ventricosus | reverse complement strand
AATACTTATATAGCGCCTATTCTCGGCTGGAGGCCAAGCTCTAAGCGCTTTACAATTCACACTCGTTTACACAACGGCTGCCTACCTGGGTAGTGCCGACTGAAGAGCTGCCAGCTGGCGCTTCATTCAGTCGTTTCCCGTGTCATCCAGTCAGTATCGTTCAATATCGATCACTCATTTTCCTTACTTCCTTCATTCTTTCCATTTCTCACGCAGGGTGCATGCTATGTGTAACGTGTCATCCATACCAACGGCCAAACTGGCCTACTCTTCCGAAAGTTGGTGATAGGATTTTACGTGTGTGCAAGATGTTATGCGTCCGTTCACACACGGAACCTCGGTTTATAGTCTCATTCGAAGGACTGTATTGGAAATGGAGTCAGAACCAATGTTAACTCCGAGGGAAAAATCCCCCTGCACCGAAACGCCCCGGTGAAGGTTCGAAACACTTGCTTGAAGGGGGCTTCTCTTCTGAGGACTCTCTGCTGCCACGCTCTCCACGAGTTTCTTTCTACTGATGCATGGGTAAACCATTGACTTCCGGGAATATGCCGGAGGACGTCCGGGAAAGACCGGAGGACACTGGGAAAGACCAGAACCAAGGGCTCTGTGGGCTGGCTCCCCACTTTGCCTTAAACATGTGGCTACTAAAAATATAAGGAAAAGATGCTCCCAGGATTCACCGAAAGGGGGAGAGAATGATGAATCAATCGGTGCTCAACCAATCACGACTGCAAATCCCAAACGGACTATGAACATGGACCAAATGGAATATCCATGTGTCTGTGGAAAGCGTTTCGCTACCACCCGTGGCATGAAGATCCACAGGACAAAGATGGGATGTGTGAAGACTCATCTGAATGAGCAGCAGCGCACCTGCATCAGCAGATAAGACGTCGGAAGACCAAGGCCAGGATTTAAACCACAGTGCCAAGGACATCCACGCTGTTGGTTCGGATGAGGAATTTGCACAGGCCCTCGATGCCAGGCGCCTGAAACTCAACCTGCCACGAGCAAACGAAACTGAAGATTGGGAGAAACTGGATGCAAAAATCGTCCAAAGACTCGATGCACTGATAGGAAAAGCACCTGGAACACAAACTAGCCACATATGGGGACATTGTGTATGCCACATGTAGAGACGCCTATGGAGTAAAACTACCCAAAGAGAAAACACCTCCAAAGAAATCCAGACGCCAAGAAAAGATGGACAAGATCAGAGTCCAAAAGAACAACCTCAAGAAGCAAATGAAGACCGCACTGCCAGCTGAAAAACAAGGCTTGGAAAAACTGTGGGAAGACCTGAAAGAAAAACACAGCGCCCTCAGCAAAGCGGAATCTGCGAGGACGAGGAAGAGCAAAAAGAAGAAGACACAAGAGCGCTTCTTCAGAGACCCCTTCCAGTTTGCCAGAACACTGTTTGAGCAGCCAAAATCTGGGACCCTAAGTGTGGACAAAGGAGTTCTTGAGCAGCATCTGAGGAAAACATACTCTGACTCACAGAGCAAAGCACCACTCGACATTCAAGATCTGGTGTGGCCAACCAACCCTGAGGAACAGTTCAATGGCAAGCTCCAACGTTGGCGGAAATCAAGAAGGTGGTCGACAAAGCCAGAGCCAAATCATCACCAGGGCCAAACGGAATACCTTACCAGCTTTACAAGAATGTCCCAAGGTGCTGGAGTGGCTCCACAGGCTGCTGCGATCGGCTTGAAGAAACCAGAAGATCAGCGGCCAGTGGATGACGGCAGATGGTGTGTACATCCCCAAAGAGCAAAACTCAAGTGACATCAGCCAGTTCAGGCCAATATCACTACTGAACGTCGAAGGGAAAATCTTCTTCTCTGTCATGGCAGCAAGGCTGACCAAGTACCTGATGGAAAACAAGTACTTGGATGTGTCAGTCCAGAAAGGTGGCATCCCAGGCGTGGCTGGCTGTGTAGAACACGCCACAATGATCTGGGACGCAATCCAAAAAGCAAAAACAGAAAAGAGAGACCTGGACGTAGTGTGGCTTGATCTGGCAAACGCATATGGATCTGTGCCCCATGAGATGATACAGTTGGCTCTTGAGATGTACCATGTGCCAAAGAACATCCGCGACATGCTCAAGAAGTACTTCAATGGCTTCTCAATGCGGTTCTCTACCAAGGAGTACACAACTGATTGGATCAACTTGGAAGTGGCATTGCAATGGGCTGTGCAATTTCCCCGATACTGTTCGTGCTGGCAATGGAACTCATCTTGAAAGCAGCAACAAACAACGCGAGACAAACAGACCTTGGCGATGGATACAAGATGCCTCCTCTCAAGGCCTTCATGGATGACACTACAGTGATTTCATCCAGAGAAGACGAGACACGTCATGTGCTGGAGAGGCTGGACGACATAGTTGCCTCATCCAGAATGAAGTTCAAGCCAAAGAAATCACGGAGTCTCTCACTGAGGAAAGGAAAAGTGGCCGAATCTGTGGTCTTCAGTGTTGCCAACCAGGCCATTCCAACAGTCACAGAAGAACCAGTCAAGAGCCTTGGAAGATGGTATGATGATACGCTGAAAGACACACAAAGAGCAAAAGAAACCAAGCAGATGGCGAAGAAGGCTTGGAGGACCATTGACCAGTGTGGGCTCCCTGGCAAATACAAGGTCTGGTGTCTGCAGTTCATGCTGATACCAAAGCTCCTATGGCCTCTGATGATATACGACATCTGCACCAGCACAGTGGAGGCAATGGAAGCCAAAATCAACAAGTTCACAAGGAAATGGCTTGGTGTCCCACCCTGTCTGACTGACATCGCGCTGTACTGTCGCCAAGCAAAGCTCAAACTACCACTGAAATCCATCCTGGAGGAATACAAAGCAGGGAAGATCAGACTTCAAAGCATGCTGGAGGACTCAGGAGACAAGGTGGTAGAAGCAATCAAGCCCCAGCTGAAGACAGGCAGAAAATGGAAAGTTCAAGAGGCGATGGATTCTGCAAAAGAAAGTCTCAAGATCAGAGAAATAACAGGACACACACAGACCAACAGACAAGGACTGGGGGTGACCAAAACTGAATGGTGGTCAAAGGCCAAAGGAAAAGCCAAAAGAGACATGATGATTCAGGAGATGAGAAAAGAAGAAGACCAAAAAAGACTCCAAAAAGCAGTCCAGCAGAGCCAGCAAGGGCAATGGACAACGTGGGAGAATGCACTCCAAAGAAGTCTAACTTGGAATGACATTTGGCACATGGCCCCTCTCAGGATCAGCTTCATTCTCAGATCTGCATATGACCTTCTGCCCTCAAATGCAAACCTGGTGAAGTGGGGGAAAACAGACGATCCTGCATGCCCCCTCTGCCATAAAAAACAAACAGTGGAGCATGTTCTAAGCTCATGTAAAGTAGCCCTGGCTCAAGGAAGGTACACATGGAGGCACAACCAAGTGCTCAAAGAAATTGTACAAGTAGTCTGGGCTAGTACCAACACCACAAAAGGGAGAATCAGGACTCCAAAAGCACCCGCAACATTCTTCACGGCAGGAGGCAGCAAATCATGGCCAAGAACAACAGTGCCACTCGAAACATGCAGGCAGAGTCTGCTGGATGGGGCAGATGACTGGGAG
>CM031597.1:100874347-100881847 GCA_018398815.1 Conus ventricosus | reverse complement strand
TCTTTCTATTTTTTTTGCTTCTATTTTCCATTATTTTGTTCTCATTCCCTGTCTTTCTTTCCTTCTGTTTTTTCTTTATTATCTTATTTTCTGCCTTGGTTTCATCCTTTATTCTGTACTTGCATTCTGCTTTTCCTATCTCTTTTGTTCCTTTCTCAATTCGCTACATGCTTTCTCCTTGTTTGTTTCATTTTTACTTCATGCCTTCCTTTCCTTCTTTCCTTCTCTATTTCTTTCTTACTTCATGCCTATCTTCATGCCTTCCTTTCCTTCTCTATTTCTTTCTTACTTCATGCCTATCTTCATGCCTTTCTTTCCTTCTTTATTTTTTCTCTGAAGATTCGCACCGTTCTTTGTGTGTTTCTCTCTTACTTGCTACCTTTCTCTTCCCTTTATTTGTTTTCTTTCCTCCTTCCTTCCTTTCTTCCCTCCTTTAATTTCTTCTGGCTTTCTATCTTTGTTTCTTCACACTTCACACCTCTCTCATTCCTTCTTTACCTATTTCTTACCGTATGCGTTTCTTTCCTTCTTTAATTTCTTTATCACTTCATACTTTCCTTCCATTTTTTTCTACTTAATTCTTACTTTTCCTCCTTTCTTTCAATCTTAATTCATGTCTCATCTTTCCTTCTGTAATTTTTCTTAATTCAAGTGGATGAATTTCCTTCTTTGATGTTTTCCTTTCCTATATCCTACCTTTCCTTCCACCTTCATCATTTTTTTATCTTTCGTTTTTCTTTTCACTCTTCCTGTCTTTCTTTACTACTTTCTGACATGTTTTCCTTCTTCCTACCTGTCTTCCTTCCTTCCTTCCTTCCTTCCTTCCTTCCTTCCTTCCTTCCTTCTTTCTTTCCTACTTCCTGTTTTTCTTTCTGTTTGATTTCCTGATTTTTCATCCTTCCATTCTCTCTCTGTCTTGCTTCGCACCTCTTCTTTGCAACTCGTTCTTTGCAGAACGCTTACCTTTGACAGGAACGGAAAGTGCCACGCAGAACAGCAGACAAACCAGGCAGCGGACAGCAGAGCGAGCCATGACGAAATGAATGATCAGCAGCAGCCGGCTTCTGTCCACCTCCGTCACAGACATCGACGTCACGCACACTGTGACACGGACTTCACCTTGACTGTCCGTCCTGTGCCCTTCACCCTCACCCTCACCATCCACTGTCAGATAGGTCTATTGTGAAGATCTGTCATGTCGCACAGGTGACAGCTATCTGATTTTTGTTTGTCTTCGTCTGAAGTTTAACGTTGAAGTGTCTTGCTGGCCTGACAATCAGTATATCTGGCATGACCAAGAAAAACAGATAATAGGCTACAGGAGAATATTTGACTATAGAGGGATGAAAAAAACAACAACTTTAGTTCGAGAGTTGAACCAATCTTAAAAATGTTTAATTAGTTTTAGTAATACTCTGCTACGATTATTGAAAATTGTCTTGGGACGTGTTGAAGTCTGTTTTTTTTTTAACACCTGACACAGTTTTTGGAGGAAGCTCAACAAAAGAATTTTTTTTTTTAAATCCGTTTCCTTCCGCAAACGTTTCTTCAATTTACATACCAAAATGGAACTCCATAATTACGCCGTTGATTCAATTCATTCACATGTTTGGAAAACCACCCCTTTCCTTTCTGTGTAACACGCAGTGGGGTAATTGTTGCTCCGATGTTTTTCTTTAGTCCCAAAGGTTGACAATTACGCATAACATTTTAGTGAAGATTTGTGTCATAAGTCGAATCCTGTGTTTTCAGGTAACAAAATCTTTTTTTCCCCTGAAAAATGTTACGGAGGAAAACACCTCTTTCATCGAAAAGTACGAAAATTCAAGTTCTGTATCTTTTGGGCTTCATTGCTGCGTCCTGTTTTTCGAAAAGCTGTGACGGTTTTGGCCAGACCTGTCTACCAACTGAGAGAGGTAACCTGTTGGTCTTCCTGCCTAACTTACCTCTCCCGGTTCCGCAATATTTCAGACATTCTGCTCCCTGACAGTAGACATAAGTTTGTCTCCCTTCCTCGTCCACATAAAATTCCATTCACCCTGTTGGGGGTTGTCGTTGTTTTTGACAAGACAGTAGACATGGAACGGTGGCCGAGTACACGAGACGCCCTCTGGACAGCAAGGATATTCTAGATTCAGTGTTCGAGTCTAGTGCTGGCGCTGTTTCCTTTCGTTTCGTTTGTTTGATTGTCTGTTTGCTTGCTTATCTCCCTTGCTGTCTCCTCGCCCATTACGCCTATGTTGTATTGCTACACGCTGCTCGTTTTGGCCACTCCATACATAGCCACATCTGCATTCGTCGTGTGATAACCTCAGGACCTGCAGTCCACAAAAAGTCCAATCTAAGGTCGCGCCAAGAGTCAGCCCACCAGAGGCAGACTCGTGCCAGTGCCGGTCTCAATGCCAACATTGAAACAGAATATTGTGAAATAGTTGTATCACAAAGATTGTTGCTATTGAACACCGTACACACACTGCCCATGGCTCTAGTTTATTGTCTCAACCGCAGCATCTCGTACTGATGCTACTTTTTTTCTTTAGATATGAGACAATAATCTGAAATACCTTGAGCAGTATGGAGGCCACGTTTAATATCAGCACTATAGTAATGACCGCTACTGCGCAAATTATACTCGCTCAGTTGAAGTCCAGTAGCATATTACCCTTTGGGGCAGTGAACTGTCAGAGATTCACTGTGTCAAGGGTACTGCATGACGGAGGGCGGAACTCATCTATCTCCTCCCGTCGCCTTCAACCTTCCCTTGTTGGAAGGACAGACAAGTTTATCAACCCCCCCCCCCCCCCCAAAAAAAAAAAAAAAATAAATAAAATAAATAAAATAAAATAATTAAAAAATAAAAAATCCCCCTACGTACGTGGCTCGAACTGCCGTCCGGCAGCTCCACAGATAGCTGTTCTGACAATGTAACCATGGGTCCGTCCACATTTCATTACAAACAGTGTAATGTGGTGTGTTATAACCGAATACAATGCAACGCAATGGAGGAGGTCAGTATCATGCATGCAAATAAGTGTATCTCGTCTAACGCATCAGGCTGTCTGTAGGCCATTAGTTAGTTTTACATTGCAGCAACAGTCTTTTGGGATTTGCTTTCGATGATCGTTCGTCAAAAAAGACAACAAAAAAGACAGTATCATGTGAGTGCAATTAGATGTTGAGCGTGTGAGTTATAATTGTCAAATATTTCCATTAGAAAATTGCCAGGAAGAAGCGGACACAAACTTGATCAAGTAAATACCGCAGTTCCATTTGAAGGACAATGTAAAGCAAATGTTACATGACGATAAATGTGAAAAAATCAGAGGAAAAGAAGAAGAAAAACAGTTATATCAACAATATTTTCCAGTACACTAGTTTTCCCCTTCTCACTTCCTCCCCTCCCAAACTTACCAATTCTCTCTCCCTCCCTCCCACATCTAACCCCCTCTCTCACTCTCTCCCTCGATCCCCCTCTCTCTCTCTCTCTCTCTCTCTCTTTCTCTCCGGCGCGCACCTGCGTCTGTGCGTGTGTCAGATGAAACAGACAGATCCTCTGTATGACCATCCTCTTTGGTCAGATCAAGAACATCCTCTGGAGTCTTCCTATTCTTAAAAAAAATCAGTTCAAACAAGTAAACAGAACCTCTACCACAATCTTGTTTTGACCGTATTGTAGCAGGTGGAAAAAGGTGAGCGAATCAAAGTTAGTAACTCACAGACTCCGTCTTAGTCTCCTTCCATCTCAGGTGATGGATCCCCCCCACCCTCCCACACACACACACACACACACCTTCCTTATCGTCTCCTCCGCTTCCTCCGCGATTTACCGCTTTGCGACTTACAAAGCAGGTCTACAACTAAAGGGAAACCCCCAAGTATGTAAACACATCCGTTTCTTCGGTTTTAATTTAGATTTTGTCGTTTGGGTGATAATAAAGCCTGTTAAAATGGAGTGAGGGTTCTATGATGGGAGAACTGTGTTCTGTGGAAAGTGAGAGAAATGCGGTTCGATTCCTGAGGTCTGAGAGAGAGAGAGAGAGAGAGAGAGAGAGAGAGAGAGAGAGAGAGAGAGAGAGAGAGAGAATGTGTGTGTGTGTGTGTGTGTGTGTTTTGTTTTGCTTTGTTTTGTTTTGTTTGATTTAGCGTCTTTTCACAAAATAGTGTTTTTAGACGGACATTGAAATCATCCTGAATGACATTAGTATTTTATCACAAATAGGAATACCCCGTCATTTCATATCCCCATCAACGTAATACCCTGTCTGACAGAAATAAACATCAATAAACAATACCTATAATTCAAATTTTTAAAATTTTCAAAACGAACAAAGTACAGAGCTGTTCCTATAGGGTTCCGAAGATGAGATTTAGCTGCAGTGACAAGAAGTGATTTATCATCAATAATGGCTTTGAGATCGTCATCTTTAGTATTGTTTTTCACTGCCAGATAATCGGGCAAATATTGCTTTCTGAACGGACAATAGAATAAAATATGGAACGTGAACATTCTCTCTCCACAGGGACACCTAATGTCGTTTATATGTTTGCAGTTTAACGCATTGAGTTTTAGTCTGTAACATAAAGAGCTAACTTCTCGTGACTCATTATTAATACCTTTTTGCAATAAGGAGTCTTTACTGTCAAAAGTTGTGACATTGTGGCTGGCTTTTTTATAGACTGCCTCCAGAAGATGATATCCCTCTTTTACAGAAAATGGAATCTTTACAGTTGTGCAGCCATTTGCATTCTTTGCACTTTTCCTTGCCATTCTATCTGCCCAACCTTTCCTTGCCATTCTATCTGTCCAATCATTTGCCTGGACACCACAACACCACAATGAGAAGGGACCCAACAAAAAGTTACATCGAAACTTTTTGCATTAGAAAATTAACAAGATGCCTTATTTCAATTATAATGTCAGCTCTTTCCTTTAGCTTAGTTGAAGTTAGCGACAGTAAAACAGATCTTGAATCAACACACAAAAGAATTCGTAAAATAATCATGGGAAGGTTTGCAATATACCTTAAGGCCATGAGAATAGCTACCAGCTCTGCAGAGAAAATGGAATGGCCTTTTCCAACATGATAAGCTTGTTCTTTCTTTAAGCCAGGAATAACAAATCCAGCACCAGCATTTCCATCATTTATCACTGAACCGTCTGTGTATACCTCCAAATGGTTCGGATATAGAGCTTCAACATGCGATCGAAAAGAAAATGCTGCATAGTGAGGGCTATTTTCTTTTTTCAAAGAAGTGTGTGTGTATGTGTGTGTGTGTGTGTGTGTGTGTGTGTGTGTGCGTGCGTGCGTGCGTGCGTGCGTGCGTGTGTGTGTGTGTGTGTGTGTGTGTGTGTGTGTGTGTGTGTGTGTGTGTGTATTGTGTATGTGTGTGTGTGTGTGTGTGTGTGTGTGTGTGTAAGCTTTTACGTGCATGTGTGCTTATGTGTTTGTGCGTGCATGTGTTTGTGTGTGCATATAAATGTGTGTGTGTGTGTGTGTGTGTGTGTGTGTGTGTGTGTGTGTGTGTGTGGGCGCGCGCGCGCGCGCGCGCGTGTGTGTGTGTGCTTGCGTGCGTGCGCGCGCGTAGTGTGTGTGTGTGTGTGTGTGTGTGTGTGTGTGTGTGTGTGTGTGTGTGTGTGTGTGTGTGTGTGTGCGTGCGTGCGCGCGCGCGTGCGTGCGTGTGTGCGTGTGTGTGTGTGTGTGTGTGTGTGTGTGTGTGTGTGTGCGCACGCGCGCTTGTGCGCGCTTGTGCGTGTGTCTGTGTATCTGCGTGCTTGTGTGTCTCTTTCTGTGTGTGTGTGTGTGTGTGTGTGTGTGTGTGTGTGTGTGTGTGTGTGTGTGTCTGTGTGTGTCTGTGTGAGTCTGTGTGTTCATTGTCGCATAAGAGAATTAAGGTGTTCTGGGGCTTGTTCAGTGCACCCACATTCACGCGAAAACTTCTAATGTTATCAATCATGTGACAGTCCCCTCGGGGAAGCCTCCTAGCCCTGTTTACACCTGACCTCTCCTTGTTGTGGGTGACAGAGGCATGTAACCCGCCAGTCACAACACCTGGTGGCGACCTTCAGTGTCAGGCCCCATACCAAAGGGCCACTGACGGAATGCACGAGGATCGTGACCCTTGAGCTGGCGGTCTATTATATTAGACAGCAATCTTCAAGCACAGCACCTTAACTTTTGTGTCATTTGCAAGGTGTCTTGACTAGTTAAAAAGAATGATTTTGCACACATACACATACACACACACACATACATACACGCACGCACGCACGCACGCACGCACGCACACACACACACACACACACCACACACACACACACACACACACACACACACACACACAGGCACGCGCACGCGCGCACATATCATCCATAAACATAATATTCCAGCTCTCCCTATTGACAACAACATAACAACAACAACAACTACAACAATAACAACAATGACAACAACAACAACGAAACCTGATCAGTGAAAGAGAGAAACGTGAAAACAATGTTGAATTAGGGTGAAACGTCGAACTTCACTGATTCATAAATAAGCATCCACCGAAAATAGTTGAGACCTGATCTTTAACAAGATTAGTTTAGTTGTGCAAAGCAGAATAGATACGATCAAAACTAGTATGATATGTGTTGTGAACATCTTTTTTTTTAAAGAAAAGAAAAGCCACTGAAAAACTACTCATTCAAAAGAATTACGTATGCAACATTCATACCTAATCTTTTTTCATACAAAGCTCTTCTGAACTACGTGTAATGCAGAATGACATGCTAGGTATATTTGATCGCTCATACCCCGTTTAAGGCAGAATGACATGCTAGGTATATTTGATCGCTCATACCCCGTTTAAGGCAGAATGACATGCTAGGTATATTTGATCGCTCATACCCCGTTTAAGGCAGAATGACATGCTAGTATATTTGATCGCTCATACCCCGTTTCGTGTGTGCATTTTCCAGTGCTTTCTTCCTCATTCACGTCATTTTGAAACTGGAGTATTGTATGTTATTTCACCCACTGTATTCATGTGTTAGACTTTTTTTTTTCACCGACAACACAAATCCTTAGAATTGTGAGTCAAGATACGCTTTGACAACATTCCATGTCCAATAGACAGATGGTACAATTTACGTCATGGGGCCCGAGTCTGCGAAGAAACTGACTGTTTCCAGATTACAGTTTTCAAAGAGTTTGGTACAAAAAAAAAAGTGTTTGTCTGTAGCTTTTATCTAACTGCGGGATTCTAAACGGATGAAAAATACAATAAAGCAGATGCTTATCAATTTTCAGCGCCAAGTCATTCATCAGAAAATACTCTTTTATTCTCGCTCATCTTCCGTGTCCCTTAATGTTGTCTCTCCAGCACGACCCATTTCACCATCCACACACAACCACACCCAGCTTTTGTCTTGTTACAGCCCTAGAACAGCAGTCGACAGGGAACAGTCAGAATCAGATCGTCACGATTTTCAGCGAAGCCTTTCTGATCGACCACACA
>CM031597.1:100861847-100864347 GCA_018398815.1 Conus ventricosus | reverse complement strand
GGAAATGACTTCTGACCTGCTGGGTGACCCGGAAGGCTTGCGTTTGCTGCTGCGAATCACAGGGCCCGGCAAACACGTGACCTTCACCCTCTTCCAGACATGTCGGGCCGTTCCGTATTTCGTCGATCTGTGTCGTCTGCCACACGTCCTGTACGTGCAACATGACACGTCGTGTCATTATCATTCTGTTCACAGAAGGCGCTTGTTTTGATGAGGTAGGAATGTGTGTATATTTCTTATGTGTGTGTGTGTGTATGTGTGTGTGTGTGTGTGTGTGTGTGTGTGTGTGTGTGTGTGTATCTATCTATCTATCTATCTATTTTATCTATCTATCTATCTATCTATCTATCTATATATATATATATATATATATATATATATATATATATATATATATATATATATATATATATATATATGCTTCAGGCTTGTATTGAAATCCGCCCCATAGCCTACACTCACACGATGACAGAGTGCTTCGAGTTTGTACTGAAGTCTGCCCCATAGCTTACACTCACACCATGACAGAACGCCACATGCTTCTATTGAAATCCGCCCCTATATCCTAAACTCACACCATAACAGAATGCTGCATGCTTCTATTGAAATCTGTCCTTATATCCTACACTCACACCATGACAAGAATGCCTCAAGCTTCTATTGAAATCTTCCCCTATATCCTACACTCACACCATAAGAGAACGCTGCATGCTTCTATCGAAAGCTTCCCCTATATCCTACACTCACACACTATAACAGAATGCTGCATGCTTCTATTCAAATCTGCCCCATGCCCTACACTCACACTATAACAGAATGCCTCAGGCTTCTATTGAAATCTGCCCCCATGCCCTACACTCACACCGTGACAGAATGCCTCAGGATTCTGTTGAAATCCGCCCCTGTATCCACACTCACACTCTGACTGAATGCCTCAGGCTTCTATTGAAATCTGCCCCCATGCCCTACACTCACACCGTGACAGAATGCCTCAGGATTCTGTTGAAATCCGCCCCTGTATCCCACACTCACACTCTGATTGAATGCCTCAGGCTTCTATTGAAATCTGCCCCCATGCCCTACACTCACACCGTGACAGAATGCCTCAGGATTCTGTTGAAATCCTCCCCTGTATCCCACACTCACACTCTGACTGAATGCCTCAGGCTTCTATTGAAATCTGCCCCCATGCCCTACACTCCAACTGTCACAAAGTACTAACGGATCCAGTGCAGTCCTCGTGCAGCATCAGTGCCTGTCTGTCAGCGTCCTGGAACCTCAGACACATTCCGGTGGACGACATGATCTGCACAACACCAACGGCACAAATGCCAGAGCTGTCATCATCTACATACAGAGGATACAACACGTACATATAAGCATGATAATACGCACATACCCCCTCATATAAGCGACTGCGAGCACGCGTGCGCGCACAGACAGTCAGTCACATACACCCCACACACACCCACCTACACAAATGCGCGATGGATCGCACACATAGCGATTTTCTCTCTCTCTCTCTCTCTCTCTCTCTCTCTCTGATTTTATTACCCCCCCCCCCCCCCAAAAAAAAAAAAAAAAAAAAAACCCACAAAAAACAAACAAAAAACAAAAACAAAAACACCAATAACAATTACAATAGCAATAACAAGCCTCACACAGAGAATCTTCTCTCCTGTTTGATTGAGTTAGACAGTTCTGTCACCAACTGTTCACGTCTGCAATATAATTTTTCAAACACGAGCCTTGGCAAAAACTGGAAATTTGAGCGGTTCGTTGCCTGTCAGTTGCGTTTCAGACAAAACAAAAACGCACGACACGAATTCCTTTTTATATATATATAACTACAACTTTCAATATAACTAAAGTCGCATCTATTTTTTATACGTTTTAATAGACACAATTTAGATACGCGGAGTGAACATTCGCCACGTTCCTTCTAAAGAGAAGTTAACAGTAGAAGGATAATAAAGGGACAAAAATCTCCACGTCCTTAAGCCACAACTGAAAATTACCTCCCATCTTGGACACTGAATGGCTTTGAAGCTTCCCATTTCTTTCTTTCTTTCTTTCTTCTTGTTGTTGTTGCCTCGTATCATAATCGTAACTGATGTTCCATAAAAGATTCATTGTACTGAGCACATTTCCCCAAAAGCAGACGCGACGACCTTGCTCGTCTTACTACATTTGTCCCATTCATGCCAAAACGCGAATTTGTGGACACTTAATGCTTCTGATTCATTTCTTTATTTTAAACTGATTTTCCGTCGAGACAGCGAGAACTGGAATTAAGATAACAAAGAAGAACAACCAGAAGATGTTAAATTAAAATTAATAGTGTATGGAAAACATGGCGATACATGATAACAGAACTTCCTATCTCAACTCTAGCCTCTAAAGATTGACAAATGTAGACAGATAGCTATACAGATAGATCGATGGACAGAGAGATATAGACATAGATAGATAGATCGATAGTTAAATAATTTGAATACGT
>CM031597.1:100849347-100851847 GCA_018398815.1 Conus ventricosus | reverse complement strand
TGAGACTGCCCAACTTGATAACAATTTTGAATATACAGTTCTTTACGTCATTAAAGATCCTCATGTACTCAATGCATCAAACAGAGAAATATTGACGGACAAAATGACCCTTGGGAATCTGTATGGACCCAGTGCTGATAACAAAACTGCAATATTTTGACAACGTGCTTGAATGTATGGAACAGTTTGTAAATGAGAATTTTAACTAATGTGACTGTGACTGGAACTGTGCGTGGAATGTAAACACGGAAATTCGCAGTTATACAAACATTGTGAATAGTTCCTGGTCGCGGTGGAACATTTTCGATTTGACTGCAAGGTACGGTATTGCTGACTGCAAGGTACGGTATTGCTGACTGCAAGGTACGGTATTGCTGACTGCAAGGTACGGTATTGCTGACTTTTGTTTTCTTTCTCTTTTTTTTTCTTTAAATTTTTTTTTTTATAAAGAAAAACGCCCATATTGCATGGTGGAAATTTCACCTTGTCAAACACGTAAAACAGTAATATTTTGTGAAATAAACGGCAAACATGAGTGAAGAAAGTGATGTTCATGTGGCACCGGAGTGTATGTCTGTCCAGTCTGGCGTGATGCTGTCAAACAGCACTTCTTACTAGACCTACTTTTTCTGGAAATATAGCGATAGTTTTTTCAGCAATTTTTAAAAAAGAAAAGTGTATATAAGAAAGAAACGTTGCATCGTGAAGTAAACAAACAACAACCGTTTTTCTATTTATAACCGCGACAATAACATCATTTTTAAATAAGTAGCAGACGTTTCATCTGGGGCATCAGTTAGTGTCTGAGATCTTACAGTTTGAGGTTCGTCAGCATCTTAAGCAGTTACTTAAAAAAGCAAAGAATCACATGGCTTCAACAGCAAGAGGCAAAGAGCAACGTGGGACTGGAGAATTTGACGAGGCAGTAAGAAAATAAATGATAAGAAAAAACAAGACTGAGGACCTATTTGTGCTATCAAAATCTTTATGGATTTACGAAGGTGAAAAGGTGATGTAACTAGTAACTTTGAGAGCAGATTGTTTTTGTAAATCAATACAGATTTCTTTATTATAAAATGTTGAGACAGTTTGTGATCAGCAAGAAATTTTGAGTGAAAGATAACAATCTACAAAGATTTGAATTATTTCAGAGATGTGACACACTATCAATACGCGACTGCATTGACTATGTGACAAACAGTGCATCACAATGCAACCTAACTGTAATACAACATAAAATGCAACATGTTACTATCATCACCAAGCACACTGAGCAACCCATCACCAACAAGCTGCACTCAGACCGACAGACAGACAGACAGACAGGCTGGGAGGTTGATAGAGCGGGGGGAGGGGGAAAGGGGGGATGGGGGTAAGGTGACTGACATGAAAGGCTGTGCCGGGGACCTCCTGCTGCCCTGGATCCGGGGCGTGGGCTGGGTCCAGGTGAAGCTCATGTGCCTCAGGTCCATCACCCCGATGCTCTCCACCGCCTGCACCACCGCCATCGTGTCCTTGTCGATGATGTCGATGATGGGCGTCACCGCCACGGTCCTGTTCCGCGACACCTCCCACACCAGCGGTTCCATCCAGCCTGTCCACACACGGCTCACAACGATGAAAGTAAACATGAAAAGAGGCAGGGAACAGTAAACAACAAACAAAGTGAGGTAATTCTTGCTCCCATAAGGAAAATAAACACACGCCCATAACCCAAAGGAATGTTGCTTACGACACCGAATCGCCTAGCAGATAATTCCCGACAGCCAGCACACACAACAAACAAGGAACCACCCCCCCCCCCCCACCCCCCCCCCCCCCCCCCCCCCCCCCCCCCCCCAAAAAAAAAAAAAAAAAAAAAAGATTTAATTCAAGCTTGCCTTTTTTTTCCCCTGTACCCGACACATCTACACAGCAACAACAACTGGAGAAATGAACAAATACACATTAACATTTTATTCAAGACTGACACAGCCTTTTCGTTCTTGAATATAGTCAGACAAATACACGGACGAACAGGAAGAAATACAGGTAACCTCGATTTGATTGAAATGAAAGTAAACATGAAATGAGGCAGCGAACAGTAAACAACAAATAACAAACAAGTAGGGTGATTATTGCTCCCATGATGAAACAAACGCACGCCCATACTCCAAAGAAACGACGATGATGATGATGACGATGACGATGATGATGATGATGCCGATGACAATGATGATGATGACGACGATGATGATGATAACGATGATGATGATGATGATGATGATGATAATCATGATGGCGGTGGTGGTGGTGGTGATGGTGATGATGATGATGATGATGACGACGACAAAGACGATGACAATGACGTTATGATCCTGTTCCCCAACACCTCCCAAAACAAGGACTTTAGTCAGTATTTGAACATACGTCAAAATTACAATGATGTTGATGGTGGTGGAGGTGGTGGTGGTGATGATGATGATGATGATGATGATCCTAGTGATGATATGCTGATGAT
>CM031597.1:100829347-100839347 GCA_018398815.1 Conus ventricosus | reverse complement strand
CCGTTACACTTTTACATCACCTATCAAATTGTTCAAAGCATATCTTCATCAAAGGCAGCCAAGTACACCAAAGCAACTTGAGGTCTCTGGGAGAAAACTTCACACTAACACATCAAGTGAATTACAATCGATATTCCATACTGAAATGTATCAATACGCAACATTTGCAATTCAAATAAGTCAATAGTTGTATCAAAGCAATAAGTACGCTGACGGTTTTGAACTTTTCCCACTTCGAATAACATTTCATCAATGAGGTAAATATCATTTAAAAAAAAAATCCTTTGCAGTTCACTAGCCCACTTCTCAGATTGTATTTCTTGGCATTTTCCACACCTTCAAATAACAGTGTGTTTCAGGGGGGGCGGGGGGGGGGGGGGGGGGGGGGGGGGGGGGGGGGGGGAGGGAGCGATATAAACGTGCCAGAGGATATACATTGGTCTAAGCCAAACTATACCCTGGTATAAAGTAGCCTAGCCTAGTTTATATTCACTGTTATATTCTGGCCTCGACCAGTTTATATGGGGTACATTCAGGACTAGACCACTCTGTACGAGGGTCTATTCCGGACTGGACAATGTCTGGCCTGCTACATCACAACCCACAGTCGCGTTTCATCGTCTTAAAAAATACGTTTCTGGTGGTGTTGCTCAAACTTCTAAACCAACACTGCAGGTGTCTGTATGTCTCGGGCCTGGTTGATGGTGGAATTTGTTCTGAAAGGATGCGAAAAGTCAGCTTAAATCAGGAATGGGAATCCATAGTTCCATCTTCATCGTCTTTCTAAGAATATGATCATCCGCACACACCTAAAGGGGCGCCCTTTACATTAACATATTATTTTCACTTTGAAAAATCAGCTGTGAAGAAAGTTTTCGAGGCACACACACACACACACACACACACACACACACACACACGCACGCACGCACGCACGCACGCACGCGCGCACGCACGCACACACACACACACACACACACACACACACACACACACACACACACACACACACTCACACACACACACGCAGCTCTCTCTCTCTCTCTCTCTCTCTCTCTCTCTCTCTCTCTCTCTCTCTCTCTCTTCTCCTTCTTCTTTTTTCTGCTGCTTCTGTCGCTCCACTCTCTCTTCTCTTCTTTTCATTCTTTAGTTCAACGATTGGAGACACCTACACTTTCTAGGCCAGTGAAGGAGCCTTCTTTGTGTTCAGCAGGCCTGAACACACGCAGTTTTAAGACAACGGGGACGGAACGCATGACAGCGCCTCTACAGAGGTTAGTTTGATTGAGATACTGAGAGAGGACGGAACAAAAAGTACCTAAAGAAAAGGAAATACAAAAGACAGGGGGATGATAGAAGAAAAAAATCGACGAAAAAAAAGGGCAAGAAGAGGGAAAAAACTCTCTCTCTCTCTCTCTCTCTCTCTCTCCTCTCTCTCTCTCTCTCTCTCTCAAACAAGACGCGCGCACACACACACACGAAAGCGGAGAAGGAGCCTTCGTGACGACGGAATTGTCTCCCCTACGCATGGATTTCCTCTGCACCTGACCTCTCTTTGACCTACTGGGCCACGTGATGAATTGTCTCCTAATATAGTACATTAAAAAAAAAGCACAACCTAAAAATAGTCATACTGAGTGTGGCGTCACTTCAATGGGCCCAGTGAGGCGGAGGCGTGAGGAATGTGACGTCACACACAGGAGAAGGAAGAAAAGGGAACAGGATGGTAGGGGATGGGTAGGGAGCACCGTGATATAAAAAACGTCACAGCCAAGTTTAAACTGACATGCGTCAGTCAGTTCATGACGTGACGTGAGAGAGAGAGAGAGAGAGAGAGAGAGAGAGAGAGAGAGGCGTACTTTTTACCAAACCATTTTCGTCCTCGACCCTTCTCTCTCTCTCTCTCTCTCTCTCTCTCTCTCTCTCTCTCTGTGTACGTACAGTCCTTTCATTCTCATCTCACCTTCAACTTCTTTCTTCCTGTCCGATCTCCTCTCTCTTTCTCTCACCCTCCTTAACGGCTCTCTCCCATACCCTCTGTCTCTGTCTGTCTGTCTGTCTGTCTGTCTGTCTGTCTCTCTCTCTCTCTCTCTCTCTCTCTCTCTCTCTCTTTCTCTCTCTCTCTCTCTCTCTCTCCTTTCCGTTTATTTTTTCTCCCCCTCTCACTCCCTTTCCCCGTCATTATATCTTTTCTTTCTTTATTTCTTTCTTCCTTCCTTCCTCCTTCCATCCTTTTTTTCTTTCTTTCTATTTTTCTCTTCTTTTTGACAGATCACGTGTGCAGCGGCTGTCAAAGTGTCACAGAAACACCTTCCGTCGTCTTTCCAAATGTCATTGACTCACCCCCTACGTACTCCTCCTCCCCCTCCCCCCCCCCCCCCACCCCCCCACCCCCTCACCACCCCGACCCCCCCCCCCCCCCCCCACCACACACACACACACACTTGCCCGCTCCCTCCCGTTTCTCCTTCCCATCTCCTACCCCATCTTTTGTCCCTCCTTCTACCTCTCACTCCACCCCACCCCAACTTTCCCTCCCCTCCTCTGTCTTCTTCTTCTTCTTCTTCTTCTTCTTAATCTTCTTTCTTTCTTTCTCTACGGCAGTAGAGAATACAAAGATCCGTATGTCTCATTGCAAGCTGACGAGACGGAGACCTCTGATAGTTTTCGTGTAGCAAATCACAGGACGTTGCTCTTTACGGGGAACAGGGGAACGGTAATGGTGGTAAACATTGAGGAAAAGATGTCCTTTCTGACCTACAGACATTAAAGACAGCGTGTATCGGAGAAGTGGATCTGAAACAGAGAGAACCTTAACATGAGTCTGAGCTGCTGGAACTCTGTCGGTCTGTCTGTCTGTCTGTCTGTCTGTCTCTTTCTTTATGTCTGTCTGTCTGTCTGTCTATCTTTCTCGTTTCTTTTTACATGATCAAAAGTTTCCTCTTAGACTGACAACTCTTTATGTACTGATTTTGCTGTCTGTCTGTCTGTCTGTCTCTCTCTTTCTCGTTTCTTTTTACATGATCAAAGATTTCCTCTTAGACTGACAACTCTGTATGTACTGATTTTGTTTTCCAACTGATTTCCTTTCTTTTCATTTCCATCGTCTACTCTACGCTGGTTGCTTTGGATTTTGCTTTTGAGCCCTTGGCTGTGAGAAGATCACAGAATTATGGGTGGTACATCTCCACTTCATACCCAGGGTGGACTGACACAATCAGCCAGGTTTCACCGAGGAGTTTCAATTATGGGACAAAAGGCGACTCCAGACAGGCGATTCAGATCGTTCAGTTTTTAAAACAGCCTTCTCTGATTCCCTTATGCTGCGAGTATAGGGTTTCATATTTACATGCTAACAATACCTTTTTCATGCTCATTTTCCTTCACTCTCTGCGCCTTTACCAACATTTTTTTTTTCCATGTTTTGAAATCTTTTACCAAATCATTGCTTCAAAGTTGGAGAGATTTCTGGTTATCACCTGTTTTCCCCTCACCAGTTAATGTTCAGCGTATTATTGTCTGATCATTCGGCGGACGACAGATTTCGTTTTAGGAAATTCAAGCAAAGACTTTTCTGTTTGACTCTTAGCAGCTGTCAGACTTATGATTCTAAGGTTATCACACAGTAGAGCTGACCACTTTGAACGTTGACAATTTTTTTTAACCTTTCCTGTATCCTGGATGGACCGTCAAGCATAGACTCAACTGATGTTACTTTTTTGTGCAGCTCATTTCCTCAGAGAACTTTCTTTACATTTCCCCTGTATTCCCCTCGCTGGCTGCTTTTGGAACACCCTTGGATTTTGTTTTTTAGACCTCGGGGATGAAAATCCCACAGAATGTTATGTCGTTTACCTTCATTTGATACCAAGAGTAGACCAATGCAAGCAGCTGATGAGTCCCAAACGTGTACGAAGTCGACTTCAGACAGGCGAAATAAATGGTTTTGCTTTGAAAAGAGACTTGATGTTCCCATGTGCTGCTCATGAGGGATACTTTATATACATTTTGTCCATATCTCTTTCAATCTCATTTTCTTTCTCTCTCCACCTTCTTTTTCAAATAATCTTCGCCAGATCATTACTTTAATTACAGAGAAATTGTTGGCTTGCACTTGTATCTTCCGTCTACTTCTTTAGTATAATCTCTCTCTCTCTCTCTCTCTCTCTCTCTCTCTCTCTCTCTCTCTCTCTCTCTCTTCTCTCTCTCCGATTCACCACCACCACCACCCACACACGCATTCTATCGCCCCTGTGGGCTACTTGCGAAGGATTTATTATTACCTTCAGGCAAAATCTTTTTTATTCTTGTTTTCTTATTCACTCCACTTTTCTTCCTGTTTTCAAATCTTTACAAAGTCATTGTTTTATTGACGGAGGAACTGTTGGCTTGCGTCAGTTTTCCTCCCATTACATACTCGTTCAACACACACACACACACACACACACACACACACACACACACACACACACACACACACATACACACACAGACACACACACACACACACACACAACACACACACACAGAGAAAGAGAGAGAGAGAGAGAGAGAGAGAGAGAGAGAGAGAGAGAGAGAGAGAGAGAGAAGACACACACACACACACACACACACACACAAAGAGAGAGAGAGAGAGAGAGAGAGAGAGAGAGAGAGAGAGAGAGAGAGAGAGAGAGAGAGCTAGAGAGAGAGAGAGAGAGACAGAGACAGAGACAGAGAGAGTTTAACAACAGAAGTGTCGGGCTAGTGTTTCGCCGAATTCTATCAATTTTCTCCCCACTGTTACGTGAAACCAGCGACTCTCACCTGCTGACCATTTAACATGTGTACAAAAACCAACTGGTAAACGCAGCAGCCAGTCCCCACCAATCGCAAGAAATCTTAAAGCGTTCGACGAATCGTGAGGCCAGACACATACGTAAATACGTCAGTAGCAGAGTTAGACTGGATGTTCAAAGTATTTTCTGATTTGTTCTTTTCTATCCAATTTATATCCAGTGCGAACAATGATACTGCAAACTAGGGTCGTATGTAAAAGGTAAACAAGAATTTTTTTGTTTTGTTTTAACGATGAAATAGGTTTAGTTAAAATGAATATCCTATAAATAGCAACGACGTCTGAATGTTAGAAATCCTTCATGTCATTTTCATTCTCACACATACACGATAGTCCAAAAAAGAAAAAGGCAACATGTTTAAAAGGCGAATAGGTAAAGAAAAAAATAAGGGCACCTGTTCCAGCCCGATATGACCCAACACCATACTATGTCAAAAACCTTATAGTATCACCCAGTGTTTACTGCAGTGTTGTGTCATACCGAGCTGGAACTGCAGCCTTGTCATGGCAGACAATGGGGCTGCACCAAGAGTTAGAGCGTTGTCGAGATGCAGAGCTTGCGGTGACTGCACGGCGCAGTTCTGAACCTTCAGACCTTGCTACAGCCGCTGCAGGCGAATACCGCGTCTGTTGGTGCCGATGCTGACGTGTCCTTGCTCTGCAAATTTCGGTGTGTCCCTCTCGTTCTACAGTTTTCAGTGTCTCCCTTGCTCTGCGAATTTTATTGTGTTCGTCGTGCTTTGCTTATTTCAGCGTGTCCCTCTTGCTTTGCAAATTTCGGTGTCCCTCACGCTCTGCAAATTTTGTAGCTTCCTTCGTGCTTTGCGCATTTCAGTGTGTCCCTTTTGTTCTGCATTATTTTTTTCAGTGTTCCTCTTGCTCTACAAATTTCATAATTCTGTCTCTCGTGCACCACACATTTCAGTGTGTCCCTCTAGCTCTGCAATTTTTGGGTGTCCTTCTTACATTGCACATTCCATTGTGTCCCTCGGGCTCTGCAATTTTCGGTGTTCCTCTTGCCCTGCAAATTTTGTTGTGTCCCTCTTTCTCTGCACATTTCGTTGCGTCCCTCTTGCTCTAACAATTTAGTTGCGTTCTTCGCCCTTAGCAAGTTTTGAAGTTTGTTGTTGTTGTTGTTTTGCTTTTCAAAGTTTGTGGTGTCCGTCTTGCTTGTAAATTTTGTTGTGTCCCTCTTCCTCCGAAAAAGTTAATTGTGTTCCTCCTGTATAGCAAATTTTGTGGCGTTCCTTTAGCTCTGCAGTTTTCTGTGTCCATTTTGCTCCTGAAATTTTGTTGCGTCCGTCTTACTCTGCAGTTTTGGGTATTCCTTTTGCTCGGCAAATTTTGTTGCACTTCTTCCTCAGCAACTTACGTTGCGCCTCTTACTCTGCCAATTTTGTTCTTGTTGTCTTGCAAATTTCTTGCGCCACGATGTCTGCGTTCTCTTCTCTCCTGTGAATCCTGATCTTCTTTCTCTTCTCTCCTGTGAATCCTGATCTTCTTTCTCTTCTCTCCTGTGAATCCTGATCTTCTTTCTCTTCTCTCCTGTGAATCCTGATCTTCTTTCTCTTCTCTCCTGTGAATCCTGATCTTCTTTCTCTTCTCTCCTGTGAATCCTGATCTTCTTTCTCTTCTCTCCTGTGAATCCTGATCTTCTTTCTCTTCTCTCCTGTGAATCCTGATCTTCTTTCTCTTCTCTCCTGTGAATCCTGATCTTCTTTTGCTCGTTCTTTTTGCGGGAGCACGACCCCCCCCCCCCCCCCCCCCCCCCACCTCTCCCATGGCCTGTCTCTGCCTGCCCGCGTCAATCGCCATATTTCCAATTCTGTTGGGTGGATGTTACTGACCTGCCTCCTGACAATAAGCTTGCAGCACATGAAAGGAAAATATGAGGGAAAACTGAATCATAAAGAAAGAAAGATGAAAAAGAATCATAAGATAGAAAGAAACGCTGATCGTAATTACAGCTATATTGCTTTGTTTTTCATGTTTGAGAGTTGGAATTAACTCTGTACACGAAAACTAGCCTTGCAGCTGATGGGATTAACATTTTACTAAGAAAGAAAAAGTGTGTGTGTGTGGGGGGGGGGGGGGGGGGGGGGGTAGTAATGCTGTAAGTTTTCAGAAATCCTCTGAGAATGATAAGTACAGCTAGCTACTTTTGTGTCTCTTCAGTGGGGTTTAGTCAGTTTTTAAATCGACTTGACCACCTGCATTTGCAGTCACCTCGGGTGACTGACTCGACTGTGTCCAGCCCTGCATCTAAGAAAAAAAAATTATTAACTTTTTTTTTTTTACAATGTTTATCACAGGGAAGAAAAAACAACAGAGAAAAAACCCAGCTCCTCCCCACCTACGCGCCTACGTACACTCACCTGTTCCCTCCGACCCCGACCCCGATCCACTCCATCTCCCCCCCCCCCCCCCCCCCCCGCTCCTGCCTCCCCCCTCCTCCTCCAATCCAGCTGTTGACAATAGGTTAAATAAACATTGTAACTATCCTTTTGCATGGAAACAATGGGGTATACAATAAGGTATCATTCAATAAAACATGCATATTACAATTATGGCAAAGTATGTGCATGTCCAGGGAGCATATAGCATACAACTGTGCATTTGTTTGTGGTTGAGATAACATACGTGGGTCTGGCAGTGAAGGGACAGAGGGAACGATCGGCATGGGAGTCATGATGTGGTACGGAAGATGACACAGTGAAAAAAAAGAAGCTTTACTTTTCTTTTATAATATAAAATCCTCTGCGCACTGTGTCACACTGCAAGCGGGTTTTCTTTTCTTCTCGTATCTTTCCATCTTCAATTCTGAACTCCTTTTTGATTGGTTGATTATGCTTATGAGGGGCCTACCTGCTGTGTGTCTTAATAGTCCTATAAAATTATGAGAAGGCCTACGTTTATTATCGTTATGAAAAGAAAATTAAATAATCATTAAGCTAGCAAAGTAAACAGCGCTTGACATTAGGAAGCAGAATTTAAACAAGGATTCTAATAGTATTTCACTTGAATAAAAGCTGGATTAGAAGTAGGCCTACCCCCCAATATTACGAAATCATGATTTCGATACGCTCAGCAAAAATGGCGCTTTTTTTATTTTATTTTTTTTAAATAATGTTGGGAAGGTGAAGGACGTTAGCATGACAGAGGGCGAGAAAGTGAGAGAGTTTCCGCCAAGCTAGCAAATTCTACGGCGGCCAAACTCGGAAGCCCGCTAATCTGTCTTGCAGATCTGTCACGGTGGTTGTAAACCCGACAATGTTTGGCGGTGTGTAGGCTAACGTGTGTGGAGCTGAGCGGGAAATGAACGCAGTCCGTCACGACACGCTGCCATAACACAATGCCAAGCTTTGTAGAAGGCCCTTGATTCTGTTCTAAAAGTGAGTCTGCCAGTTCAGGTTGGCGGCAGATCTGATCGTAAGAGTCGTAACATTTTAAAACCTGGACGCCTGACTGACAACAGGCTCGCGCTTTGAAATGGGTGTCCAACATTGTCACCAGGTCAAGTCAGGTCATGTGCGCGAAAATCGTCACTTCCGCAATTTGTAAACCATGCACGGCATTTAGGGCACTTTTGGTTTCGTTTTTGATGACACAGTTTTATGTTATGTATACATTAAGTGGGGAGAGAGAGAGAGAGAGAATAGGTGAATGATTGAATGAATGATTAATTTAATCAGGGTAGGGGCCTTTTTGAAGGGGCTACAACTGGCCCGTTATAAACAGAGGAACTACACATAAGAATATCAAATCAAACACAAACAACACTGACAACTATACATGGAAGTATTACATCATCATTACGATTATCTGTTTCTTTTGTTTTCAACTAAGAACAAAAGCTCGCCACATATATGCTTTACGTAAAACCAAACGATCTTCAACGTTATTTCACTTTGATTTGCTACAAGCACAGACGTACGGAAGAAAAAGAAAAAAAAAAAAGATTTTTCATAGAATATTCATAGCGTATATTCTTGTCGTAAATAGATATATCTACAAAAGCATGGAAAGATAAAAGAATGAGTTCGTCTTCTATCTCGTTCATACATATTGGACAGAGCATGTTGCCTTTGCATAACGATAACGATATGCTGCAATGTCTGATACTCCAAACCTAAATCATGTGATGCAACATTTAATATGCCTACTGATGTCAAATATAAGATATTTTTCACCATTAAAGATGGCTTTCATGTCCTCGGGAAAAAAAAAGAACTGTTGCTACTCTGAAAGTGTTCATTCCAACCTTGCCACCTATTATCAGCTAGTCTCTGTCAACATTCCTTTATCAAAACATTCTACACCTTGATTCAACCATACAAAGCGATAAAATTTCAAAACAAAACAACAATAAATAAAAAAAACTTACGAATTTCCAACACCCAGAACTTCTGTCTATGCATTTCTGAAGCCAGTAGTATCGATGTTACGCTAAATTTGTGAAATTGCCTGTTTCATGAAACGAGCAAGATTTTGCCTGTTTCATGAATCGGGCAGTGAAATTGCGTATTTCATGAAACAAGCAAATGCCTTGCCTGTTTCATGAAACAAGCAAATTTTGAATGCGCGTTTCATGAAACAAGCAGAGAGTAATTTGAGCCTCGGATGCTCAAATAATTCTCTCAAACTCTCTCTCTCACTCGCACACACACTCCCTCTCTCTTTGTGATCAGTGATCAGTATTCTTCCTGGTTTGTGTCAAGAAGAGATAAATAAA
This sequence comes from Conus ventricosus, assembly GCA_018398815.1. NCBI lineage: Eukaryota > Metazoa > Mollusca > Gastropoda > Neogastropoda > Conidae > Conus > Conus ventricosus. Next base: position 100,829,778 of record CM031597.1, on the reverse strand, counting down.
TTTTGAGTATAATAATAATAATGATCAACCTTTAGTCTGTCTTGTTTTTGCAAGTTAGTCTGGGGTGACAGGCACTGTTGCAAAGATTTCCAGCTTTAAAACAGGAGCATCGTTTGGTCAAGCACATGCCTCGACATTGGCATCTCACATACCCTTGTCAGTTTCCAATGGAAAGTGATCGTACAGCGCTTCTAACCGTCAGTTCATTTGAAGGAACAGCTGAGGGAGACAAAGTGCGGTGCTTAACAAACTCAACTGCCGTTCGAGCAAGCCAACCTTGAATAACTCCAGCTTTCGTTCCAACTTTGAAATTTCCAGACACATTTGTGTCCAACACAACACCGAGCAGATTAAGTGGGTCACCTCTTCCTCTGTCAAATTCAGACACCGGTATGATGACATTGTCTCCAACGCTCAGTGGTTTCAACTTG
>CM031597.1:100824347-100826847 GCA_018398815.1 Conus ventricosus | reverse complement strand
TTTAGAATGTGATAGTTCTCCCGTGGTTGTCTTTCTCCAGTCTTCTGATTTTTCAGAACTTCAATCACTTTCCGCTCGTAAGAACAGTCCCATACGCGATTTGTCATGTTGACGATCAAGTACAGACTAAACACGCAGCACTCTCCAACAACTACAAACTCAACAAAGCAAAGCGACGCGTATAATTTGAGCTGCACTCACTTTATTTGAGTGTCCGACTTCCGTTCTATCTGCTCACACCCTTGACACAAACCAGGAAGAATACTGATCACTGATCACAAAAGAGAGAGGGAGTGTGTGTGCGAGTGAGAGAGAGAGTTTGAGAGAATTATTTGAGCATCCGAGGCTCAAATTACTCTCTGCTTGTTTCATGAAACGCGCAATCAAAATTTGCTTGTTTCATGGAACAGGCAAGGCATTTGCTTGTTTCATGAAATACGCAATTTCACTGCCCGATTCATGAAACAGGCAAAATCTTGCTCGTTTCATGAAACAGGCAATTTCACAAATTTAGCGTAACATCGATAAGCCTTGGGCGGTAGTCTGCTCCGATTCATTCCCATAATTTTCACTCGATATCTGAAGCGTCGTATACACGTATATTGATTGCCCCGTTTCACATAAAGAAGATCATTAGGCGCTTTCGTGCTCATCCCCAAACATTTTTAAACAGTAAACAAACAAATATTTTCAACACATACAGACGCTTTACCCAACCCACCATAACTCTGCTGCCCTGTTTGGTCATCCTTGGACTTGCGATTCAAAAGATGTACTGAAAATGAATCACTCTCGAGCACATACAATTTCTGAAGGATGCATTAATGTACATGCAATTGGTCTACCTGCAATATTCTGACAATAATATGCAAAACTAAGACAAATAGACGAGTATATACCAAGGCATTTATAACAGTTCACAACAGCAATCATCTCTCCATTGAATAATTCTCTCACTGCAAGGTACCCATGCACTCTTTCTAAAAATGATAATGTTTCTCCTTTTTTTTTTATTTCAACTTTTAGCTGAAGTCTGGAGGCTGTATTGTGTAGGTTATTCAACAGGGTTTGGAGGCGCCAGTTGAAGTTTCTGACGACAAAACAATATGGTCAGCTAATAGCATAATAAAATTTCAGATGCGGGCACTGCACCCTGTCTTCCATTCTCAATTATCTAATTAAAGATCTTATGCATTAATAAACAACCTATTAAGAACAGGTCTGCATGCGTCACCTTGTCTAACAACATGGCTACAATATAAAACATAATCTGTAAATACGTTGTTTGATCTTACACGTGCTATAAAATATTGTATATACTTCTGACACATCTATAAAGTTTACCTGTAATGCCAGTCTTTTGAAGTATAGGCTAGAGTTTATTTACAGAAACAAAGCAAAGTCAAAGCTGTTCGAAGTCTATGAATGCTGCGTATGTATTATTTGCAGTCTGAACAATTACTTTTAGATTATTCCTAAACTGTAAACATTTGACCGGTAGTGAAATATTCTTTCTCAAAGCGTGTTTCGTATTCACCAGTGATATTGTTTCGTTCTATCCATTGATTGTTGACTGTTACTGAAGTTGACTGTTAATTATAAACATACAGTTTTCCACTTATGTCATAAAGAGATATGCCTCCATAGTAACCGGGATTGTTTTAACTTTGCCTTTCTTAAAAAAGTGGTCTAAAAACTGTACTATTTCGACCATTCTTTGAAATGAAAACCTCTATCAAAAAGAAGCACTATAAATCTTAACCAGAAAAGTCGAAAACAATGCTACCACCATTCTTCGAAAGTTCTCAGATCAGGCCCGCCTGGGCCAGCGGATTTTAAATTCCTTAATTTTTCCAATAAAACCTCCTTCTTTGTAATAGGATTCTGAAGCCTTCTAATCTATTTTGCAGATGTTACAGTGCTTATAAAACGATGTTCGGCGAAGTTACAGGTGTATGAGGCTGAGGCGCTCTGTATGTCATCTGTCACAATACACTGCTGCGACACCATGTGAAGTCTGCACAACAGACCTTTCGTTCTGTTCTAAAATTAATTCTGTCAGTTCAGTTTGTTAGATGGTTCCACTCCTCCGCGCAGTGACGTGTGGTGACGTGTTTCGACTGGCGCAGAGAGAGAGAGAGAGAGAGAGAGAGAGAGAGAAAGAGAGAGACAGAGAGAGAGAGAGAGAGAGAGAGAGAGAGAGAGAGAGAGCCGTGTAGGGCGACAAAGACATACATCACCGGTGATAGTAAATCACCGGTGATGTACTATCTTTGGGAAGAGAGAGAGAGAGAGAGAGAGAGAGAGAGAGAGAGAGTGAGTCAATGATCTAAAAATAGCGCTATGCTGGCCTCTGGTTTTCTCTGAATGCGCTCTCAATGTCTGTTAGACTACATACAGACGAGTTTGTCTACAAAAACATTCTCACATGATGATGATGATGACGACGATGATGATGATTTGTTGTTGTTATCGTCATCTTCATCTTGATCATCAACAT
>CM031597.1:100806847-100809347 GCA_018398815.1 Conus ventricosus | reverse complement strand
TAACCCCCCATACGACGCGAAACTGAAAACAAACATAGGGAAAGAATTCTTCAAAATCCTAACAACTTCATTTCCAAAAGAACACAAACTGTCCAAAATATTTAACAAAAACACTGTCAAACTATCGTACTCATGTATGCCCAACCTCAAAAACCTAATTGACGCATCCAACAAAATGAAAATCACACAGCAAAGAAGGGTGAAGAAAGGAAATCTTGCCAATTGCACCAGAAAGGAGCAGTGCCCACTAAACAATAAATCTCTTCAGAACAACATTGTATACCAGCTACTGTGACATCAGAAAATGAAAAAGAAACATACATAGGGATCACTGAAAACCACTTCAAAACCAGATATGCAAACCACAAACAGTCATTTAATAAAGAAAAATATAAAACCAAACAGAACTGAGCAAATATATCTGGAAACTTAAAAACGCAAAAAACAAGCTACAATATATCCTGGAAAATCATAAAAAGAGCATCACCATACAGCAATGTTTCAAAAAGGTGCAACCTATGTTTAACTGAAAAATGGTTAATACTATGCAAACAACACTTAGCAACTTTAAACACCAAAACAGAAATAGTAAACAACTGCAGGCATAAATGGAAATCGTTGTTAGTGAACACACCCAAAAACAAAAACCTGAAAGCCCCCCAAAAACACGTGCAGCCAACCCGCACGTGCAAACAACCGCAAACGGGAGCCCACACGCTATACAACATCGGCGGTGGGCAAACCAAAAACCATCCTGATGACAGCGCAAAACGCTTGAAACAAATTTGTAGATAGTTTTAAGATTCCTCTTTTAACTATATATATATATATATATATATATATATATATATTATATATCCATATATATATATATATATAATATATATATATATATATATATATATATAATATATATATATTTGTGTGTGTGTGTGTGTGTGTGTGTGTGTGTGTGTGTGTGTGTGTGTGTGTGTGTGAGGAAGATATGATCTGCTGGAGTCCCGCACAGGGAAGAACTCTATGTGCAAAACAGGTCTCCATGGAGGTAAACAGATTGTAGACCAGTACTGAGACACACCAGATGCCGCCCACCCCTCACATTATTATCCAGGCTTTCACCTTTGCTGGGGCTTCGTTGGGGGTATTAGCAAATACGGGGATTTTTTCATTACAACATGGTGAAACCCGCGAGAGGAAACACGCGGAGGAAGGGGGGGGGGGGGGGGGGGGGGGGGCGGGGGGGGGGGGGGGGGGGGGGGGGGCTGGAAACGAAAGGGTAAAAAAGAGAGAGATCAGGAAAACACGAGAAAGAGAGAGAGAGAGAGAGAGAGAGAGAGAGAGGAGAGAGAGGGGAGGAGAGAGAGAGAGAGAGAGAGACACAACACACACACGCGCGTGCGCGTGCGAAGACACAAACACGCGCGCGCACACACACACACACACACACACACACACACAGAGAATCAGAGAGAGAAAGGGGAGGAGATGTGAGGGGGGGGGGGGGTAATACAGGGGGAAAGAAGAATGGAACTGACCGAAAGGGAGAAGAGAACAAGATCGAGAGAAAAGGACAGGAAGGGTGAGGGTGAAAAAAGAGAAGGGGGAGAAAGGGGAGGGGGGGGGGGGTCAGACAAGGAGACGGGGAAAGTGAGGGGGGAAACAAACAAGCATTTCAATGAAATGTGTTCAAACAGAGCGATAGCAAGAAAGAAATAAAACAGAAAAAAGGAAGAATATAAAGAAGAGAGAGGAAGGAGGAGATGTGGAGGGGAAGAAGATGGAAAAATACAGAGTAAATTGAAAGTCACGAAGCGAAGTCTGAATTATTAAGACCAAAAAAAAAAAGAAGAATATTTTAGTGGGTCTGCGCTCTACCCGTGTGCTCTTCTACAGTCTTACTATGTTCATCAGTTGTTTTCTTTTCATTGTGCTTCTTTTATTTCCGTGTCAAATTTAAACAGAAGGTTACACGTCACTGTCTTCGTGGAATATGTCAGTCAGAAATGCTTTGAACACACCATAAGCTGTAGCTTGTTGATCAAATACGGACAGCCTCTGTAATGTCCAACTCATCATCTGCAAATAAACACTTTACTGAAACATATCCGTCTCTTTATTTGCCTTTTGTTTGGTTGGTTCTTTCTCTTCGTTCTTCGGTGTTCACAGCGAACCGGGGTCCTCCCAGTTCTAAGTTTTGTCCAGTTTCAGAAGAAATGAATGCATACAGACAGGAGGAGATTTTTTGTTTTGTTTCGTTTTTTGTTTGTTTTGTTTTGCTTTTATTCCCATAGCTGTTATTACTCAGAGGGAACATTACAGGCCTAGCGCAGTCGCTGCAGCTCTGCTGTCTAAAATCGAGATAATAAGATCTGTTCGTTTAAACAACTTTGTGTATAAAAGATCTCTGGCCAACAAGTAATCTGAAACAGAAGGACAGGCCCACCCCCTGGGAACAGTAAGTTTTAACCCATACTTTCTCGTTGGCCGTCTGCCTGTCATC
>CM031597.1:100766847-100791847 GCA_018398815.1 Conus ventricosus | reverse complement strand
TACTCATTTCGCACAGATTGCCTTATAATTCGCTCTCATAGTTTGGGTCAGGCGCTGGGCGTCTTATAAAAACTAACTACGTTGTCCCAAGCTAATATTATCATTCATAGGATTGTGCTATTACGTCACTCGTGTCGGTAACCACCAGTTTGGCTGTCGTAGTAATAAAATCTTGTTCAAAAAAAAAAAAAGAGAGATATAATGGCGGAAGAAAAGAACACCCCTAATTGAACAACTTGTGAGCGTCGCTCGTGATTTAGGTTATTCGGGAGAAGAGTTGCGAGCATTTGTTGAAAACCAGCAAAAGATGAAAGGGATGAACGCGCGGAAAGACGACGTGTCCGCGGAGAAATAGCAGAGCAGGAACAGAAAAATTAAGGATTCAGGCTAATGATAATCAGGCTAGGGAAACGCAGGAAAACAGAAAGAATAAGGAAGCGCAGGAAACAGAAAGAATGAAGCAGGAAACGGAGAGATTAAAGGTTCAATTAGAGTTAGAGAAGTGAGAATACAGAGGAGACCACCGAGGATGGAGTTCAGTTTCCATGACTCTGTGCGCAGCTATGCTCCCCGACCCAAGTTGCCAAAATTCTCTGAAGGAACCGATTCGATTGATGCATACATCAGTCGTTTCGAAACGTTTGCGACCAGTCAGGGTTGGCCTCCAGAAGAGTGGGCAGTCATTTTGTCGGCGTTACTGACGGTAAGGCATTACAAATTTCACTGCGTTACCAGCAGAACAACAGTCTGATTTCGGCGCTGTGAAGGAATCGTTTGATGAAAGGATTTGACCTCACAGAGGAAGGATTCAGAAAGAAATATTCGTTCAGCTAGGTTGCAAGCAGGGAAACGTACACTCAGTTATGGTGCACGTCTAGATCACTATTTTGAGAAATGGTTAGAGTTGAGTGGTACGAAGAAGGAGTTCGCTGAATTGAAAGAGCTAGTTATGAAGAACAGATTTTGTCAGGTTGCAGCCCTGAGTTAACCATAACATTTGAAAGAGAGACAGCCAGAGACAGCAGGGAGTTGTTGAAGTTCGCAAGAGGTGTATAGAGAGGCACGTTTGGGCACTAAGGTGCAGGAGAAACAGGTGCTAGGCACAGGTGAGAAGAGTGCAAGGAGACCAGGGATTTTCTGCAAAGTCTGCAAACCCAGTGTGGGCAGAAGGAAGGGCAAAGGGACATTAGGTGTTTCATTTGTCACAAGAAGGACATGTGGCGAGGGATTGTCGCATGAGGTTCCAGAAGGCAGCAGCCTTGCAAGAGGTGATAAGGGTCGTCAGAGGAAACGACCTGCAGTGGAACCAAAAGGGATTCAGTCTGAAGAGGGTGGAGTGCAGCCTATGGCTAGCACTGGACAGCAGTCATGTGTCAGGGATGGAGGGCACTAGGCTGAGTGGTTCGTTACCATGGAAGAAGGGTGGATTGGCCAGCAGAGGTGAAAGTGTTACGAGACACTGTATGTTCATGTGGTGTAGTTAGAACAACGCTGGTCGAGAAAGGGGATTTGACAGGGCAAATCCAGACCTGTACTCTAATCGATGGCCACTGTGAGGGAGTTTCCAGTTGCTAAGATAGAAGTACGTACTCCTTACTTCTCAGGCGAGTTGTCTGCGTTGGTGATGGAGAAACCCCTTCATGATTTGATCATTGGAAATATTCCAGGGCAAGGGATCCAGGGGATCCTGAGTTGTTGACTGCTACAGGGGCAGCAGTTCAAACAGGAGCAAGAAGGAGGAAAGGTTGATAAACCGTTAGTCGTTCCGGCAAGGAAGTCAGGCATAGAGTGTCGCCTGATGAGTTTAGGCAGCGCAGGAACAAGACCCTTCGCTCGTGAAGTCTTGGAGTTGGCAAGAGGTGGAGAGAACAGGAGGTTAGAGAGTGAGACAGAATTTCTTGTGAAAGGCGGCTGTTGTACCGAGTGTTCACCAAGGGGAAGACAGGTAAGGTGACCACTCAGTTAAGGTACCAGCAGGTTATCGTGACACTGTCATGTCAGTGGGTCACGAGTCGCTCATGGCGGGTCATCTGGCACCAGCAAAACAGCTGACCGAATCTTTGATGACTTTCATTGGCCAGGAGCAATGGCAGACATAAAACGTTTCGCATGTCATGTGATGTGTGGTCAAAGATCAGCCACAAGAGGGGTGAAGAGGAAGGCACCTCTTAAACATCCCCCTTTAATTGACACACCATTCAGAGGTGGCTGTTGATCTGATTGGCCCAATCGCGCCCTGTTCCAAAGGCGGGCACAGGTATGTGTTGACGCTCGTGGACTACGCGACCAGATACCCAGAAGCAGTTGCTTTGAAAGGCGTAGATACGCAACAGGTCGCTGAAGGCTGGTAGACATCTTTCTCCGTGGGTGTGCCAGCACAAATTCTCAGTGACAGGGGGATCACAGTTCACCTCAGGCGTGATGAAGGAGGTCAACAGGCTGCTAGGGATCACACAGCTTCTCACTACCCCATACCACCCCCAATGCAATGGCTTGGTGGAGAGATTCAATGTGTGCTGAAGGGCATCTTAAAGAAGCTCTGTGAGGAAAGGCCAGCAGATTGGGACCGCTACATTCCAGCGGCACTGTTCGCCTACAGGAAGCCCCTCAGAAAGCACAGGCTTTTCGCCATTGAGCTGCTGTATGGGCGGACAGTTCGGGGACCAGTGTGCATTCTCAAAGAGCTGTGGTCCGGAGAACAGGAGTCAGAAGAAGTCAAAAACCACTTATCAGTATGTGGTGGACTTACGCAATACGCTAGAGGAGACATGTAAGGTCGCAAGGGAGAGTTTGCAGGAGGCTAGGGTCGTCCAGAAGAAGCAATATGACAGAAGGTGAGAAGCAATTCCTCAAGGTGGGAGATCAAGTCCTGTTACTGCTTCCCACGGGTCACAACAAGCTGCTGATGCATTGGAAAGGACCATTCACCATCACTGAAAAGGTCGGTCGAGATTAACCGAATTGATGTGAATGGAAACCAAAACTTTTCCATGCAATTTCCTCCGCAAATATATTCAGCGTGAGACTCAGCACATAGGGCAGCAGCAATCATTGATGAGGTGAAGGAGACCCGGCAGAAGAAGGGGAGATTTGGTTGCCTAAGTTTCCAGAAGAGTCATACAGGGATGTGTCACTGTATGAAGGGCTAGACAGTAGGAGTTCCTAGGTTTTGTTGTCGGAGGCGACACAAAGCAGCCAGAAAAGGGAAAGGTGGAGAAGATGATGAATTCAGAGAGACCGAAGACCAAAACAGAAGTCAGGAGTTCGAGTCTGCTAGGTTTTATTGGTTCTATAGGGAGTTTGTTCCAAATTTCGCAGCAATCACGAGTCCTCTCAGTGATTTGGTCAAGGCAGGGAAACCGGCAGTGGTCGAATGGTCAGACGCTGCAGAGCAAGCACTGCAGACGGTGTTGGAAAGACTAGGTTCCCGTCCCATCTTGAAGCTACCAGATATGTCCAAACCATTTTTGTTGTCGGACAGATGCATCAGGTGGTGGGATAGGTGCGGTATTGTTGCAGGAGCACGAAGGGATCGAGTTTCCTGTGAGGTATGCTAGCAGGAAGTTGACAAAGTGTGAAGAAGGGTACGCAACGGTGGAGAAGGAGTGTTTAGCTGTCGTGTGGGCCGTGCAGAAGTTACACAAATACTTGTATGGGAAAGAGTTCGTGATAGAGACTGATCATCAACCACTCAAATTCCTGCAGGAGGCACAGCTGAAAAACAGCAGGTTCTGCGTTGGGCAATGGCACTGCAGCCCTACAGGTACCGAGTGCAGTACATTCCGGGTCGACAGAATGTCGGAGCTGACTATTTAAGCCGCGAAGTCTAGCAAGCTGCAACTCAAGGAAATCAGTCATATCCGGGGTGCTTTGTTGATAATATGTGTTGATTACAGTTATGTTGATTGATATGGTTCATTCCCAGTTGGCTATGGTTCATATTTTTTTGTGTGTGAGACTTGTTCATATTTTCCTTGTGAGACTTGTTCATGTGAATGTAGTTATGCTTGGAGCATACAGTCCGCTTGTGTAGTGATGCATTATTTGCAATAAGTGAGGACGGAGATTCCTCAGTGAAGTGTCATGGATCGTGATCATATATATTGTGCTTTTCATAAGAATTGTGAAAAGAGAGATGGCAAATCCGCAGGTAGGGGAATTGCATAAGTGGCGCACAGAGGTCGTTATAAAATGAATTGAAATAACGCAAGAGCGCACGTCAATGATAAATCATTGGAGTGTGTATTCACTAATGATAAATTTTATAATTTATAAACCGTTGGTTGTAAAGTATTTTTTCAACTTTGCACGTGTAGCTGTGTGTCAGCAAATTCGGTTGTTGTTTTTTTTGTACCGTGGTTTGAGACGATGCGGTGCATAGTCTTTTGCAAGGGGAAATTGTCACGGTCAAAAATAGAACAACCAAGTCGTGTCCAGGTTGTTTGGACATAAGCTCTAACTCAAATATTCTGGCGCCACGTAGACGGGCCCATGGTTCGGATCCAGCCAATTAAGCATAGGGGAGAGGTTCCACAGAGACGGTCTGTCCGGCCAGACGGACTAAGCAGCTTTGACCGACGCCTCGATGTCTAGCGAGACGAGTCGTAGCGCCTGGCTCAGGCCATCTAGCCAATTTGTGGAACCAGCGCCATTGTTAGTCGGACGTCGCAGGTTAAAGCAGGAAAGGGAGAGGGAGAAGGTAGTGTGTGGTGGGGGTGAAATCTAGCTAATCAATTAAATGACCAATTGACCACCACAGAGAGTAAGGCGTGTAGCGTGACTGTCATGATTTGAATATCCAATGGAATTAGAGGGAGATAACTTCGGGTATCAGGGGAGTAAAAATACTGACCAATGTACTCGCCCTTTTTTGGACAGATCGGAACGGGATTAGAAGGATGTGAGAGTGCGAGAACGGAGGAGAACGAGGGGGAGAACGAACAGAGACAGAGAGAGAGAGAGAGGTTCTGGGTGTAGTCTCTGCAGGAGAAAGGCAGAGAGATGAGAGGAGTGAAGTTTGAGCATTAGCACCAGATATAGTCTGCAAAGGGAGAACTAAAGAGAGATGTGGAAAGAGAGAGTTGCTAACTAATGAAGAGAAAAAGAAAGAAAAGAAAAGGAAAAGAAAAGCAACCATGTCCATTTAATAGAGCAGACTAGGAGAGAGAGAGAGAGTGCAATGCGTTAATGCAGGAAGAAAGAAAGGAGAACAGATCGATGTTGATAGTCACTGTTCCATCTGAACCGGGGGTTCGACCTCATACTTGGCCAGCGCCACTTTCATCGCAGTCCAACCTGACCAACGCCAGCGGTCTGACCTGACCAGTGCCAGCAGTCCAGCCTGACGATGCCAGCAGTCTAACTTGACCGGTGCCAGCAGTTGTGTCGTGTTGTGAAAGTGACAGTGAAAAGAAAAAAAAAGGAAAAGAAAAAGACAGTGATTCGTGAATAGTTAAGATCACCTGGCCAGGTAAAGTAGAAATCTATTTAATACCCGGGTTAGTTAATGATGTTTAAGATAAATGATTTGTGAAGTTCAGGAAAGAGAGAATGTTTTATTTCATTTGATTCCATATGCATTGATGTTTCGTTCTATATCATGTGTAGTAAAGTTATAGACTTTACTAGTGGTTTGATGTGACGAATGCATGAATATATGAATGAGATTGTAAGCAAGCTGTGAGTGTGTTTGGGCTGTGCGCTAGTCCATCCTCCACTGACATCACCCGAGGGTTTACACACACACACACACATATATATATATATATACATACACACACTCACACGCGCACACACACACACACACACACACACACACACACACACACACACACACACACACACACCACACACGCACGCGCGCGCGCGCGCGCCGCGCGCGCGCAGAGTTAACAATAGGTCTGACGACAGATATTTGTTCAGGGGGAGTAGCGACAAGGCTGGCTTCGAAACACAGGCGTCACCGACCGCTGAGGTGACGTGAGGTCCGCTCAGTGCTGAGCAAATAGAGATGTAAATGACGCCGGGCCTGAGGCTGTAAGCAAACAATCAGGTTATGGCATTTTAACTTGTTTACTGTCTCTTCGGTTTGTTTTGTTGAAGGTGAACTTTATTTTGGATTCCGGCGCGCGCGCGAGTCACACACACACACACCACACACACACACACACACACACACACACACCACAACACCACCGCACGCGCACGCACGCACGCACGCACGCTCGCACAAAGCGCACACGCGCGCGCGCGCACACACACACACACACACACACACACACACACACACACACACACACACACACACACACACTTCGTCTCGAACTGTTTAAGACTGTTTGAGATGTAAGGAATTGTCGATGAGCAAGCATCTGAACATCCTTACAAACAGCATTCCCTCCCTCCCCCCCTCCCCCCCCCCATCATATCCCCAACTCCCTTTTCTTCCCTTCTCCTCCCAGCTCTTCAGTCCCATCCCACTCCTTCCCTCTCCCTTCCCCCTCCCCCCCTCCACCTCCACCCCTTTTTCCCGTCCCTCATGTTCTTCCTCAAGTACCCGGTTAAGACACCCACTCCTCCGCGCATTCTTTCCGAAGAACAGACATGAAAGGACAAAGGACTCCGGTCAGAGAAGGGTTTCCAATACATCGTTGAATTTACACAACCCTGCACATGTTTGCACAGACACTGCGAAAGGCAAGGCGGAGAAAGAGACCCAGCAACTGGGATGGGGATAGGGGTTATGAGAGTGAGAAAGAGAGAGAGAGAGAGAGAAGAGAGAGAGAGAGAGAGAGGGAGGGAGGGAGGGAGGGAGGGAGAGACAGACAGACAGACAGACAGACAGATTTTTGCTTAACGTTTTAATACCTTCAGCTTACCACGCCACTGAGGCATGAAGACACACCCCGTGACCGGCCTGAAACGTAGCATCATTAAAATCTAAGGCTAATAAATATGATGAAAATTAACGGAAGAACGTATATGGGGGGGGGGGGGGAGAAAGAGAGAGCGAGAGAGAGAGAGAGCGGAGAGACAGAGAGAGAGAGAGAGAGAAGACAGAGAGAGAGAGAGAGAGAGGAGAGAGACAGAGACAGAGACAGAGAGACAGAGAGAGAAGGCGGGAAGATTGGTGTAATCAATCATAAGCACACTAGTAAGAGTTTGCTGAATTGAGCGTTCAGAGCAACACATTTCTTTGAACTATACTGTTCAAAAAAAGAAACACAAAATGAAATTTTGCCACCTGGGGTGGACCATACAGTGAGAACACGCCAAAAACCGCCCTGATGTATGTCTTGAACGTCGACGTGCTAGGATACATTGATTCCGGTTGTCACTATGTGCACGTGCGTGTTGTGGGCCAGGTGCGACAGTGCAAACATTGGGTTTGTGCTTCTGTTGTTTCGCCTGCAAAGCATGCCCAACTCAGTGGTGAACACACACACACCATGGTCATAGTGCAGTATAAAAGCCGGGTCATTTTGGCAACCGGCAGGCACACACCGTACCAAAAAACAGCATGCCACGTTTGAGCCCAGCATGAGAGAGAAAACGCCCTGGTCGTTTGCAAGTTGGTCAGAGTGCAACTGATGTGGCCCATGCTTTGAATGTCTCCCCCAGTACATATGCCGACTTTGGACTCGCTTCCAGAGGACAGGGTCATCAGCTGATGCCCCGAGGTCAGGCCGACCTCAATATCACAACGCCAGCCCAGGACCGCTTTAATACGGCTAAGACATCTCCGCAATCGCTTCCTGCCGGCCTCGTCCACTGTCCAGGCATGCGCTGGTGTCCGTCGCATCTCCGACCAACTGTCCGGAAACAGGCTGCATGCTGCTGGGCTGAGGGCTTACAGGCCCCTACGTGGCAACGTAATGACGGGGTGCCATCGACAGACCAGACTGCAATGGGCTACGCAACACAGACACTAGAGAACAGGAAAACCTTCATTCTAACTCACTTGCATTCACCACCGAGTTTTTGGGCGAAAGTGGCCTAAAAGCCGCCTTTTCCTGTGGAGGAAGAGAGAGAGAGAGATCACCTGCAGACAGACAGAGAAGAGAGAGACAGAAGAGAGACAGACAGACAGACAGAGAGGCGGGCACACACACACACACACACTAACACACACACACAGACACACTAACACACACACGCACACTCTTTCTCTTTCTTTCTCTCTCAATTAAATGCCATAAAATCCGCACACTTCTTCTGACTAATTTCTGCCTACAAACTTTGCACAGACAGGCAGACACGGGTCTGAAACCTGATCACTTAATTTACGGCTCGCGGCAGTTTGCAACTAGCCTAGCCTGTGCTGTGTAAACGAACACTCGGCTGGGTTGCAACCCATTGCATCAGAAATTCGAGATTGCCACGTCGACAAACCGGATCGAGGCTGTCACGCGACACGACCGGGGCCGTCATTGTTGTTGGAGCTACCGCACAGGCTGTGTTTCGACTGCGCTCTGTTGTGGCCACTGTGTTTTAATTGTGTTATTTTAAAATGGCTAAAACGATACTGAAGAACAGGTTTGTTATTCGAGGCCATAAGTTTTACTTTAACTGCATGTTAGAGTATTTGTTGAAAGAATTAGGCGAAGCATGTTGTGAAACCGGAGAGATTGTTTTTATAGAAAACAAAAAAGTGAACTAACTGCTTTGGAAATGAACGACTATCTTAAAGGTTTGTTGGTTCAAGTTGAAAGTTGGCCGAAGCAAACAAACCATCACGCGTTGATTGTTGGGAGCTGGCTTGGGACAGCTAAAGCCATGTTTAAAAAACATGGCGTTCATTTCTTAAGGCGGGAGTATAAACACGGCTGATTTGTATGCTAAAAAACTTATATTTGAAACATTTTTGCTGTTCCTCCCAAGTAAAAATGTTCTTAGTTTGTATTAGACTTGATTGATTGTTAACTACAGATTCAGTGTTTATGTGGCAGGCTGATCTGTGTATTAGATGTGTATACTTTTCTACTTTTCTAATTCTAACCAGTTCATCTGCCTTTAAGTGTGCCCTTATGCAACTGAATGGCGATTTTCGAATGTTCTGGCAAAACTTGATAGGGTTAGGCAGACCTTAGTACATCTACCAGTATGGAGAGGAGTAGTGTGTGGCCAGCACTATCTTCATATAAATGCTTTAAATATACAATGCCGGATGTACTACTACTGGCGATTAGAGCTGCCATAAAAGCTTGGCTACAGCAATTACTGCTGTAACTTGAGGGCACAGCAAACTAGGTCAAACAACCCTATGTGATCGCGTTGCCGCCAATGACGTCAGCACCTGCAAAGCTTGGTGGCAAACTAGGTCAAACGACCCTATGTGATCGCTTGACTGCAAAGCGCGGCAGCACCTGCAAAGCTCAGCGGCAAACTAGGCCAAACGACCCTATGTGATCACTTGGGTTGATTGAGGTTGCGCGCGAGACACAGCCTGTTTAGTCACAAAGCAAGAAGTGGCCCTAGGAGTTCTACTTTTTGTTTGTTGTGTGTTTTGGCCTACCCCACGCACGCACGTCCCCCCACCCCCACCCCTGGACTGTCTATTGTGTGTTTGTGTTTGTTGTTTGTTTTGTCCTGCCCCCACGCATGCACACCCCCCACCCCCACCTGCCCCACCCCCCACCCACGCATGCACACACTCAAGTTCCTTCTAAGTTTTTAACAAGTTATTCTCAAGTTCTTACTTAAGTTACTTCTAAGTTGTCCTTAAGTCATTCTCAAGTTATCCCCAAGTTTTTAATAAGTTCTTGATCAAGTTCTTAATTAAGTTCTTAATAAGTTTTGATCAAGTTCTTGATAAGTTCTTGATTAAGTCATCCTTTAAGTACAACCAAGTTCTTATTAAGTTATCTTATAATTATCAAAAAAATACAAGCTATGTTTTTATCTTAAATAGTAGATGTCTAATATAGTACACACACGCCTCAAAAAACGCGTCATCGTTGAGGATGTCTTGCTCAACGTTCTGCATAGATCTTAAGGAAGGTTTTACATCCGAAGCAACCGCATTGATTACAATTTGGGTCTATGGAAATGTCTTTTATAGACTCCAGGTCTTTATTTATTGACTTCATCATTTATAATACGCCATGATCTATTTTATAAAAAAAATTAAAATATTATTCCATTATAAATGGATCAAAATGATGCTTTGTTATTGGCGGTTTTGGCGTGCAGTTGTCTCTTTCTGTATTTAATGGTTCAGATTTTTTTGATTGCTTTTGTTTCTGTTGCCATCGGTTATATATTTTATAACCGTAATAACTGCCCCCAACAGCAGCAATGGCGCCAAAAATGGCAACAGTTTTAAGTTCAATATTCCATGAAGACTTTGGTGCCCTTGTATCACATGGAGTTTTTATAGCTGGCATTGAATCAACTTGTTCTGGCGTTGGCGGCGTTATGTTTTCATGATGAGTCATATTCTGTAACATTAATTTTTTTTGTCTGTTCCACTCTGCTAATTTTTTCCTGCTTCAACACGCCCAGGATTTTTAATGGCCTCCACCTGATTCAGCGTTTTCTGCTGATTTTCTGGCTTGGTTACTTTCTCCACCTGATTCAGTGTTTTCTGATTCTGCTGATTTTCCAGCTCGTTCATTTTGAAGGGAAATAAAATCTATATGATTAAAAGTTATTAATCCATGATTAATGGCGATAACAATGTTCCAAATCTGTAATACAGATCACACCCTAGAGACTCTAATGACTTTGTTAAAACTGGATCCTGCGTTAAATCATACATAAAATCCTGTTCAGAATCAATGGGCGCAAATCTACTAACTAGTTTAGTGTACAAACTAAGAACCGTTTGCCCCACACTTTTCACCATTCTAGACCCTAGCTGCGCTTCATACCTGTTATGATACTTTAAAATGTCTTGTGGCGACATCTGTTGAATTTGTTCAATGCTGAATTCAGTTCCGAGGAACTGTTTTGTTTTTTCCACACGCTGCCAAAGAATACAACCTCTCCTTTTGGGGCATAACAGCTTGGCCATCAACTTGGTCATTCATAAGTTCGGGAAGGTTTAGGCCGCCTTGTAGCTGTAGTAGATCATCACTGTTCATGTTTTTTAATAATTATAATTATTTTATTTTATAAAAATGAGCACCGAAAAAAACTGTTACCAACCTTGTATACCATTCTGCTGTTATTGGAGGCCTAAGTGTAGGATACTCAATGCTTGGTAAAAGCCTGTTAAGAATTAAACCAGCAGATCTTGGCAAACTAGACTTTGAGGATTCAGCAAAGCTAATTGCTATCATTGCAGCTTCGGTTGCCACGAAAGATTTTCTAGTCAAGCAAGGAATAATTCCAGACAATATAAATATGTAAGAAAAAAAATACATTTATAAAAAATGGCTTCACTCGCAATAATGATAGGCGGCGCCTGTGGTTAATGCGCTTGCTTTTAGCGGAAGTAATTTCGCATTTAGTAAACTGGGGAATGACGGCGAGAGAAAAAGACATAACAAAGCTATGGAGCAACTAGCAGCTGCACAAGACGCCTATGAAAGGCAGAGACTTGAGCAGTTAGATTTTATTAATGACACACTGAAAGGACAGGGGCATGCAGCTTACACATTTAAAAATGTTGATCAAGCAATAAAACAATATTATCTAGTAACAGGCAAACCAATCGAGACATTGCCCCCACCAAAATTCAGTGACTTTTATCAACCATCAGAAAAACAAAAGATGCAAGAAATCGGGTTTATTGTCGTTGGTATGACCGTCGTGTATTTTGTTGCACATAATATTGGCTGAGTAAAAAATGAACAAAATCTATTATTCGCCCAAAGGATATTGGAAGGGCATCACAGCAATTAAAAAGCTAAGCCAAGCAGCTGGAGTCAGTGAACAAACAGCAAAAGAATGGTTATCTAAACAAGCGATTTGGCAAATTTATTTACCTGCGCCCAAACGAATACAGAGACCACACTTTGTAAACACAACTCCAAACGACACCCATCAAATGGATCTTCTATATTTACCCTCTGATAGGATTAGACGAAAAAGAATTTAAGTACGCACTTACAGTCATTGACATGGCTTCAAGATACAAAGATGCAGAGCCATTAACGCAAAAGAGTGCTTCTGCTGTTGCTGTCGCTATTACAACTGATATACCAACGAGGGCCGCTAACTTATCCTCGCATGATTCAAGTTGATGATGGAAAAGAATTTAAAGGCCAAGTGAATCAATTATTGTTAAAACACAGAGTTACTATTAGAAGAGGCATTCCGGGTGTTCACAGATCACAGGCTTTAGTTGAAAACTTTAACAAACAGTTAGCTGAAAGACTTTTTTCCTACCAGTATCACAGAGAGCTGATTGACAATTCTCGCAACACAGAATGGGTTAGAAGACTGCCCTCAGTTTGCGCGCAATGAATAATGAAGAATTTAAAGGGCTAAAACCAGTACAAGCAATCAAAAGAAAAACAATAAATGTTGCTGAAGACTCCAGTACACCCGGCAAACTATTACCGTTTGGTTTAAAAGTAAGGTACCTTTATTTACCGGGGAAGCAGAAGGGGACACTCGCATCAGGGCAACTGATCCGGTTTGGAGTGTTGATCCATATGAAATAAAAAGAATTGTAAAATGAATCCGCCCGTGTATTATTTACGAGAAACTGGCACCACAAAACAACCAGCTCCTCAAAGATCTTTTGTGAAAGAAGAACTGCAGATAATTCCGCCAGACACAGTTCCGCTTTAATTAATTTACGGTCCTCCAGTGCCCGATTGCATATGAAAACTCTGGATTAACAAATACTCGTTTTGTGTTTGTTCTATCTAACGACTTCTTGTTACAACTGTTGTGTTGATCTCATGTAGATTAGATCGCAGTTTTACGTTGTCATGATGAAAAGTCTTATTGCCAAACAATGCTTCTTTGTAGTTGTCATGTGATATGTTTGACTGCACAACGCTGCGAGATATTCCCTTTGCTTTCTTAATGATTTTCTCCTGGCTAGAAATACTGTACATTTTCGACCTTAAACCAACAAACTCCTGATCACCTTTCCAGATAATTCATCCTTCATCTTTCCTAAAACCTTCTTGTTAGTAATTGAATGTAAAGGCGAATCTTTAGGATAATCGGACGTGTCATACCATCCCGCATGTCCTTTAGCTACTTCCATTTCCATGTCTTTATAAATATCTTCAGTAGGAATATCTATAACAAAACTATCTGTATCTGTGTAAAGCACTCTGGACTCAGGATACAAGGGCTTAAAGTAGTCATAAAGAAACTCTAACATCAAAAGCTTTGATAATTCTAAAACAGTAAACCCAATAAAAACAGGTTTGTCTAATTTGACTTTCTTTTTCTTCATCATTATGCCGAAAAGCTGATCATGAAATCTTCTGAAGTCCTGATAATTAGGTTTTGAAGTCAGCTTAATTGCTTCGTTCTCTCTGGTGACTAATCTGACATCTTTGCGCTTGTGCGGATTCTCCATAGTCTTTCCAAAACAGCTGTTGTTCATCAGCTTGAAAAAGTCTTTTTCTGAAGCATCTGTGGATTTAGTTCTAAGATCAGTGTTCTTCATGATGTATGGTTTCATGAACTGTTCTGATCAAAAGCAATTATGCGATGAACAGCTGTTAACTTTAAACCATGTCTTAAATAAAATTGTAGAAGTCTGTAATGGCAGACATAATTTTTTTTGCCTCGAAGATTTAGGCACAAGTTTAGGTGGTTCTCTTGGATCCATCTTTAGACTTTCTGCTGCTAATGGATAGTCATTATGCAGGTCATGGAGTTCATGAGGATATTCTAAGTCAACTTCTAGAATGAAACCACGCTGTTGGTCAGGCGTTAAACTGCCCAACCACTTTAATGCCTTTTGAATATTATTCGTACCTGTGTACATTTTAAAGTTACGTAATGGAAGTGATTGCGCCATTGCCCAACCATACAGATTGTTTGCGTCTAAATACATGAGATAGTTAGACCTTTTACTTGGATCATAGTTGTCCAAGTATTTGTTGTTTGCTTTACAATAATGATGCGACGCCATACTAATTCCTCCACGCAATCCGTTTTCTATCATCTGAATCATTGGTAGGTCAGACAATAAATCAATCTGTACTCCAGTAAACTTTAAGAAAGCATCCCAACTCATCCCGGGCGCAGAAATGTAATGCGCGGGATCCAGCTATAATGTTTCATGCAGGTCTTTCTGTAATTTTCAAAGACGTCCGCCAACAAACATACATCAGCCATCAAGTATGAATCATGATAGTCTCCCATCGTTTTACACTCTAACTTCTGCCACGCATCTTGAGCATGTTGGTAATCGGAGTCGCTGATGTCCTTTCCTCTAAGACTAGAAAAGAACGCGCCTTTAGGTGGAAGTGTATCTTCATCAAACCTTTCCCAACTGTTCATGTACTCATAAGGGTAAACGCCCTTTCTAACAAGAGTTGGGTCAAAATATTCTTCCGTTATTGGGCAGGACTTTAAGGACATGGCCAGTGACTCTAATGAACCCATCATGTGCTGCATAGAGTCATAAAAAGACATGTTATTTAAAGTGAAACACATGTACTTTTCTGATGAACTGTGCAATGCATGCTACCCTGAAGGCATCGTCCACTGCTTTCATTATAAGGGGGAGTCGTAACCTCGCAAGTTATGAAAGAATACAGGCAGCTTCCATGTCTTAGGATCAAACTTTAGTTGAAGATTGCATTTGTTATGCGCCGCTCCTCTGAACTTTCCGCTAATGTGATCATGGTCTCTTACTTTTGGATTCTCTGCGTCTGATGAGAGGCCTAAACCACAAATCCAACAATGCGTGGCTGAGTCATACTGTTGTTGGTCTTCAGGCGTCATCATGATTTCAGATAAATTCAGATTATTAGAACAATCATTACGCACTTGCTGCATGCGCTGTAAAAATCTTCTAGCCGCATCTGGTCCTCTGTATAATTCTGGCGTTGAATGAGCGCCATCCGACCTAACAATAATGAAGGCAAATGAACAAATCTGATGATTACTCATTAAGACTGTTTTTCGAAGTTTTTGTGGCGCTGGCCCTTCATAAGGAACAATAAGCGACTCGAAGTCTGCGTAAACTACGTATGGAGAATGTTGCAGTTTTTTCCAGTTCTTAAAACTAACTTTAGATCCTGGCGGGGCGTAATTAGTTCTGTATTACAGTCTACAGAACTTTTACAATGTTTTATATGTTCACTCGCGGCTTGAACAGATGGCATTCTTGTTAAACATTTTCTACAGAATTCTTGTTTGCCATGATCTTTTGAAGTATGCTGCATTAGTCTACTCATTGTTCGTATCAATGTGTTAATGCGGTAGCCCCGCTGGTGAAAGCATCAGTAGTAAGTCAACATGATTTTTGTCTGGCTCGCCAATCGTTGGACTGTTCTTGGACACTTTAATTGGCACCAAATTTGTTTCCTCATCCCATGTGTATACATTAACAGTTATTGGTTTGTTTTGTTCTTCAAACCGATCAATTTGGTCTACACTAACAGGAAAGGACACCCCACTAAAGTTAAGATCATTGATGTACGGGTGATAGTTAGACACTCTCTCTGCGTTTTTGCGGGCGTGATGCAGCCTTGCAAGAACACACCACATAAAACATTTGTTGTCTGTATTCTTTATGTTTAGAACTGCTCTTTTTGCAACTAATGCTGGAGGTAGTGGAATGTAAGCCTTACCAACAATCGGCGCATACTTAGCCTGTTTTAATCTGATCTCTAAGACTTCGCCCTCTGACCAACCAGAGCCTCTCATTTTGGCTTCTTCGGCGGCAGCGTCAAACTGTGTAAGCAGTTCGTCTGCCCAACCGGGTGTTAAGGCGTTATGAGAAAGAACAGTCTGTTGTTTAGTTGAGACCCAGACTTCTAGATTTTCTTCATTATTGTTACATAGTCGATTAAAACAGCTAACATTACTTTAACTGGCGGGTCTATTAGTAGTTTACTTGGAACTTGAGAAATAGCATGTACAACGCTTGCCCGCACGTTTGCTGGATCAATGACTTCTAGATCAATATCATTCAGTGCTCTTGATAAACGCTCTCTCTCAAGCATTCCTTCAAAAAATTCGTCTTGCCCTTCATATATCTTAGCCATGTTGAGCTTCTTTTCTAACTCAAAATATTTATTTAAATTAAAAAAAAATAATTAATCAGAATCAATATCAACGGTCTTTTTGCGCTTGGACTCATAAACTAAAGTATAAACACCCTTCGGTGTTGTTAATGTGAGCTGTTTAGAACAGAGTTTAATGTCTCGTTTACTTTTTTTAAGCATTCCTTTTTTATCTGCTCGGGGTCTGGCTGTTGAGAAAAACTTGTCACCGCCTTTCTTTGAAGATCAAACTTTTGTCTTTTGTAGTCATCAAAATCGCCTGTAAACGATTAAATTCTTCATCCGTGATGTTTGAGTCAACAAGCGCTTTATTTATTGTCAGTTTAAACGAACTAAGTTTAGCCGTTATTAGTTGAACCATAGCTGTGTGCTTTTGGAGTTTAGTTTTTTAATTTTTTGCCAGCAGCACTTACAGCTAATGAACACACACCGAGAGCTAAAGACAAACCGCCTAGAGGTAAAGCTGCGGGTGCGCCTATGCCCGTTGCTAAGAGACCAACACTCGTTCCTGCTGATAGAGCGCTTATAGTCGATGCTCCAGTATTAACATATGTAACAGCATTAAAGGCAGCAGAATACCTTCATTTGGTTTTGCTGTATTTTGAAAGGTCCTGCTCTAGTTTTTGTTGCATTTGTGTAATGTTTGTTAATCTGAAGGTTTTTACTTCAGGGGTTTCTATAACAGCAGAATTGCCTGCTATCTCTTCTTTTGGCGGCGCTGTAGGCACATTTGGATAAACCTGAACAGACATGCTTTTTTAAAATAAAAATAATTTAGTATACAACATCTTTTAATCTGTTATTTACAATATTCAGCTGCGCATCATATATTAAAAACAAATGTACATTAAGCGGTTTATCGGCTTCTTCTTCTTTATCAATTTGGATGTTTATTACGTCTCTCACAGTTCTCCCGCTTCCATGCAACTGATTATCCTCTGTTGACCTTAGGTCAATCCATAAACCGTATTTCGTGTTAAATAATCATCAAGCCTAACATTGTGAAGATGTAAATCTTTAGACACAAGGTCAACTGTTGGATTTCTACACCTCCCGCCTCCAAACAGTTTTTCTATTTCATCAAAATGCTGATAAGGTTTAAGCCCGCTAGCGTAGATTTGGTTAGGACTACCCTCAATCGAACATTGTACTTTCGTTATTTTTGGATTAAAAAACTTTTCACTTCCTCTTTTGAACGGTTCTTCATCTTCGCACAGCAATAAAATACCTTTAAGCGATCTTGCTGAGACGCTAAAACTAAAAATTCCATATAGTGTCTGCCTGCTTCTGGGATATGTTGTATGATGAATCACTCTTTCGTAATATATTGGGAAATGTGTCTCATATTGGTGCGCAATCAGCCTTGCTAAATTAGGGTTGCTAACAACGTCAAACTCTAACGCGATGTCAGAAATGCTGTACTTTGCTTCGGTGTCTGTTGATTTGATAACACGTTTGTATTCATTAAAAGTTAGTTCATATGACAATCTGTCTTTTAATGCTCCTTGAAAGTATGGGGCATGCGCTTTTAACAACTCAAAATCTAGGGGAATGGAAAAGCGATTTCCATACGCAAACTTTACGGCTACATACTTTTTGACGTCTTTAGTATCTCCAGCGCCTATTCTATGTTTTAGTGCTTCTTCATTTTCGATTCCTTGAAACGCAAGATCATCCCTTTCATTCCCGGTTAGCCATAGATCAGAATAGGTTAAAAATATGTCTGCATTGTGTAAAGAAAATATTTCTTGCCCCTCAATTTTTATAGAAATTTTCTTAACGATTGCCCGACCCAAATTCCTGTACAACTGTCCTGTTTGGTCTGTTGTTGAATCAAGCTCTATTTTGAAAGTAAGACGCGCAGAGCCTGGCACAATCAATTCATCCGCTCCTAAGTCTGGAAATTTGACAGTAAAATTTGATCTGCATCAATAGTAGATGGATTATTTGGAACAATAATATTCCGTTTATTTCCCTTCACGCCATGGGGCTCTTCTGTTTTCTATGCGGGTCAAGAATCGAGCCATGTGCTTTGTTGTGGCATTTTTATGAAGCAAAATAAAAAGTTTAATTATTTAAAAACATGGCAGGAATTGAAGGCGAAGAAGATTATGATGTTTTTGATCGTGGAGACGACATGAGTGAAATGAACCCTTTGACACAGCATCGCTCAACGCTCTCATTGCAGCGTGAATTAACAGCAAGTACGGTCGAAGCATTTTACAAAAGTTTAGGCCAAGAACCTCCCGAATTATAGACCCAAATGATTTTGAATTAGAAGATGGTCATTTGTCTGTAAAAAACGATCAAGGGCAACTTGTTCGGCTTACAACTAAACCCGAACCCATCAAAGTTTTTAGTGTGGGTTCAATTAGAAATAGACTCAGTGTGGAAAGATCAAAATCGCCTTGGCATTGCTAGACCGAAATTAAGGGCGGAGGCAGTTGCTAAACTTCAAAACACACTACAAGAACTCCCAACAGATAACCAAATGCAAAACATGGAACTTAAGAAATTAAATCAATCGGCAGATGAAATAATAAATTCAATAGAGGCAGAAACCAGTTTTTCAGAAGACACAGCATTAAAGACTATACACGACTCACCGCTACCCATGCGAGAAATAGCAGCCCTTGATCATGCTTTAAGAACCATTAGAGGCGAATTAACAAACAATTTAGCAAAACTGGGTGAAATAGATGAGCATATAAAAAGAGAAAAGGAAAAACTCGTTGAGGCGATGACGCCAACTTAGGGTCTGATATTAAAGAAAGAATATCCAAAGACTAAAAGATCTTGAACAAGAAAGATCAGCAAGACTAGAAGCGTTGTCTACTAACCGAGAACATTACAAACTCAAGTGAGCAGAAAAGAGAAACTATCCAAAGAATTTTATATGAAGACACAACGCTAGCAGAAAGAATAAGAACACTGTTTAGAGAGCAAGGAGTCACATTAGCAAGCGTTATAACGGCCTTAGGATTTGCAATAAGTACACTGGTGTTGGCTATTACAGGCGGCAGTGGTCAAAGCCCAGTGCCTCCACCACCATCGCCTGATAAATCATGGGTAAAAAAACAGCTTGATCATCTTGCAAGTTTATTAAAAAAATTAGCTAGTAAAGCCGTAAACGCTTTACCAGGAATATTGGGGAGTATTGTCAGCTGGCTTTTGTCTACTGCAAGCAAAGTAGTTGGCTTTATGGCCGAGCACTTATGGACATTAGTTCTCTTAATAGTTGGGTTACTATTTAGTAAGATAAAGGCCAAGTAATCCTATGCCAGTTAATCCAAGAACAAGCGCTGTCTTTTCATATTCATGGTCATCGCGAACAGAGTCCGCGAGCTTTGCTGAGTCTTCAATGACTTGGGGGTTTGGACTTCGGGAATTAGATGACTTAATCTTGGGTGTTTGTTTACTGCTTGTAATATTACTGGCTCAGAATTTATGTCGTTTTTTCCCAAACTTCTGTTCATTGCTGCTAAAGAATTTCATTATTATAGTTTATTATTGTACCTATCGGAGTCTGAGGTCAGAAGCAGCATGTATAAACCAGTGCCAACAGCAAAGTCTACTTTCGATCTTGCGTATTGTAAAACATGTTGGTACCTTTGAATACTTGAAGGTAAATCAACTGTAGAATTAATGGCGTCCTCTAAATTTGCTACGTATTGTTTTTGCGCGTCAAAGCCAGTAGAAGGATCAGTTATGCTCGATCTTGCCTGTGCTTGCGAACCTAGCAAACACCAAACGTAAGTACGAATAGAGTCGTTTATTCGTTCTATTCCCGCCCTAGTTAGGCCTTAGAAGTGTCTAAGATAAATGTTGTCCAGCTGTTTTATGCTCTTGCTCTATGGACCAGGGCTCAACAATTTGAAAGGAGAACGCCGGTCAAAGTTATACTTTCTGTGCGTGCCCTGAAAATAAATGACGCCTATGCCATGATTATGATCCAACTTTTGTCTAAAGTCTGTCTTGATGTTAATATTGAATTCGTTACAGATCCTTTCAAAAGCCTTCATGTCTATTCTGTTGCTGAATGGATTAAACGATTTGTCATTCGGTAATGGCGCTTGCAGTCAGTCAAAATACGTCTGAAGGTGTAATAAAAATGAATCTGTACACTGACCTCACCAAAGGATCAGGATGATTAAATGATTAGCATACGACACTCCACACCCAGTTGATGCCAAGACACAGCAAAGTTTAACTGGTTCTGATAAAACTGCATCGATGACTAAACCACGCTTTCTGGATGTGCTCTTTTTCAATAGGGGGGTTAAGATAGCTCTTCATGGAGTACTCACCTTTTTATGAAAAGAGGCAGTTTGGGTCACAGCAATGTCAAGAGTATCAGTTGCTATATTTTTAAGATTGTAGTGCGGCCCAACAGAATATTTTGCATCAGTATATTTGAATGCACTCATTTTTATTCTGTTTAAAAAAATGTTTGTAACAATAAACAACCCAAGACCGTCCTTCGTTTTTAGAACATGCTATTGATAATGGGTGCGAAACCAGAACGGTCGCGCTCCATGAAATATTTTACAAAGTTGTATGGTTTAAATATAACTAAAGCCAAGGGGAATAATAAGATTACAAATATGAAAGGAGAACAAACGACGTTAAACAGTTAACAATACCTGATGGTTATTACGGGTTTTGCTCACTAAAAGAAGCAATGAGTAACTTAGACATTACTCTTAAACTTAACAATGCAAATCTAAAAACAATATTAACATTCAAAAACCCGAAGAAGCAAAATACGATTTTGATAAAGAGCTAGCTAAAATGCTAGGCTTTACAACTAGCAATCTACCCACTCATATTTTAGTGTTTCGCCAGATGAAACTACGTTTGAGGGGGAAAGTCCGCTCAATCTTGCATTACATTCATTACTCTATGTTCATTTGGATGAGCTAAGCACTGATGAAAACTTATATGATGGAAGGCCCTCAACTGTTTTAAGACCTCTGCCGTCAGGGAAAGCTGCATATTGCGATTATGAAATTATACAATTCCCTAATTTACAGTTTAAAAGATTAGTTTGTGGAGGGTCGGATCATTTAATATAAAAATCAAAGACAAAACGGGGAAAGTCGTAAAATGAGATAACCTGCACATTGTTTTGGAAATAAAATAATACGCTAACTAAAAAAATAATGTCGCGTGGGCCAGAAGAACCAGGAGTTACATTAGCGCCTGTGAGGTGTATAACCTAGAATTAAAAGACCTTGCAGACGTTGCGGACTTTGAACAGAACGGTGAGATAGGCACTTTGTATGGGTTTGAGTACACTAAAGATGGTGATTATAAACGCAAAGAGGTTAGCGACAGTAAAAGTTTCCTAAACTAGAACAGCTGCGCAATCTAGAGCAAATAATGTTGGCCAGTATGAATATAAATAAGTTCGAAAACCTGACCTCAAATGGCACTTAGAACCATATTTAGAATGGGAAATAAAATTTGAATTCATAAGCCCATTTACATATTTTAGCCGTCAAAAAAGTTTCAGAAAAGCATTCAACTCTGGCCCTTTACATGTAAGTCTTATGCCGGACGACAATAGTCGGAAAGAAATTGAAATAACGCCGTATGGGAAAAAACAGTACATCCTCCACAGAAAAGAAACAGTTGTAAAAAAAGCTTCTACAAAATTACAGTTCTTTCCAAGCAGAAAATTAGGAGACACGTTCACAAGATATTGAAATTTCTGTCTTTAAAGATGCGGATGAGGGATGGGGTTGTGGGCGTTAGTGATGACCTTATAAAAGGAATTAATATTAGCTGGCAAAACTTAGACGTTAAACGCCTTAACGTTGTTGTCGTCGTTCTTCACAATGGTGAGGATATTAAGATCATAACAACAAGCAACAAAATCACTGTTGACTAAATAGAAACAATCTTACAGAACTGAATTGGATTAATCTTACACATTTAGGCCTCGTAGGGTTTTATTATACTGAACAAGTTTTGACGGAGAGTATGATAAAAATAATAACTGGATTAGATTAAATTCTGTTATAAAACTATGGAGCAGTTAAACTTTATGATAAAATCCCCTCATTGTTCAATGATTTGTGGGCAGACTGGTTGTGGAAAAACAATATTTGTCCTAGACTTATTACAAACAGTTTATCGTTATAATTTTAATCATATTGTGATTTTCTGTCCAACACTTAAATGGAAACAAAGCATATCATAAAGAAGGTTTATATGGACAGATGATGAAAATAATTTAGTTGATCCCAGCAATAAACTGAGTGAATGTCTAGAACGCTTTTTTATATTGTTTGAGGGAACGCAGACGCTATTTATTATAGATGACTGTTCAGCAGAAAAAGACATAGTTAAAAAGAGAAACACTTTGTCGAAACTAGCTTTCAGCGGAAGACATGCTCGGATAAGTGTGTGGATTTTATGTCAAAAATAACTCAGTTTTAAAAGACTTTAGAGAACAGTTAAAGACTGTAGTGTTATTTCACATGAAAGACAGAGACTCATTTGAAGAATGTTTGCGCGAAAATGATGTTATTGAAAACGATCAAGAAAAAACATAGGATTAAACAAAAACTAAAATCTGAAAAGTTTAGTAAATTAGTATTAAAAACGGATAACCCTGCACAGTATGTTTGTTTGTAGATAATCGTTATTTTTTGGTTTTTGAAGTCTTACTTGGCAGAGAACAGGGAAACACCAATCCTGGGTTACTTTCGTCCAAAAACTGTCTGTCTGTCTGTCCTCTCTGTCTCTCTCTTCTCTGTCTGTCTGTCTGTTCTGAGGGCAACTTGACCTTAACGGGTTTTGTCAGGGGTGCCGGTGATTCTCTCTCTCTCTCTTCCGCCACAGGAAAAAGGCGGCTTTTAGGCCACTTTCGCCCAAAAACTCGTGGTGAAGCAAGTGAGTCAGAATGAAGGTTTTCCTGTTCTCTACACTGGACACTGAGGAACCATTGGCGACACGTCTGGTTCTCGGATGAGTCACAGTTTCTGCTGCAGCGCCATGACAGGAGGCGAAGGGTTTACCGCCGGGTTAATGAACGTAACCAGCAGAACTGCGTCGACGAGGCACCTCCGCATGGTGGCGGCAATGTCATGGTATGGGGGGCCATCAGCAACACAGGCAGGAGCCAGCTGGTGCGCGTGGAAGGTCACCTGACAGCCCAGCAGTACGTCCAGGTCATTGTTCAGCCACACGTCCTGCCTCTAATGGCCACTCCCAGGGCCGTGTTCCAGCAGGACAACGCCAGGCCCCACACAGCACGCCTGACCACAGCCTTCTTTACCGCCAACAACATCAACACCCTGGACTGGCCCTCTCTTTCCCCGGATTTGAATCCTATTGAGGACGTTTGGGACGTTTTGGACAGACGCCTGAGAGTGAGGGCCAACGCCCCAGCGACTCCAAATGAACTGTTCCGGCATTGCAGGCCGAGTGGGCGGCCATCCCACAGCAGACAATCAGGAACATTATTGCTTCATTGCCCCGCAGATGCCAGGCTACCATTGCAGCCAGAGGGGGTCACACCCGTTACTGACTTTGGAAGCGGCCTGCCGATTTCCCTGAGGGTCTGGGGCTGGTTCTTTACCACAGCATTGCAGGGGAGACTTCTGTCCTACTGATGACCTGTTTTTGTCATTTTCACATTAAACGTGTTGTCACACTGAGCTTCAATAAATTGTGTTTCAAATCGGCAGCTTGGCATTTTGCGTTTCTTTTTTGAACAGTATATATATTGAAACTGTTGTGAACAGATATATGTGAACTGGTCGGACTATTCATGCTGTCCAACATCAAGAAAAAACTCGGAAAATAAGTCGGACTATACAGAGACGATGGCCTTGCTGCACTAACCAACAACCCAAGAACCATCGAAAACAAGAAGAAAGAACTATGCAAAATCTTCCAAAACCACAACTTAAAGATAACCATTGAAGCAAACAAAAAGGTAGTGAACTACTTAGACATAACATTGGATCTCAACAATCACATATATAAACCATACAAGAAACCCAACGATACACCTCTTTATGTACACACCAAAAGTAACCATCCACCATCTGTATTAAAGACCATACCCCATGGCATAAACAAGAGACTATCAAACCTGTCATGCAATGAGAGAGTGTTCAATAATGCAGCAGTAGAATACCAGGAGGCACTACAAACAAGTGGATACAATTACAAATTACAATACAACCCAGACAACAACACAAACAAAAGCAAGAAAAATAGGAAAAGAAAAATCATATGGTATAACCCCCCATACGACGGGAAACTCAAAACAAACATAGGGAAAGAATTCTTCAAAATCCTAACAACTTCATTCCCAAAAGAACACAAACTGTCCAAAATATTTAAAAAAAAACACTGTCAAACTATCGTACTCATGTATGCCCAACCTCAAAAACCTAATTGACTCATCCAACAAAATGAAAATCAACACAGCAAAGAAGGGTGAAGAAAGGAAATCTTGCAACTGCATCAGAAAAGAGCAGTGCCCACTAGACAATAAATGTCTTCACAACAACATTGTATACCAGGCTACTGTGACATCAGAAAATGAAAAAGAAACATACATAGGGATCACTGAAAACCACTTCAAAACCAGATATGCAAACCACAAACAGTCATTTAATAAAGAAAAATATAAAAACCAAACAGAACTGAGCAAATATATCTGGAAACTTAAAGATGCAAAAACAAGCTACAATATATCCTGGAAAATCATAAAAAGAGCATCACCATACAGCAATGTTTCAAAAAGGTGCAACCTATGTTTAACTGAAAAATGGTTAATACTATGCAAACCACACTTAGCAACTCTAAACACCAAAACAGAAATA
>CM031597.1:100747339-100757339 GCA_018398815.1 Conus ventricosus | reverse complement strand
TTACAGCATCATCCAATTGCTAGAGGCTGTTTTCCAATCCCAGCGATAATACTCAGTGATGGGCCCTCGTAGATAAGACCATACAAGATACAAAAACAGCGTAGCGTGACTATTTGGCGTTGACATCTCCTACGAAGGAGCAGCACGAAGTTTACAGGGATCAGTATGCTGTGACAAGATACTTAATGGTTCAGATACAACGCAAAGAAACACCATGCAATACCACACAAACGCATCTCTACACAATATAATGCATTGCAAGACCACAACACATTATAATACGAATGCTTTGCAACATAATACAAGACAACGCAACAGCATCGCGAAAGCATTGCAGAACAACAATGAAACAAGACAGAAATCTGACTGAAGGAGTGTCTTTAAAATGATTGTTATTGACCATAAGAGTAATGTGTGCATATAAATAAGATATCCTGACAACGCATTAATCGAATATTCTATAGTCGCTTACCTATGGTCAGATTCCAAAATACTAATGTATAACCTTGAAAAGTAATGATCAGTGGACTATTCACCTCTGGGTAAATAATATGTATTTCATACTAAGTCATTTATGGAATTATATGATTGCATTGTCGCATGTAAGGTCGAAATATTTATGGACAATCAAGATGCGGTGTGCTGAATTCAAAGTGATATAGCTTCGGTTTGTGTTTGTTCGTAATTTCACTTGAGAAAAAGGGGAAACATTCTGAAGCAATAAACCATAACTAAATCCTCACAGAAAAACAAAGCGAATTCACACTGTACGGTTGAACTATGAAGGAACGTATTTGGCTGAATTGTCACGTGTGAGGTCAAAATATTTATGTTTAGCCAAGCTGTGTTGCTCAATTCAATTCAATTCAATCAACTTTATTGTCCATCGGAAATTTTTCTTCTGCTCCACATCATTTCGCAAGTACATAAGACATTATGAAAACACATTATAAATCGTTACATAAAAGCCTGTGTTAGTTCATATATTTGTATATACATCAACACTCACACACCCCTACCCACCCCTCACACACACACACACACACACACACACACACACACACACACACACACACACACACCACACACACACGCTCTGGATCGAAAACTGATATATTTTTAAATGGAGTGACTGAAGGCGGCGAACGAAGCAAGATTAGGAATAGAGTTTTAGAACTTACCGCCAATGACATTGACAAACAAAGCACAAGACAAGACACGATGCATTTCAACCACTTGGGTCTTCATCAGGCGAAAAAATAAATCACATTTAACATGTGGGACAGTACAAACTACGAAAAACGAAAAAAGAATGAAAAATGACTCATCCGTTATGTGTCCATGAAGGCGGAAATGACATGAGGCCAGGGGGATTATGGGAGAGGAAACAGAGGGGGGGGGGGGGGGGGGGGGGGGGGGGGGGGGGGGGGGGGGGGGGGGGGGGGGGGGGGTGGGGGGGGGGGGGGGGGGGGGGGGGGGGGGGGGGGGGGGGGGGGTGTAGGGGGGTGTGGTGGTTAGTATGGATGGTGTGGTCGTTTGGTGATGGTTGTGGTAATGGTGGATAGATAATAATGAAAAAAAAAAAAAAAAAAAAAGAAAGGTGTGTGTGTGTGTGTGTGTGTGTGGGGGGGGGGGGGGGGGATTTAAGGGGAAGGATCAAAACAAAATTAAGATTAGATAGATGGAGGGTTGCTGTAACTACTGTATGAAGTGAGTGAAGGGGATGTGGTGGTGGTGTATGTAAGTGTGTGTGTATGTGTGTGTGTATGTGTGTGGTGTTGGTAGGGGATATTGCCAACTGATGTGGAAGAGGTGGGTATGTGTGTTTGGTTATTGTTGGATATTGATGCCTTGGGGGGTAGTGTGCCCAGTTTGGAAATTTCCAAACTGGGCACACTACACCCCCAACCCTATCATATCACACACACACACCTCCCCTGACGCAGCCCCCCCCCCCCCCCCCCCCCCCCCCCCCCTGTTTCCTCTCCCATAATCCCCCTGGCCTCATGTCATTTCCGCCTTCATGGACACATCACGGATGAGTCATTTTTCATTCTTTTTTCGTTTTTCGTAGTTTGTACTGTCCCACATGTTAAATGTGATTTATTTTTTCGCCTGATGAAGACCCAAGTGGTTGAAATGCATCGTGTCTTGTCTTGTGCTTTGTTTGTCAATGTCATTGGCGGTAAGTTCTAAAACTCTATTCCTAATCTTGATATATTTTTGGTTTGTGCGTGTTCGTAATTTGCCTTGCGACAATTATTCACAACGAAGTTATCAACGAAAAACAAAACGAACGAAACACATGTAAAGCCAAGATCAAACACACAGTGCAGACAAACAGAGGCCATGTTGACATTGGCACACTTACCAGTCTCGAAAGCACAGTTTCCGCCCACAACCTTGCCTGACACACACACGCACACGAGGAAATTCTCACGTGTTCTCCGTCAACAAAACGACAACAGAACGCGACGACGGCCCGGGATGGATGGAGATTTACAGCTCCTGCAGGTGACGCCGTCATAGTATGAAGGTTAGCGCTAACTGTATTGATTTCTGTTCCTCGAATCTGTCATTGATCTACAAACGCACGGGCAAGTTTGAGCCGAAGAGATAGAAGTGAGAGGGGTGGGGACGGGGTGAGGGGAACTTTGGGGGCCCTGTGGGCGCGGGTGACTATTGCGAAGGGGAGGGGGAGGGGGGGAGGGGGAGGGTATGTGTGTTACGAACCATAACAGAGAACGAAAGATAGGATAGTGGAGGGACAGCAAGAAGCGGGGAGAGAAGGGTGGTGGTGGGATAGATCGGGCTTGCTGGATTCTGTACTTTCAGTTTTTGCCACCAATTAAAAACATGTATTAAAGAGCGTAAAACGGCACACACACACACACACGCACACACGCTCATTCACATCCCCGCGGAACACAAACACGTTGCCTACACAGTCAGGCGACTGACTCATCTTCTGCCTGTCTTGCACACTGAGTGTCCCCTGAAGGCCTGTCCAGCATGGCGGGTGAACACAGAGACCGGGCAGCCAGCTGGTCAGTCTCATTCACTCTCTCACGAGACCCCGCCCGTTCAACCTGTCTGCTTTTTGGCTGCAGGGCGAAGATGACTGATGTAGCGGAGCGTGTACGTGGGCTAGTCGGCATGCAATGACGCATTGAAGACACCGAATGAGGAGCCTTGTCTTTTGATCAGACCTCTCCCTCTCTCTCTCTCTCTCTCTCTCTCTCCCTCCCTCTCTCTCTCTCTCTCTCTCTCTCTCTCTCTCTCTCTCTCCTGCCCGTGTGGTTGGTGGTATGCATATTTCATTGGTGTTGTTGTTGTATGAATCCTTGTAGTTATATACAATGCACGAATGCAGGCATATTATATGCAGGTGGGTCTGAGTGTCATTTGTCTGTCTAGTATGCATGTACATCTATGTAAGACTTCCACTCCATGTCGAAAAAAAAAGGAACAATGACCTCTTGAATTTAAAATGACATAATCTGGCTGCTTATTACCTGACGAGAGATTAACGTCAGCCACAAAGTACAGGAAAGGAAACATCATGTATCCAGCCAGACTGCATCCATTTTGCTGCTGAGGGACTGGGCGATTTGCAGACAGCTACGACATCCACAATGAAAGTTGGTGCCGTTGGCCAGAATGCGGTGACGGGGGTGACAGCGGTCAGACCACTGGAACCAAAATCCGCGCGTCGATGGTTTGAACCCAGTTTATGCCTGGTAGAAGCAGCAGCCGCAATAGAAGTAGTGGTGCCAGTAGTAGTAGTGATAGTCGTTGTCGTTGTAGTAGTAGTAGCAGTAGTAGTAGTAGTAGTAGTAGAGGTAATACTAGCAGCAGCAGCAGCAGCAGTGGCCACAGTCGTAGTAGTAGCAGTAGCAGTAGTAGTAGTAGTAGTAGTAGTAGTAGTAGTAGTAGTAGTAGTGGTAGTAGTAATAGCAGCAGCAAAAGTAGCAACAGCAACAATAGCAGTAGAAGTAGCAATAACAGCAGCAACAGTAAGAGTAACAGTAGCAGTAGTAGCAGCAGCAGCAGTGATAGTGATAGTAGAAGCAGTAGCAGCAGCGGCGGCAACAGTATTGGTAACAGCAGCAACAGAAGTGTCAGTAACAGCAGCAGCAGCAGCAGCAACAGTAGTAGTAGTAGTAGTAGTAGTAGTAGTAGTAGTAGTAGTAGTAGTAGTAGTAGTAGTTGTTGTTGTTGTTATTGTTGTTGTAGTTCAAGCAGCAGCATCTCTCTCAATCTGGCAATCTTTGTCACTTGCCTTTGTCTGTACCAGTCTCTTGCTCTGTGTCTACATCAGTCTCCTCGAGATACTGGTTGTCCCATTGCCTCTTTTCCCTGTGTCTTCAGCAGTTCTCTCGTGACACGGGTAGTCCCTTTGTCTCTTGTCCTGTGTCTTCATCACTTTTCTCGTGACACGGGTAGTCCCTTTGTCTCTTGCCCTGTGTCTACATCACTTTTCTCGTGACACGGGTCGTCCCTTTGTCTCTTGCCCTGTGTCTTCATCACTTTTCTCGTGACTCGGGTAGTCCCTTTGTCTCTTACCCTGTGTCTACATCACTTTTCTCGTGACTCGGGTAGTCACATTGTCTCTTACCCTGTGTCTTCATCACTTTTCTCGTGACTCGGGTAGTCCCTTTATCTCTTACCCTGTGTTTTCATCACTTTTCTCGTGACTCGGGTAGTCCGTTCGTCTCTTACCCTGTGTCTTCATTACTTTTCTCGTGACTCGGGTAGTCCGTTCGTCTCTTACCCTGTGTCTTCATCACTTTTCTCGTGACTCGGGTAATCCGTTCGTCTCTTACCCTGTGTCTTCATTACTTTTCTCGTGACTCGGGTAGTCCGTTCGTCTCTTAACCCTGTGTCTTCATCACTTTTCTCGTGACTCGGGTAGTCCGTTCGTCTCTTAACCCTGTGTCTTCATCACTTTTCTCGTGACTCGGGTAGTCCGTTCGTCTCTTAACCCTGTGTCTTCATCACTTTTCTCGTGACTCGGGTAGTCCGTTCGTCTCTTAACCCTGTGTCTTCATCACTTTTCTCGTGACTCGGGTAGTCCGTTCGTCTCTTAACCCTGTGTCTTCATCACTTTTCTCGTGACTCGGGTAGTCCGTTCGTCTCTTAACCCTGTGTCTTCATCACTTTTCTCGTGACTCGGGTAGTCCGTTCGTCTCTTAACCCTGTGTCTTCATCACTTTTCTCGTGGCTGTGACAGTCCTTCTGTCTCTTGCTCTGGGTCTGTCAGTATTCGCGTAAAATCTGGTAGTCCCTTTGTCTCTTGTCCTGTTTCTACATAAGTTTTCTCGCGACCCTGACAGTCCCTTTGTCTCTTGCTCTGTGTCTACATCAGTCTCTTCGTTGTTCTGGTAGTCAAATTGTCTCTTGTCCTATGCCTACATCACTCTCTTAATTATTCTGGTAGTCGATTTGTCTCTTGCTCTGTGTCTCTATCAGCCTCTTCGTTATTCTGGTAGTCAATTTGTCTCTTGTATATGCCTACATCACTCTCTTAATCACTCTTGTAGCCAATTTGTCTCTTGCTCTGTGTCTCTATCAGCCTCTTCGTTATTCTGGTAGTCAATTTGTCTCTTGTATATGCCTACATCACTCTCTTAATCACTCTTGTAGCCAATTTGTCTCTTGCTCTGTGTCTCTATCAGCCTCTTCGTATTCTGGTAGTCAATTTGCCTCTTGCTCTATGTCTAAATCAGTCTCCTCGTGATTCTAATAGTATCTTAGACTCTTGGTCTGTGTCTACATCAGTCTATTCGTTACTCTGGTAGTCTCTTTGTCTCTTGCCTCGGGTCTCTATCAGTTTTCTCGTAACTCTGGTAGTGCCTTTGTCTCTTGCCCTGTATCTACATCAGTTTTCTCGTGACTCTGATAGCATCTTAGTATCTTGCTCTATGACTAAACCATTCTGCTCGTGACTCTGATAGTATCTTAGTCTCTTGCTCCATGATTAAACCATTCTCCTCGTGACTCTGATAGTATCTTAGTCTCTTGCTCTATGACTAAAACCATTCTCCTGGTGACTCTGATAGCATCTTAGTATCTTGCTCTATGACTAAACCATTCTGCTCGTGACTCTGATAGTATCTTAGTCTCTTGCTCCATGATTAAACCATTCTCCTCGTGACTCTGATAGTATCTTAGTCTCTTGCTCTATGACTAAACCATTCTCCTCGTGACTCTGATAGCATCTTGGTCTCTTGCTCTATGACTAAACCATTCTCCTCGTGATCTTGATAGTATCTTAGTCTCTTGCTCTATGACTAAAACCATTCTCCTCGTGACTCTGATAGTATCTTAGTCTCTTGCTCTATGACTAAATCATTCTCTTCGTGACCCTGATAGTATCTTAGTCTCTTGCTCTATGACTACCTCGTGACCCTGATAGTATCTTAGTCTCTTGCTCTTTGACTACCTC
The DNA here is from genome assembly GCA_018398815.1 of Conus ventricosus. NCBI lineage: Eukaryota > Metazoa > Mollusca > Gastropoda > Neogastropoda > Conidae > Conus > Conus ventricosus. Next base: position 100,750,891 of record CM031597.1, on the reverse strand, counting down.
GTGACTCTGATAGTATCTTAGTCTCTTGCTCTATGACTACCTCGTGACCCTGATAGTATCTTAGTCTCTTGCTCTTTGACTACCTCGTGACTCTGATAGTATCTTAGTCTCTTGCTCTATGACTACCTCGTGACCCTGATAGTATCTTAGTCTCTTGCTCTTTGACTACCTCGTGACTCTGATAGTATCTTAGTCTCTTGCTCTATGACTACCTCGTGACCCTGATAGTATCTTAGTCTCTTGCTTTATGACTAAATCATTCTCTTCGTGACCCTGATAGTATCTTAGTCTCTTGCTCTATGACTAAACCATTCCGCTCGTGACTCTGATAGTATCTTAGTCTCTTGCTCTATGACTACCTCGTGACTCTGATAGTATCTTAGTCTCTTGCTTTATGACTAAATCATTCTCTTCGTGACCCTGATAGTATCTTAGTCTCTTGCTCTATGACTAAAACCATTCTACTCGTGACCCTGATAGTATCTTAGTCTCTTGCTCTATGACTACCTCGTGACTCTGATAGTATCTTAGTCTCTTGCTCTATGACTACCTCGTGACCCTGATAGTATCTTAGTCTCTTGCTCTATGACTACCTCGTGACTCTGATAGTATCTTAGTCTCTTGCTCTATGACTACCTCGTGACCCTGATAGTATCTTAGTCTCTTGCTCTGTACTTACTTACACCAGTCTCTTCATTGCTCTGATAGTCCCTGTGTCTCTCGCTCTATGTCCACTTAGTCCTGTCGTGACTCTGACAGTCTCTTTGTCTCTCGCTCTGTGGTTGCACTCAACCCATCCAGCTTTCCGGCACCTCAGTGTGTACCAAATATGGTCTGTATGTCTTTTCATGTATGCGTGTGGCGTGCGTGTGCGAGGATATGTTCGCGTACATGCTTACAAATTTAGCATATGAATGCCCCCCCCCCGCCCCCTCTTCTCTCTCTCTCTCTTCTCTCTCTCTCTCTCTCTCCTCTCTCTCTCCTCTCTCTCCCCTCTCTCTCTCTCTCTCTCTCATTCCATGACGATGGAGACTGACAGAGTTGTTGTTGTTGTTGTTGTTGTCGTACCCTGGCTAAAAGACTCCAGTGATCATCGCAACAGCCGAAGTACTTGAACACTATGGTACAAATGCATCAGCTGGGGATGAGAACATTACATGTATGACCGTTTTTGATTACCCCGCCACATGGACAGCCATACTCCGACTTCGGGGGATTTGGGTGACTGATAATCTTATGCTAGGAGCTTATCACAACTGAAGACAATCCCCGCATAACTATGCAGAGCATAACAACATTTTGATGTAGCCTTGGTGTTCGAGCCTATTATATATATGTCAATTGGGCTGACACAGCCTTAAGCCAAGGCGCGCTGACAGAGTGAAATCGACAAGGAAGAGATCAGTTTCACAATCAGTTTCATCAAGGAGACGTCCCTGCGTGCAGAATACCCCGCAGACTCAGCACTGCATGCGTGAAGCCAAGGAGCGACAATGCGTAGGGCTTACAGCCAGACAGACAAGGAAGTAAGCACAGAAATAAACAGTTGACAAACAGGGGTCATGGACGAGACATGAAGATCTCTGACCTCCGCATTAACCCTACGCCTTACGTTCGTCAGTCTTCCTGCCTGAAATTGTCTCACGCTGCCTCTTGAGGTGTGTGTGTGTGTGTGTGTGTGTGTGTGTGTGTGTGTGTGTGTGTGTGTGTGTGTGTGTGTGTGCATACATGTTTGAGTGCACGCGCACGTTTGTGTTTCAGTGCGAGCGAACATGAGCGCGCGCGCGCGCGCGCGCGCGTGTGTGTGTGTATGCGCGCGCACACGTTTTTTGTTTGCGCTTAGTGTGTGTGTGTGTGTGTGTGTGTGTGTGTGTGTGTGTGTGTGTGTGTGTGTGTGTGTGTGTGTGTGTGTTCTTGTGCATGCGTGTGATTACATACCTGCGTGGGATATGCTTAAGCAAACACACGCATGTTGTCGCTTGCATATATGCGTGCACGCGAATACTTGTACACTCAAGTGTGAGTCTGGTATGTGTATAGACATTAAATTTTCTGCTTGGCATGGAAGTCCACACGGTGAAAATCTATTTCAAATAATTAAATAAAATCAATGCACCAAAGAACTGGAAAACAAAAACAAAATGAAAAATAGTATGAAATGGAAAAAAAAAGAGAAAAAATGATCAAATGAAACAACAAGAAAATAGTAAGTGAACAAATACATTATTTGTGTGTGTGTGTGTGTGTGTGTGTGTGTGTGTGTGTGTGTGTGTGTGTGTGTGTGTGTGTACGTGTGTGTGTGTGTGTGTGTGTGTGTGTGTGTGTGTGTGTGTGTGTGTGTGTGTGTGTGTGTGTCTCGTCTTCCGTATATCTCCAGTGGTGTTGCATCAACGCCGTTCATTTTGAGGTCGCTATGAGAGCAAGGCATGAACGGTTACAAGACATGAGATATTTTTCATGCTGATCGATCAGGATAATGATGATGAAGATGCTGCAACGGATTTCCATTCAGGTCTGAGACTGCATGACAGGGCTTACACCGCGCTTGCTTTCATGGGATATTCCGATGTCAACCAGGTCCGAAAAAAAACAACAGCAAAAAACAACAACAGACACCTGCAGTGTTGGTCAGGTTTTTTGAGCACCACGCTCAAAGACGCGTCCATTAAATGGATGAAACTCGACTGTGTGGTCCCAGTCTTCCCAACTGAGCCCATAGTAAACTCCACTCTGTGCAGGGTCTGATCGGGGCAGGCAAATCATACAAATAACGGGCATCGAACTCACGCCTTTCCAGCTGGGAGTCTGCGACGCTCACCACTTCGCCACGGTGGCTTGCATACGATGTATAACATTGAATCAGCGCGGACAGATGCGCGCATGCATTTTCTTCCCTTCATGACCAAGACCATGTGCGCACTGACACAGCTATGGCCCACATCCAGTTAAGTCACAGGTAAAACCGTCATGCACAGGCGCCCAGAAATGCAAAGGACTAACAAACACGAAGTTATTATAACAGCCATTCATCGCTCATCCACTCTTCATGTTTACTCTGGCATGATACCAGCAGACGAGAAGGAGGGAGACAGGGGAGGGGAGCGGGTAAAAGGGGGGAAAGGGGAGCGGAGGGGAGAAGGGTGGGGTGTGGGAATCCAAACAAAACAACCCCCCGACATCCAACTGTACAACACACCAAAGGGGATGAGGCAAACCATCACTTTCCACCCCACTCCACTCCACCCATGCATTTCCTGACACACATTTTACACCTCTCTGTCGATCGATCAATCGATAAGATAGATAGATAGATAGATAGATAGATAGATAGATAGATAGATAGATGATAGACGATCTAGATTAGATATAATATATATATATAAAGATACGGAAGATGGGAGATTGTATCCCGTAGGAGATCCAAGCCCAAGCTGTTCTGCACAATTCTAGCAGATGTCAGCACCGCAATGATTGACAATGCTGGAGTTATTGATCAGTAGAGCTGACCACTCTGACTGTTGAGACCTTGTGTCCTTCAATGGATCTGTAAGC
>CM031597.1:100727339-100734839 GCA_018398815.1 Conus ventricosus | reverse complement strand
TTCTGCTCCTGAAGAACAGGTTGAATGTCTAACCAGTTAGATTTGGAGTGTGTGTGTGTGTGTGTGTGTGTGTGTGTGTGTGTGTGTGTGTGGTGTGGTGTGGTGTGTGGTGAGTGAGTGAGTGTGGTGTGTGTGTGTGTGTGTGTGCGTGCGTGCGTGCGTGCGTGCGTGCGTGCGTGCGTGCGTGCGCACGTGTGTGTGTGTGTGTGTGTGTGTGTGTGTGTAGTGTGTGTGTGTGTGTGTGTGTGTGTGTGTGTTGTGTGTGTGCTACCTGCCTGCATGCATGCATACAACTCTGTGCGCGCGCGGGCGTGCGTGTGTGTGTGTGTGTGTGTGTGTATGTGTGTGTGTGTGTGTGTGTGTGTGTGTGTGTGATATCTTTATTCTTGTTCTTGTTTTTGTTGTTCTTGTTGTTATTGTTGTTGTCTTTTCTTCCATTTCCTTTCAACGGCGTTGTCCTCACACTTTTCATTCCCCCCGACACAATTGCATCCTGGCATCTTCAGTCCACACGGAATTTTGACATTGTGTCTTCCTTGGGGAAGCCCGCCAACGGAGACACTGCGCTGCTAGTGCCTCATTTGGAGTGATCTTTAGGGTGGATTTTCTGCCCCAGCAGAGGCGGGCACGACATACTTAAGCTCACGACTGACAGACTATGATTTAGTTGCGGAACCAGCGTGAGTGAGCATTCCTGTCCGAGAACGACGTACCTTCGACAATTAATGATGATAGCAAAGGAAAGGACAGGGCGACCTAAAAAAAAAAAAAATAAAAAAAAAGAAAAGAAAGAAAGAAAAGACCGTGAAGATGAAATGTGTGGAAAACGAACAAAACTCTGTGTGTGGTGTGTGTGTGTGTGTGTGTGTGTGTGTGTGTGTGTGTGTGTGTGTGTGTGTGGTGGTGCGTGCGCGCGACACACACACACACACACACACACACACACACACACACACACACACACACACACAACACACGTGCGCGCGCGCACACACCACATACCTGCACACCCTCATTTTCCCTCCCTCTCCACCCCATACACACACTTCTTGTGTGACACACCACCTGTCCAGTTTTTCATCATAATCTGAGTGATGCCATGGAGCAGATTATCATCCGTATTAGCTTCACGTCCAGCCGGATCATACAGCGACAAACTGCTGCACTGAACCAGAATATTAACAGGCCTCACCTGGTGCTCTCACCTGTGTGTGTGTGGTAGAGAGAGAGAGAGAGAGAGAGAGAGAGAGAGAGAGAGAGAGAGAGAGAGAGAGATACGGATACGATAATTTATTCAATTAGACCATAGCCCCCTTTGAAGAGGGTGCATAAACAAACATAGAATACAGGCACATGAAAATGTTCACTATCGAAAAACGGATATGGGTAGAGAAACACTGGAAAATTGATAACAAAATCATGAACAATATTCACATCGAATTTTAAATGCTTTGTATAAGTAAACAGCAAACTGTTTGACAATATCTTCACGTTCGGGTGACGTAAGCAATACAAGTCTAAATAATGTGGGATGGTTTAGATACTTAGTAGGGATTATCTGGTCTCTTAGAGTTTTCAAAATGGGACAACAAAATACAAAATCAGCCTCATCTTCTCGTGCACCTTTACATAATGGACAAATAAGATTTCGTTCATTATGCTGTTTGTAACGATAGTGATGCAGAGACAAATCAGATATCCCGAATCGAAATCTGGTCATGATAAACTTTAAATGTCTGTCTATTTTCATTGATATATAGACTGGAACACAGTGAAGCAAATGGAATTGGCTATACAAATCAAATCTGGTATTATCCTGAATATGTGCATTCCACAGTTGCCACCTGCAGTCAATCAATCGTGTACGCAGCATACGTAAAATACTAGTCATGTCCCCAACACCCTGACTGAGCCACACATACCCAAACCCAAGTTCATAGAGTTTAACTTTTACCTTTGTTACCCAGTTTACTCTACCCCTTTCATCTAAATCATATAACATTTTTTATGCTTTTTTAGGCAGCCTTGACTCTTGCATTTGTGTAAGTTTTAGCCACTAATGAATGCACTAATCACAGAGTTTAAAAAAATTTTGGTATCTGTTTGTCCGCCATATACCAAATCATTAGGTGTTTGTAATGAAACTCCAAGTACTTTCGTCATGGCAAGCAAAGAACTGTTTCACAGTGTGAGCCCCACACTTCAGTGCCATATTGTGCAAGGGGCTGCACTTGAGAATCGAACAATTTACAAACCCCTAAAAAACCCTGATTTCCTAATCTAGAGAGATGTTGCATTATACATAAAACACTCGCTTGCCCTGCTAGCAAGATCTTTACATGCCAGAAAAAACTCAATCGCGTAGAGAAATAAATGCCCAGATATTTAATGCATTGACAACAGGCATATAACTCCATTAAATCTCCATTCCTCTAACTCCTAAAAAACCACACCTTTTCAAACACAACAATGTTGTTTTCGCCATTTTTAAACCTTAACTGAAGTGAACTTGCAGCTCGAGAAAGACTATTCAACTGAGTTTGGAAGACCATAACAGTTTCCGATAACAAAACAACATCATCTGCCAATAACAAAATGAATACTTGTAGAAAGTCTGCATTAAAGGGTCGCGCCATGTCTACTATTGGAGACAACTTCTGAGGTTAATTTTATTGATGAACAAAGAAAAAAGGATAGGGCTACACACATCCCCTTGTTTCACACCACTGGTACACGAATGAAAATCTGATACATTTCCCCCACATCTAACTTTAGCTTTCACATTGCTAAACATACTCATTATGCATTAAATAAGCTTCCCACGTATAAACCCTTCTTAACAGAATAGCCATAGAATGCTTCTGTTCACGGAGTCAAAAGCTTTTTTCAAAATCTATGAAAGCAACATATAATTTACGATTCAAAGAAAATTGTTTTTGCATAAATGCCATCAGAGTAAACATATGATCGACTGTACAGTAGTTCCGCTTAAATCCGGCTTGATACTCCCCTGTTAAATCATTTTCTGTTACCCATTCCTGTAACCTGTAATTAACCACCGTACTGTAGATTTAATGGCTGCGTCGCAGATAGAAATACCCCGATAATTGTTAGGATTATTTACATCACCTTTCTTGTGCAGAGTAAGAACGATTGATTCAGTCCACTTTTCTGGATACATTCCTTTATCAAAAAGAGTATTAAAGAAGGACACCAAGAAATTCAGAATTGCGCCTGATTTACAACCATGCTTTAAAAACTCACCAATGATGCCATCTGGACCGGCAGCTTTAACGATTTTTAATTTTTCTTAAAGCAAACACAACCTCCTCTTTAGAAATCGGACGATTAAAAGCGTCTACTTCTTCGTTGCTTTCTACGCTATCATACCAAACAGATTCATCGCTTAATTCATCTTTTGCTAGAATCTTTTTAAAGTGTTCAAACCATGTGACAATATCAATACTATTTGCGTGTTGTCTCTTTTGAAACGAAATCTTGTGTGCCGTGTCCCAAAACTCTTTCTTACTTTTAATCGATGAGGCTAACTCATTAACAGTAACATTATTGAAATGTTTTCTTTTCATCCTTAGTAAATGATTATACTCTCGTCTTTTTATGCAGTAGCTAACACGGTCCTCATCATCATGCGTACGATTAAACTTATTAAGTAAATTCCGAACCTGTTTTTTTGTAAGCATGACACTCTGAATCAAACCAATACTTATCTGCATAACGTTTTGTAGAGATTACCTGTTTTTTTCTTGCATTCTGCCGCATCTTTTAAACATGAATTGAAAACATCCAAGGCATTATCAATGTCAACGTCTATTAGGCGAACCGCATGTGACATTTTTTCCTTAAATTCTTCTGACAAAATGTTGCCATAGTACACATCTGCAAACTCATCTCTCCAAACAAATTTTTGAAAAATGCGGTTGTTTCTGTTTGGCACATTGTTTCCTTGATCAACTAAATGATTAAAGTTCAATTTGACAGGCATATGATCTGATTCAATCCGCTCACATACCGTCAGCTCGCATCCATCACACAAGGGGAATAATTCGCAAGACATCAAAAAGTAATCGTTCACACTGCATCCACTATCTGACACAAACGTGTAGCAACCACTTCGACTGCCATAACACGTACCATTTAGAATACATAAATCAAGAGCAGTGCACATATGAATAACAATTTACCATAATTATTCAATGATTTGTCTTCTGAGCATCTGTTAATACTAGGCGAGTGACTGGACAGCCCGACATTCAAACATCGCTATGTGAATTTTCCTGACAGTGATGAGAGAGATCTGAAGTCCTGCTATTCAGATCCTCACACAATAAAACATACATATCACCATGAGCCAACAAGCAGTCTGTAACATATTCTTCCAGTAACGCAATACCATTTTCACTGTCAAAATAAGCATAATATGGAGACCCCCTCAGGGGGAACATAACAAAATACAAACAGAACATCTTCATCAGAATCAAATAATGACTTGTTCAGGATAAACGCACCAAAAACATTGGACTTAATGTTAATCTGTTTAACGTATGACATCAATTCATTTTTAATCAAACATATAACCCCCGTGGTCGTCTCCCCTGACGAGTAAATTTTACAGCAGGAACACACGAACTTGTATATCCGGAAAAGATGGTTGAAGAAAATTCATCCACAAAAGTTTCAACAAGGCATATGGAATCAAAAGAACTGACAAAAGAAATGAAGCACATATCAGACAGTTTAGAAATAACCCCATTGACATTCCAGTGTAAGAAAGAAAAAGACTTTGTTTCAGCACGAACATTATTATGTACATTACTATCAAAAGCTCGGTCTGTTTTTACAGTTTCCGTAACAACCGGGTCACGCCCCCGCTTACACGACTTCTTTTCCACTCCACGCAGCTCACCGCACGCACTGCCCTCTTCACTACCCACACAGCTCACGGACACATCTCCAAAACACGTGCAGTGACACTGTCAGTTACACTGGTCGCCAGCGATGACACCGGTGTACGATTAACAGGTGAGTCCCCACAAGAAAGTTCCCGACGAGCTAAAGAATAAAGGGACCGGCCGACACACTATTTCACCTCTACCATCTGTCTTCACCATCCACGGTATACTTTTTCCCGTCGATCAGCAGATGGTTGAAGACCATTGTAGCTCTCTTGCCGTCCTGCCTGGCTCGTTTGAGATGTGGAGACAGTCTCTTTCTGAGATCTCTCACACGACAGGAGAAGTCTTCCCCCATGAACACATTGGACCCTTGAAGTTTACGTTTACTTTGCAGACTCTCACTTTCTGTTTGTAGAAAACACAACGGGCAATGATAGGAGAGTCATGTCTGTTGTTCAGCCGATGTGCCCTATCGAGCTCCACGTCGTCGGTCAGTTCAGTTTGTTTGTAAACAGGTCACAAAGGAAATCTTCACAGTCTGCCTCGTTTCCTTGACACTCCCAGGTAAACCATAGAAAATATGGTTATTCCTTTTGGAGCGACCCTCCAAATCATCCACTCTGGCATCACATTCGTTAAGCTCTGAACACAAGTCGCTGTTGATTTTCTTCAGGTCTTGGTTCTGGTTCACGGAACACGAGTTCATCCTTCAAGGTCCGCACTTCCGTCTGAAGAGACACGTAGAAATCACGCAGATCGTGGACCTCCTTCCTGAGCTCCTCCAGCTTGGCGTTCGTCTGGCACTGGAAGACACAATCCTAGCCATGATTTCGCTCAGTGTTGGCTCCGAACTCGATGACGTCGAAGAGCGAGGATCCCCGGGTCTCTCCAGACTAACGCTGCGAGAACTCCCGACACTACTGAATCGTGTCTGCCTCGTGGTATCCCTGCTTGGAAGAGAACTGGGTCCAGGTTGCTTTCGATGTCTCCGCACTGTAGTAAAAAAAAAAAAAAAAAAAAAAAAAAAAAAACCATCCCCCAAAACAGGTAGGTGAGTAGCAATCCAAACACAACACCGTCCACACTGCGGGAAAGGAACAACATGGCGACACGTAATGCCAGCTTTCTTTTCGCTCTCTTCAACATGAAGCCGAAGAATGTGTGTGTGTGTGTGTGTGTGTGTGTGGTTTAAGAGCTTTGCAATACAGATCCACTGAAAGTGACTCCGAAACAAAATGCGAAACCCCACCATGTAACAACAACTGCGTGAGTTCCATTTCCACTTTAAATCAACATTGAAAGAGAAACTTCTACAAGGTGTTGATTTCAAGAAACCGAACCAGAATGTGAAGGAATCTTATCTGATACTGCCAAACGTGGAAGACACTGCACTTTATCTAGATCGTTCCAAGATTTTTTTTTCCAGCTGTGGATGTTTGATGCAGCTTCTGTGAAGCGTCCTTTGCCCTTCGTTGTGACAGTACTCCTTTTGATAGCGTTGGTCAGTTAACGAACGTTGCTCCCTCTTGTTTGCGTGTTTCCCATGCATTCTCCATCCTTTTGCCTCTTGTATGTGCACGCGCGCTTCCGTGCCTGAATGCTTGTGTGCTTTTGCGTGTGTGTGTTCGTGTGTGTGCGTTTACGCGCGTGGGTTTTTGTTGCTTCGTGTTGAGTTTGCCCTTTGTGTGTGTGTGTGTGTGTGGGTGTGGGTGCTCCTTCTGCATGTTTTATATTGTATCCCGTGCAGTGTTCACGAAATTGGAGGCGGGTGGGGGTGGGGATGGGGTGGTTCTTTTCTTCTATTCCCAAATTCTTGTTGAGCGTTGTTCATATAATGTGGTGTGTGTGTGTGTGGGGTGTGGGGGGGGGGGGGGGGGGGGGGGGGGAGAGGATAGAGTGGGAGGGGGGGGGTGTGGCTTGTGCATCTGTTTTAGTGCTTGCTTTGTGACCTATTGTTTTGATGCCTTTTTCCCAATATTGTGCAATGTTAATGGAAACTTTTATTTTTCCTGTATTGTAAAGCGCTCTGAGGATGAGTCTTCTCTCATCGAAGAGCGCTATATAAGCTCGATTTATTATTATTATTATCATGGTGGGTATAGAGAACTGCAGAAGAAAAAAAGTCAGAGATGCTGAAAGATCTGGCTGAATGTGAAATTACCTTGGATGATGTTCTCGTCCGTGGAGTGAAAAAGAAAAAGATTATGATAAAACAGAAAATGTCACAGGTGTTATGGTGCACAGAGATGTCTGGATTGCAGCTTAATCGTGGCATGTAATTTTGACACGGAAGATGCAAAATGTTAACGTTTCTGTCATCAAAATGCTGCAATATACCGTGAAAATATGTTACACCCCAAGTCAGAGATCAGTTCGTAAAAGAAACTCTGCAGCGCTCATGCTCAGTGGAAATTTGTAACCATGTTGCCAAACAGAATCTAGATCCTCACCGCTGTTCCACATTGAAATGTAATTAATTCATTTTTCACCAAAGTTTCGTTGAAAATGGTCAGCAGTTTCTGCGAGCAGATAAACTGACCTTTTTGCAGAGCAGGCACGATTGTGCAAAGGCAAAAGCACATCGAAT
>CM031597.1:100702339-100712339 GCA_018398815.1 Conus ventricosus | reverse complement strand
TCCATCGGTAAAACAACGTACAGATTTGCAGGGTGAATGAGAGTTGATACAGTTAAGGAAGAAAAAAAAAAGGAAAAAGAAAAGAAAAGGGTGAGAGAAGGGTCAAATTTTTCATTGCCGCCTTCGTCCTGGAATAAGCGATCTACGCAATGCTACGTTCATTCGCCATCTGGTTAAATGACCCACTGTGTGCTTGTCACTGGGTGGCAACAGCGGAGCTATATTTGTGCCATGTCCCAAATTACTAGACATGTTCAAACTCTTGGAAAAGATAATTGTTATCTGCCGATGGATACGACGTTACTATTTGAAAGTGTAGAGAGTGTGTGTGTGTATGTGTGTTTTCATGTGTGCGTGTGTGCGTAAGCGCGGGCGCGCGCGCGCGCACGTGTGTGTGTGTGTGTGTGTGTGTGTGTGTGTGTGTGCGTGTGTGTGTATCCGTTTTTCAGATGAATAGATGTTCGGAGGATTAAACTTCCTTGCATGACTAACAAGATTTTAATTAACAAGAAAACCGTAATTTCACCGATTCGAAATTGTGGTCTTGGTAGATCAGTAACAACATTTTTTTGGTGTTTTTCTCTCCTGGTCTCTCTTATTAATGTTCCATTCCCTTTCCGTCATCGTTTTTTTCTTTTTTTTCTTTTTCTTTTTTTTTTTTTGGATGTTTCAAAACACGTCTTGGCTTTCTTCTTTCCCCCACAAATCTTTACATTTGTTTAAGTCTACTTCATGTAAGCTATAAATCTTTACTGCCATGCTATGACACAAAATGCAATATATTTGTTCTGCATCCGTCGAGTCAGTCAGTTGTATACTGTCATTTTGCAGGGTATACTATTCGTTTTCAGCTTGTTGCTGCTCTCATTGTACAGCACGTGAGTATGTGATTGTAATTAAAGAATTAACCAACAAAGCTGTCGCTAAACGGCTAGCTTTGATCGCAGCTAGAGGCCAGGGGGAGAAGGGAACAAATACAGCAAGCTGACATGTGGGATGCGGCCACAAACTATGCTGACACATGAGTCATACAGCATGTACACTTGCCGTAACACATCAGAATCACCTTGCGGCGCAGAAAGACAATTCCGTTCACTCGCCTTCAACATCATGTTTTTTTTTCTTCCCGTTGTTTTCTTTCCATCAAGGACAAAGGTGAAATAAATTACATCTTAACAATCTATAGAAATGCCAGTGTGACACACAAGATGACACCCGTTATTTCAAAATCAATCCAATCTTGATATTTCACCGAAAGGCTTTGTGTCCGAAGGGACGTTATCTTCGGAGATTTTTGAATAGGGGGCCTCCTGACAACCCGATTAGATAACTTCCCTTGGTACAGCTTTTAGCACGGTGGTGTTTATAGCGTTACACGAGTTAGGCCGGGATGATCTCAATGTGCGTAATACCGGCGGAAACGGCCGACGGAATGTTAGTCAATGTTTTCATTCATATATTTACATAGAAAAGCTACAAAATGTAGCTGGTGCCGGATAATTTTTTTCTTGCTTCCTTTTTCTTTCTTTTCTTTTCTTTTCTTTCTTTCTTTCTTTCTTTTTTTTTGTCAAATAAAATAATGTAAGTATCATCTCCGTCCATTAATTGAATACATATTTAAAACTGCAACGTAGGCTTACATGACGACGAAAACTTTTTCAGGAAGCATTTAAGAGGAGGAAAGAAAAATATTGTCGGCAAAAGCCGAACCATAACCAATTATCTCTCTCTCTCTCTCTCTCTCTCTCTCTCTCTCTCTCTCTCTCTCTCTCTCTCTCTCTCTCTCTCTCTCTCTCTCTCTCTGTGTGTGTGTGTGTGTGTGTGGTGTGTGTGTGTGTGTGTGTGTGTGTGTGTTGTGTGTGTGTGTGTGCGCGCGCACACACACACACAAATATGTATTCAACACAATCCTCCCTTCCAATCAGCATTTAATCAGATCTCGTGCGGTTTTTGTTTGTTTGGTTTTCCGTATTAGTTCGTTTACTTTCAGAACTTGAAAAATGAAGCAATCATGATCTCTGACGTGTTCTTTGGACTGTATGTAAGACTGAATAATCGTGTTCTCGAGGAATTAGATAGGCCGCCGGAACTGATAACACCTCTTCCCCCCACCTCCCCATCCCCCGCCCCTTTCCACTGCATCGTGTATGTACAACGATATGTGAGTGCCCGTGCTTGTGTGTGTACAGCCGTGTGTATGTGTGTGTATCTGTATATTTCACACACACACACACACACACACACACACACACACACACACACACACACACACACACACACACACACACACACACACACAGAATATATGTAAGCAAACAAGCAAGCAACCAAGTTGGCAAGCAGCAAGCAAGCAAGCAAGCAAGCAAGTGTGTGTGTGTGTGTGTGTGTGTGTGTGTGTGTGTGTGTGTGTGTGTGTGTGTGTGTGTGTGTGTGTGTGTGTGTGCGTGCGTGCGCGCGCGTGCGTGCGTGCATGCACTTTTAAGGTGGGTGTTAGCATGAGTTTGGGATGTTCAAATATTTGCAGGTGTAGCGTGGATAGGTCTATCGATCGGCTGGTATGCTATCGATGTCCGCTCTGTCTTGCATATATTCCGCTATATAGGTCAGTGATACGCATGAACCGAAATGATTACCGAGAATTCGCCGAGAACTTTTTTTAAAAACATTTTTATTTGCTTTTACTGTTGTTCAACATAAACAAATAATAAATTAAAATAACATATAATAATTTTTTAAAAAACAGCAACAGTCAGCACTAGAAGTTAGGTATTGAGCAAGCCAAAAAAATACATATATGGAGAAAAGGAAAGAGTTTCAGTATAGTATCGTTTGTGTATAAAAAGCATGGTTACTTATTGACAAACAACACAATGCTTTAAGAAATATTCATAAACCTGTGTACACGTAGGGGTGTTATTTAGTCCTTCGAATGAGACTATAACCGAGGTTCCGTGTGTGAACGCACGCATAACATCTTGCACACACGTAAAATCCCATCACCAACTTTCAGAAGAGAAGGCCAGTTTGGCCGTTGGTTTGGATGACACGTTACACATAGCATGCACCCTGCGTAAGAAATGGAAAGAATGAAGGAAGTAAGGAAATTGAGTGAACGATATTGAATAATATGGACTTGAAGACACGGGAAACGACTGAATGAAGCTCCAGCTGGCAGCTCTTCAGTCGGCACTACCCAGGTAGGCAGCCCGTTGTGTAAACGAGTATGTGGATTGTAAAGCGCTTAGAGCTTGGTCTCTAGCCGAGAATAGGCGCTATATAAGTATTCATAATAATAATAATAATAATAATAATATGTATCATATCATTCTCATAATACTACCCAAAAGAGATGTATACATGCGTTGTGAAAAAAAAAAAGTAAGATTAATCAGTACAGTAAAAAAAATAACATCCTATGCCCCCAGCAGTATGGCTCTGAACAGTCCACTCCAGTCACAGGTCCTGAGATTTGTGGACGAGGCTTCCAAAACAATGGTGGTCGCAAGAAGTAAGTCCTTGTGCCTGATTTTCCGAAAGTTTTCGAGAAAATCGGCTGCCCTCCTGATCCACAGGCTCGGCCACGAACACATTTCTGAGGAGACACGTTGAAACATTAAAATCACCATGCGACTGTCCATTTGTAAACAACACACAGACATTTCATGGTGAGCATGAGTTAAGTCTTTTTTTTTTAATGGACAAAAAAGACGGTGGGAAAAAGTAGGAGGATGGAGACCCCACCTAAAAAAAAGAAAGAAAAGCAAATGAAAATGAAAAATAAATCATTCAAAAAAGAGAGAGAAAAAAAGAGAAAATATGAAAAAATTGGAGGTTGAAGGAAAAAAAAAAAAAGAAGAAAAAGAAAAGAAAAGAAAAACTCGCCCTCTGGTCAAGCGTCCACGGTCCGCTCTTCGCTGATGCGATGTGCCACAACAACATCAACAACTCAGAAGATCAGACCAAGCCGCAAACTTCAATCCCGGAAACAGAAGTGGAAAATGTCATTCCACTGACCAGGAAAATACGACACCCTGCACATGACAAGGCATGGGCACCCCGAATAAAGCGTCTTACACCCTGTGCATACAGCAACTGCCGAGTGACTGAAGCAAAATACCTCACCACGTCACTGCCGACATGTAGGTGGATGACCACGTCAACAACACGTGGTGAGTAAGACCAACAAAACCTTGGGATTCCTGCAAGAGAACGCAGAGGTCTGTGACAGAAAAGTCAGGGAGCGGGATCACGTCGCTCTCATCCGATCTTTTCTGAAATATGCCCAGTTCTAAGTCCCACACACGACACCAGCATTGCCGCCACAAACTCCTGAAAGTCCAAAGACGTGCTACGAGGTAGGAATGCCAAGACCACACGACCACATATGGTAACCGGCCATTATTGGAGACTCGGGGCATGGAGATTGTAGTCAGCAATTTTTTCATAGAAAACAGTATTATCAAACACGTCACTGTTTCCAAAGGGGTGTTCATCACTTTGGTTTAAACGAAACTTTATTCACAGAATGTTGCAGTAACACTGAATACATGTTGAGTACGAAAAAGCCAAAGCTTATGCAACATTGTTTGCAACAAATGTTCATTTTTGGAAGAAAATTGTTCAACCTTGTTGAAAGGTATTACACGTTAATATCAATGAGTTATGTTTGAGTTTGTAAATGTGATTTTTTTTTTCAAATAAAAGATTTTTTTTAATAATTTGGTTGGCTTTGCATATGTGCTGATGCTGGTTTACTACTCACTGATAAACACACAATATCAGAGCAGACTTGTTTTTTTTGTTTTTACTTTCTGAAAGGCACGGTATCCTACATACATTATGCAGCTGCAATACCAAAGCATCCATCTGAATGCTTTCATGAATATTTTTTTTCTTTTTATTCAGTTTACATGCATGGAGGTCCTCCTTGTCACCATTTTCTAGATTCCACTATGTGCTCCGGATGATTGACTCCATCCTGTCGCCACCAGAAGAGCTGCCATTCGTCTAACTCCCCTGCTGATGATGTCCCCTTCCACCGCTCTCAGTATTGGAAGTCCATCTTCTTTCCACGCTCCAACATCATTCACTAAGTGCGTAAGTGGCATGGAAGGGAGTGCCCAGCGGTGACAAATCTCTCTTGAAGGGCGTTGATGTGAGAAGTCAACGTCTGGAGGCGCAACCAACCTTTCAACCACCATGGGCGACGGCGGGTCAAGCCTGTGTCGCCAGGGGGACACTTCTGGAGACCTGAAGACATGCCTTTTAGGGTGGAAGAGGCGAAAGATGTGTAGAGACAGATAGATAGATAGATAGATGCTCCCAGGATTCACCGAAAGGGGGAGAGAATGATGAATCCATCGGTGCTCAACCAATCACGACTGCAAATCCCAAACGGACTATGAACATGGACCAAATGGAATATCCATGTGTCTGTGGAAAGCGTTTCGCTACCACCCGTGGCATGAAGATCCACAGAACAAAGATGGGATGTGTGAAGACTCATCTGAATGAGCAGCAGCGCACTGCATCAGCAGATAAGACGTCGGAAGACCAAGGCCAGGATTTAAACCACAGTGCCAAGGACATCCACGCTGTTGGTTCGGATGAGGAATTTGCACAGGCCCTCGATGCCAGGCGCCTGAAACTCAACCTGCCACGAGCAAACGAAACTGAAGATTGGGAGAAACTGGATGCAAAAATCGTCCAAAGACTCGATGCACTGATAGGGAAAAGCACCATGGAACACAAACTAGCCACATATGGGGACATTGTGTATGCCACATGTAGAGACACCTAAGGAGTAAAACTACCCAAAGAGAAAACACCTCCAAAGAAATCCAGACGCCAAGAAAAGATGGACAAGATCAGAGTCCAAAAGAACAACCTCAAGAAGCAAATGAAGACCGCACTGCCAGCTGAAAAACAAGGCTTGGAAAAACTGTGGGAAGACCTGAAAGAAAAACACAGCGCCCTCAGCAAAGCGGAATCTGCGAGGAAGAGGAAGAGCAAAAAGAAGAAGACACAAGCGCTTCTTCAGAGACCCCTTCCAGTTTGCCAGAACACTGTTTGAGCAGCCAAAATCTGGGACCCTAAGTGTGGACAAAGGAGTTCTTGAGCAGCATCTGAGGAAACATACTCTGACTCACAGAGCAAAGCACCACTCGACATTCAAGGTCTGGTGTGGCCAACCAACCCTGAGGAACAGTTCAATGGCAAGCCCCAACGTTGGCGGAAATCAAGAAGGTGGTCGACAAAGCCAGAGCCAAATCATCACCAGGGCCAAACGGAATACCTTACCAGCTTTACAAGAAATGTCCCAAGGTGCTGGAGTGGCTCCACAGGCTGCTGCGATCGGCTTGGAAAAAACAGAAGATCAGCGGCCAGTGGATGACGGCAGATGGTGTGTACATCCCCAAAGAGCAAAACTCAAGTGACATCAGCCAGTTCAGGCCAATATCACTACTGAAGTCGAAGGGAAAATCTTTTCTCTGTCATGGCAGCAAGGCTGACCAAGTACCTGATGGAAAACAAGTACTTGGATGTGTCAGTCCAGAAAGGTGGCATCCAGGCGTGGCTGGCTGTGTAGAACACGCCACAATGATCTGGGACGCAATCCAAAAAGCAAAAAACAGAAACGAGAGACCTGGAAGTAGTGTGGCTTGATCTGGAAAAACGCATATGGATCTTTTGCCCAATGAGTTGATACAGTTGGCTCTTGAGATGTACCATGTGCCAATGAATATTCGCGACATGCTCAAGAAGTACTTCAATGGCTTCTCAATGCGGTTCTCTACCAAGGAGTACACAACTGATTGGATCAACTTGGAAGTGGGCATTGCAATGGGCTGTGCAATTTCCCGATACTGTTCGTGCTGGCAATGAAACTCATCTTGAAAGCAGCAACAAACAACGCGAGACAAACAGACCTTGGCGATGGATACAAGATGCCTCCTCTCAAGGCCTTCATGGATGACACTACAGTGATTTCATCCAGAGAAGACGAGACACGCCATGTGCTGGAGAGGCTGGATGACATAGTTGCCTCATCCAGAATGAAGTTCAAGCCAAAAGAAATCACGGAGTCTCTCACTGAGGAAAGGAAAAGTGGCCGAATCTGTGGTCTTCAGTGTTGCCAACCAGGCCATTCCAACAGTCACAGAAGAACCAGTCAAGAGCCTTGGAAGATGGTATGATGATACGCTGAAAGACACACAAAGAGCAAAAGAAACCAAGCAGATGGCGGAAGAAGGCTTGGAGACCATTGACCAGTGTGGGCTCCCTGGCAAAATACAAGGTCTGGTGTCTGCAGTTCATGCTGATACCAAAGCTCCTATGGCCTCTGGATGATATACGACATCTGCACCAGCACAGTGGAAGCAATGGAAGCCAAAATCAACAAGTTCACAAGGAAATGGCTTGGTGTCCCACCCTGTCTGACTGATATCGCGCTGTACTGTCGCCAAGCAAAGCTCAAACTACCACTGAAATCACCCTGGAGGAATACAAAGCAGGGAAGATCAGACTTCAAAGCATGCTGGAGGACCAGGAGACAAGGTGGTAGAAGCAATCAAGCCCCAGCTGAAGACAGGCAGAAAATGGAAAGTTCAAGAGGCGATGAATTCTGCAAAAGAAAGTCTCAGATCAGAGAAATAACAGGACACACACAGACAACAGACAAGGACTGGGGGTGACCAAAACTGAATGGTGGTCAAAGGCCAAAGGAAAAGCCAAAAGAGACATGATGATTCAGGAGATGAGAAAAGAAGAAGACCAAAAAAAGACTCCAAAAAGCAGTCCAGCAGAGCCAGCAAGGGCAATGGACAACGTGGGAGAATGCACTCCAAAGAAGTCTAACTTGGAATGACATTTGGCCCCATGGCCCCTCTCAGGATCGCTTCATTCTCAGATCTGCATATGACCTTCTGCCTCAAATGCAAACCTGGTGAAGTGGGGGAAAACAGACGATCCTGCATCCCCCCTCTGCCATGAAAAACAAACAGTGGAGCATGTTCTAAGCTCATGTAAAGTAGCCCTGGCTCAAGGAAGGTACACATGGAGGCACAACCAAGTGCTCAAAGAGATTGTACAAGTAGTCTGGGCTAGTACCAACAACACAAAAAGGAGAATCAGGACTCCAAAAGCACCCGCAACATTCTTCACGGCAGGAGGCAGCAAATCATGGCCAAGAACAACAGTGCCACTCGAAACATGCAGGCAGAGTCTGCTGGATGGGGCAGATGACTGGGAGTGCACTGCAGACCTCCAGAATGGAAGAGTCACCCAGAGATCATCAGCAAGAGTGGCATGAGCCCAGACATAGTAGTCCACTCTAAGTCAACCAAGCAGCTGATCATGATCGAGCTCACGGTGCCATATGAGAACAGAATGGAGGCAGCTCAAATCTACAAGACTGAAAAGTATGCTGATCTGGCAAACAGCCTGAGGAGAGAAGGCTATCAGGTCAAGTCCTCACTGCAAAAAAATTGGGAGCTAGGGGATTTGTAGGAACGCCTGCATACAGCCTCATGAAACAGCTCTCAGTTGCACGGAAGGAAAAAACCAGAGCCCTGAAAGCAATGGCAGCAGAGGGACATCCGGAGTCATGAACCGGGTGTGGCCCAACCCCCCTAGAGTGTCAGGAGATAAGGGCCGAAACACTTGCTTGAAGGGGGCTTCTCTTCTGAGAACTCTCTGCTGCCACGCTCTCCACGAGTTTCTTTCTACTAGATAGATAGATAGATAGGCCCAGATAGATCGATAGATAGATAGACAGACACATAAGCACTCCTCTCCCATCTCCCCCTCCCCTCCCCTCTATTCCTGTCCCCCTTCCCTGCTCGTCTTTCCCTCCCTCTCTTTCTTCTCCCATTATTAATTCCCTCCCTCCTATTTTACACACACACACACACATCCCTTTTTTCTCCCCTTCCTCACCACATTCCCCTTCCTCCATGCCTGCACCCACAGACATAGAAAAAGATCCGTGGCCTGCACCCCCCCCCCCCCCCGCCCCCTCTTTCCCTTCTGCCGTCTCATTTCCTTCACTCACTGCATTACCGTCTTCCTTTCCCTTCCTCACCGTTCCCTCTCTCCTCATCACTTCTTTTCCACCCTGTAATCCTCCCTCCCCCCCCCCCCTTACTACTTCCCCCACCCTCTCCCGTTCCCTTGCCTACTATACCCATTCTTTCTCTCACGTTCCCTCTACTTTCCCCTAGAGCAGCTTCGCTGGATTCTCGACATTGCTTCGCTTTACTCTCTCTCTCTCTCTCTCTCTCTCTCTCTCTCTCTCTCTCTCTCTCTCTCTCTCTCTCTCTCTCTGTCTTGTTAAAAGTGTGACCATTGCAACTGTTAACCAAAAGTGGTACTGTCAAACATGAGAGAAGATCAGACGAAAAGTGGATTTGTACATTCCTTGTTGCCCCGAACCTTGCTCTCCCCTCTGTCTCTCCTCCCATTCCCCTCCTCGTCCCCCCATTTCCCTCCTACTCCCATTCCCCCACCTTCTTCCCTCTTTCCATGTCCCCCTCCACCTTCCCTCAACTCCTGGCAGCGCTGTCCCCTACTGGCCTCCTCCACTTCCACATTCCCCCCTCCCCAGACCCCGTCGCCCTTTTCCCCCTTCACCTCACTCTGTCGTCCCACTTCCTTCCTCTACCGTGTGTCTTCCCTCCTCCCTACCGCTCCCTCTTCTCTTAATCTGCCACACTTCTCCTCCCCCCCCCCCCCCCCCGTCACCTTTCCTTTATACCTGTTTCAAATCCTGACATCGCTTCACTTCCACACACACACACACACAATAAAGTGTGGTGCCGTGTGTATGGAGAGGGTGTAGTCACTCATGGCACATAGGGAGGAGGGAGGTGGTGGGTGTCGCTACCAGACGCAGTGCTTTGAAAACTCTGGTTCTTTTTTTGAAAGTGTTGTCTTTGGGCTAGCCTGAAATATCAAACTATACACTGTTAGGCCTACAAGGGTCTCGTAGTAAAAGCGGTCA
>CM031597.1:100694839-100697339 GCA_018398815.1 Conus ventricosus | reverse complement strand
AGAACTTGCTGTTATTGAATTACGTCTGCTGACTTGGCACTGCACTCTCAGTAGTTACTTTTGATAAGCATCTCTTTACTTATGAGGACATGTAGAAACTGGGTGGGACAAGTACATTTTCTTGTCTATTTGTCCTCAGGACAACTAAAAGTAAAACAATGGGAATTTTTAGCCCTGTGTAGTCAAGGAAAGAATGCACAATCTGTATTGTATACAGTAGCATAGGAACAGGGGAGGCAGGGAAAGGGGGGGCAGTTGCACGCCCCTGCCCCTTCCACACTCCCCCTCCCCTTCCACCTCACTCTAACCCCCCAACTGAAAGTGATAGGAGAAGGCAAGGGGAAGGTAGAGGTCCATGCAATAAAGAAAGATTACAGATTGGTTGAAGCTGGGTGAAAATGCTAGTTATACACTGAAAATTATGGGATAAAAGTCTGATTGATTGATAGAGTTTTATGATGTTAAAATCATACAAATACAGGGTGAAGCCCCTTTAAAGCAAACACCTTTCATTTCAGGACATCGTCTCATCCCGGACACTGATCACCCTTTATGTGACTGGCAGTTTTTGGACCCTTGTGGACTCACAGACATTCGGAGGTCATCGGAACTACTGGAAGATCTCCAGAGGCAAGCCGTCTGTCCAGTGTCGGGCAACTGTCGGTCATTCCGTCATGCTGTTCTGCCAGAACAACACCTCGTGGGCTGACGTCTGGGTTGACGATGGCATCAACCGCTGTTTCTCTTCGACTCCCTGTCGTCCGGAGTGCTGTGTGGGTTCATCTTGTTCTGTGGCATCCTTCAGTGTGTGATGTACAACCGCTATGCCCAAAGTGTGGACAGGAAGTTCATCCACAAGTCCTGTGCCGTGTACCTGCAGGTCTCCCTCTCTATGCTCATGGTGGTCAGCGCTGTGGTCTACATGATCCTGCAGAATATACTGCTCTACGACAAGGTAACTGATTATAACTCTCTCTCTCTCTCTCTCTCTCTCTCCTCTCTCTCTCTCTCTCTCTCTCTCTCTCTCTCTCTCCACGCACACACACACACACACACACACACACACACCACACACACACACACACATGCACACACACACACGTGTTGTGTGTGTGTGTGTGTGTGTGTGTGTGTGTGTGTGTGTGTGTGTGTCCCATGGAGAGAGAGGGAGAGAGGAGAGAGAGAGAGAGAGAGAGAGAGAGAGAGAGGAGAGACAGAGAGAGAGAGAGAATCAAAACAGAAGTCATCAGAGGAGCGTGTTTGAAAGGCCCACAGAATGTGAGAGTTACGTTTTCGTCTGAGACTGCTTGACAGAGCTGGCTGTTCGTTCTCTGTACGAAATCTGGCTATCAACCAGTCTTTGGAGACATAAACAGTTGCAAAGAAGTTTGAGCAATGCTGTCATGGATTCATCCACTGTGAAATTTTCCGTGATTCCACGTTTGTTTTTAAACATGCAATAAATCCTGCATAGGTTTGGGAGCTGTCCAGGGTTAAAAAATCCTATACTTTTATACAATATAGATTATTAATGTATATCATATTATGCCTCAGTCTAATGGGAATGGGAATCCATGACCTCCCAGCCCCTAACCTACTATGCTAACCACCATTCAAAGTATGTTTGATGAATTGTGCATGTGACTTTAAGTTGTTTGCTAAAGCTTAAGAGTTCTGTAAGCTATGTTGCCATGAAGTTATGTACCTTTGTCTTAATAGAGAAAAGGTTACTGATGTGACATCAGTTAGCTTTGGTTCTACTGAAGCCAGTATGTATGGTGAGACAGCTTCACTCATTTCATGCTATTAATGTAATTGATTTCTACTACCCACCTGTATTTGATGTGAAAAGCCAGAGAACATATATACATACATATTTGCATATATTGGTGTGCATTTAAGTGGCAGATATATCTTTGTC
The DNA here is from genome assembly GCA_018398815.1 of Conus ventricosus. NCBI lineage: Eukaryota > Metazoa > Mollusca > Gastropoda > Neogastropoda > Conidae > Conus > Conus ventricosus. The sequence continues at coordinate 100,695,418 of CM031597.1, read as the reverse complement.
AAATAGTTCCCATGCTGAAATCTGTCTAATGTCAGGTGCTGTATGGCTATCAAGTATTGACAGCTTGCACTCAAGTGCTAGCTTACCTGATCACCCTTCGACTCATTTTTCTGGAGCGAAGCAATGCCCTGCCCTCCATCCCCACTCGTGGACATGGTCTGATGCTGCTTTTGTTCTGGGCCCTGGCTCTGGTGAGGGAAAACCTGGGCTTCATCTCCTGGTGGAGTGATGAGTGGTGGTGGTCCCTGGAGACGTAAGTCATCAGTGGTGTATGGCCTTTGCGAAATTTCGGGCAAAAAAACACACCATTGGCTGCTATGAGAGCAGTATTATAGTGTGCAACCGGACATGCATGCAGTCAGACACAAAACCACCAACCAGGAACAACAACAATTCTGATGACAATGACGTCCTTTTGCCTTTTATTAGTGATTGAAAACAGATGCATTACTGTGATGTGTGTCTAAAACTAGGGGATGCACAACATGAATTTCAGACTGTGTACTTAGTGACTCGGCCCATCTGGGCACCAATACTGTTGAGCATCGCGCACTCGCACATACTCATCACACACATGCG
>CM031597.1:100672339-100692339 GCA_018398815.1 Conus ventricosus | reverse complement strand
CATGACTTGGAAGGTTCTGCTGTACTTTTGTGCATGCATTTGTATTCATGTTATCCATTTCTATTTAAAAAAAAAAAAAAAAAAAAAAAAAGACTACCTTCGCAATACAAGCCAGGGGAACAGTTTTGGCTAATCCATGTTAAATCTATGGGTGTTTTGTTTTGTTTTATTTTCAAAGCTGGCAAAGATGAAACTTCACTTTGACCAGCGCTTGCAAAACCACTTGTGAACTCCATGTTGCAGACCAGGAAGGAAAGAAGAGCTCGTACTGAACGGCAGGATCACCCACTTCAGCTGTGGCGTTAATGTCTACATTGTTGCTATTTAAAGCCACAACCTTGCTGAGCTCAGCTGTGTGTGTACAGCGAGGCACTCTTGCTTCTTCCTTCACTGACAAAACAGAGGCAGAAAAGCCGACAATGACCAAACAGATGTGATACACTCGTTTGCAGATATTTAGTGCATCCCTGGACCCACTCATTTCATTGTCAGTGCGTCCCAGGACCCCATCTTGAATTTTCTAATGCATTGTTTCCCTGCTTCTAATGCACACATGATGCAGGGATGCATTAAACTGTCCATTGAGTATATTGGAAGTGACATCAAAATGAGATATAGATAGAAGAACATGCCACAGCCTTATTTCTGTGTGAAATGATTCATTTGCTTAGTGTCTGGTCTTGTTTTTTTTGTTGTTTTTTTTTCTCTTCTGATTTTCTGCTTTTTTTTTTTATTCCCCAGTATTAACTAATTTGAGGAAATGATGTTGACTGGATTTATGAATTATTGTTTTTCCTTTTTGTTTCATTCAATGTATTCAGTCCTCTGAGATTATCCTAGTTGTATGCTTTTCAACGTTTCATGATCCTGTTGACCTTATCCTTAAACACAAGCAATACAATATTTATTTACATCAGAAACTCTGTACTCACTTTTTGTTAGGTTTTAGCTTTGAGATAAAGAGAAGTGATGAGCTATGAGAGATTCCAGAAGGTAGATAACAAAAGCACTGTGTTTGCTGCGCTCAGGGTGAGAGCAGCAGCGGTAGTGGCGTGACCCAGCGAACGTCGTCCACATGGGCCAACGTGTTGTCCAAGGTGAAGCTGATGATTCCCTATGTGTGGCCCAAAGGCGACTTCCTGCTGCAACTGACTGTCGTCATCTGTCTCCTGATCCTGGCAGCTGGCCGTGTCCTCAATGTGTTTGTACCCATCTACAGCAAATATATAGGTCAGTGTGTTGCCCATCTCCAGGTGTATAGGTCTGTGTGTTACCAGTCTCCACTCATCTCTAAGTGTATAGGTCAGCGTATTGTTCATCAACACAAGTGTATATGTCAGTGTGTTACTCATCTCCAGGTATTTAGGGTGTTTATGTCAATGTGTTACTCATCTCCAAGTATTTAGGTCAGCATGTTGCCCATCTACACAAGTGTATATAAGGCAATATGTTGCCATCAACACAAGTCTATAAGTCGGTAGGTTTTCCATCTACAACAAATATATGTCAGTGTGCTGTCTTCCCTCAGTAGAAAACAGGTCAGTGTATTGCCTGCCAGCAGCATGATTATAGGTCAGTATTGCCTGCCAGAAGCAAGATTATCTATATATAGGTCAGTATGGTGTCAGTCAGCAGCAAAAATATATGAGGGTACTTTCCAGAAGAATGAGACAAACACTATACGGCTTTGTCAGAAGCCTATGATTTATGTTCTTGCGCTAGGACATTTTGTAAAACATTTAAAGCAATACCTTACGGGAAGAAGTTTCCACTGTATGCGACCAGTCCTCACAACAGCGGTATTCCAGTGTCTCTCACATGCACCAGGAGATGCCCACAGTGCACCTTTTCCCAAATGGATTCAGTGACTTGGGAAGTGTGTGACAGCAGGAGGAGTGTCTGCTGTGTACTCCATCTCACAGTTCCTTACAAACAGATAAAAGACTGACTTTGTAGAGCAAAAGTGTGGCTCTACAGAAATTAGAAGAATACTTGCAACAGCACATTATTATTTATTTACCATGTATCTAGATCACAGACTAATGATAAGCCATAGTCTCTTTCATAAGTGAAGTCCATAATCTACAATTTATTTTGCAGAGAACATTGAATTACAGCAAATTTCAGATTGATTCTAATTGAAGTTTGAATTATCTTGAATTGTCTTGAGAGAGAAGTAATCTGCAACATACTGCTTGCTGATGCTCGTCTGAGATATATTGTCAGCCCTAGTGACTGAGCTTGGATTTATTTTAGCAGTTTCTTAGTCCAGAATTTCACTTATTTGTCTGCAGAGTGTTTTGAGCTTGAATCGAGAATGTAAATTTAGACTGACCAATGACAAACTGGTGTATAGTACAAGAGAGCATTTTTATGGTTATTTCCCTTGGCGTGAATCTAAAGAGTTCCCAGAGCTTGTTGCATGCTCGTTTTTCTTCAGTGGACCTAGGATTGCTGAGATGCATGTAACTCAAAGTTCTTGGATTGTGAACTTAAAGATGGTGCCGTTAAGAACAAAGACAAGATCACCAAGATTGTGCTTGTGTATGATCATTTTTAGCATCTGAATGTTCAGTTAAAAACAGCTTTAACGCATCTCTTTCCTTTATAAAGGTTCAGCAAAATTAATTCCTGCACACACAAATGTGACTTTATTGTATACCAGATCAATAGTGTAGGAGCTAAAACTGATAAGAAGCACCACCCTGTTCCCTCAGCTGTGCGCGTAGAATGGGTCAGCTCTCAGCCATTGGCCTAATTCAGACAGCCTCAGCAGTCAGGGGTTAAAGTACCGTATGATCCACCCCCAAACATTGGATACCAGGACAGTTAAGTAGGCATCATCTGGCACTGGAAATCGTAAAACTAATGTGAGGAGAGGAAAAATGTGCATAGCTTGTCCACGCCGTTTGAATAAACACCAAATCACAGAGAACTGTGATGATGTCAGTGAAGGAAGTCGTCTGTCTTGTGAAGACTGGATTCTTTCCAGCTGGCTGATTTCTGTCTTATGCCACCTGTCGTTTCATTGCCCCAGTCTTCAGGTAGACTGCTGTGACCCTCTTTGACTTACAGTTTAGCCTCAATGCTGAAGGGCAATTAGTCAGTAGTCTTCAAAATTCTTTCCTTTCTGCTTATCACAGAGGAGGAGGAGGAGTCAGCATGTGGAAGTTGAAAGGAACGGGTATTGCTGCGGAGAGGAGGCAATGGATCTCTCTCTTGCTCTCTGTCTCAGTCTGTCTCTCTCTTCCTCCCTCTCTCTTTGTCTCTCTCTCTCTCTCTCTCTCTCTCTCTCTCTCTCTCCTCTCTCTCTCTCTCTCTCTCTCTCTCTCTCTCTCTCTCTCTCTCTCTCTTGCTAGGGCATGGTGTAAAAAAGCTGTAAGCTTATCCATTTTACCCTCAATAAAAATATTCGTATTCGTATTCTCTCTCTCTCTCTCTCTCTCTCTCTCTCTCTCTCTCTTTCATTCCTTTGCTGGAACTCTGATGTTCAACAGTTCACCATTGACTAGATTTTTGTGTATGTGACATTTTTATTACCATCATGAAGGTAGCCACGTACTGTCTTAAGGAATAGTGTTCAAATACATCAGTGTTTATGTGTTTTATTTTCACATCATTCATCCTATTGGCACAATGAACTATTCTTGTTCAAAATAGTGAATGAGGTGAGCAGGCAACCTTTTTTCTTTCGTTTTCTTTCTTTTTTGTCGTTGTAATGTATGTGTTCATGCAGGTGATCTTGGTTTAAAGTCTGAAGGACTAGTAGTTTGCACAGACGTTTACTCAGAAAAGTAAGTCTTTTCTACCAGGCCATCTTGAGTGGAAAGAGAACCTTGGAGCTCGGAGCAAGAGTCTGACGCCTTATCCACTAGGCCAAACAGCTTCCTCCCCCCCTCCCAAATTGGCATGATGAGGCAGACATAGTCTCCAAGAGTATGAATGTGTATGGAAGCTTAGCAAATGTAGGACTTTTTTCCTCACTGATACACTCTGTGTGTGTGTGTGTGAGAGGGAGAGAGAGAAATAGAGAGTGTGTGTGATTTTACACTGATACACTGATGTCCTGACTGATACACTGAGTGTGTATGTGTGTGTGTGGTGTGTGTGTGTGTGGTGTGTGTGTGTATGTGTGTGTGTGTGTGTGTGTGTGTGTGTGTGTGTGTGTGTGTTACACAGTGAACAGTCTGACGGTCTCACCAGAATCAACTGGGCAAGAGACGCTGAAGTTTCGCTGGGATTACATCATGATCTACACAGGATTCATCTTTCTGAAGGGAGGGGGAACAGGTAAATTGTACTTGTCTAATTGTGGAGATGCCGTTTATGTATGCCTACTGTCCTGGAATAGCCCATATCTGTGAAGAACCCCCCCCCCCCCCCCCCCCCCCCCCGAAAAATCAAGGGTGCTCTGGATGTTACGTTTGCGGATCAAATATTACTGAAAAAAGAAAACAGATCACTCCGAAAACATATTGGAGCACTTTTTCGCAGACAAACCTGACATCAGACTGAGATTTTAACTCTAAACACTGGGTGAATGTGCATTAGTCCATAACTAGATATGTGTGAGACTGAATCAAGAGGGCTGCACAGATAGCTAGCCTTGACAAACAAATCAGAATGTGTAAGACTGATGAAGAAGATGGATAGCGAATCCCAAGTCTTGAGAAAAAAAAAGAAAGAAAAAGAAGTAAAGAAACGAAATCAGTGCTGCCACACCTTCAGGAAATAATACAATGAAATGTAGCCTTGTTTACAAAAAGAACAGAAAAGGAACAACTTTCATTTGTGTACAATCTGCAAGTGCGCATTCTGCGATTCTCCATCAGGCATGGTGGCCTTGATGATGTGAACATGCCTACATATGCACATCTGCACAGCTTGACATATGTAAGAATGTAGTGTGTTCCTCAAAATTCTTAAAAAAATTCTGTTTGTTCCTGACTTTCACATCATCTGTTCCTGAAGGAAAGATTCTTGGGTAGGCATGTCTGTGTTTATGATAACCTAGTGTCTCTCGTGATTAAAATTAGCTTGCTGTTTAACCCTTACACCACCAAAGTCGCCTTTTGGCGACGACAGGGCTGAGCGCCGATGTCGCCATTTGGCGACAAAGTAGGGTGACCTAACTCCCGATACTCTCACGATCCAAGTTCATGAGATAAAAAGCCAGCAATAAACGTCATAGTTGGGGGATGGTCTGGCCCGTGCTCACAGCCATTTGCTTTGTCAGAACATGATCCAGTTCAGTGTTTTATTGACTTTATTTGATTGTTTTCCATTCACTATGACATCACCACCAAGCACTTTACGTACTCAACTTTGCAGTACATTTACCACAGATCAAGTGCTGGGAATATTGAATAGACGGTCAGTTGTTCCTAATACAAATGAAGAAGACCCAGATAGTCACGAGGAAACAACAATAGTGAGGGCTTGACCGGATTATTGCAACGTGAGGCGTTAGACCGTGGCCAAATGGTTGGGAGAGGCGTGCTGACAAGAGACGAGACTAGACGCCCACTTACTACGGCTGTGCCCCAGTGTTTTTTGCGTTGAAACAGCCAACACTGACTGACTGTTCACTAATTGTGTGAGGGAGCGAACTAAGACTTTAGGCAATGAATTTCACACACACGCTGTGGGCTGACTCTTGGTGGTTGAGGTTGAAGGGGGCGTGGCCGACTGTCACGTGAGAGGCGAGAAGCAGAGACGTGTTTGAGTGGGTTGTATGATCAGCTGAATGGCTCTCAAGGGTTCAGAGACCAACAGGCACATGAATGACTTTGTGTTCATAAAAAATATTACTGTTGAGAGTGAAAGGGATGTGTGTGTGTGTGTGTGTGTGTGTGTGTGTGTGTGTGTGTGTGTTTGTTTGTGTGTGTATGTGTGTGTGTGTGTGTGTGTGTGTGTGTGTATGTGTGTGTGTGTGCTCCCTTGTATTGGAGTAGTTGTATTTGTGGCTGTTTCTTCCACTTTTCTGTTGAAATACCATACTTTCTGGTCTTCAATTCTGAGTGGAGTATTTTTCCTCCCTTGTTGAGAGTTTGTTGGCATTCTTTCTTCATTTTTTTACGTTTAAGAGAAACACATAATATTCTTTTTTTTATTTTGCATTTTTTTTGCACTTGAAATTACTAAAAATTTGAAATTGTTCTTGACTAACCATTACCAACATGTTATGATATAATAAAAGTACAGTGTACCTCCTCCATTTTACAAAAAATAACATGAGAAATGGTTGTTTAGTTCCAGAGATATCCGCGTTTCACATATGCTGGTATAAAATAAGAGCTTTTTTTGAAAAATGGCTGGTGATGGGGATTTATGCAAAATAGAATGTCTGGCGGTGAAAGGGTTAAAGATAAAAGACAAAAGCAGTTCCCCAACAACTTTTAAGCTTTTCCATCCTCTTCCTTTGAGGCTTAAAAGTGTGCTTCCTTAATTGTTTGCCTGCTATCAACCATTTTTTGCCTCTTTAGAAAAAGATTTTTTATATTCTGTACATTATTCCTATACCTTGCTATTCACCCCCAGCCCCACACCCCTCTTTTCACACATACACACACATATCCATCCTTCCCGATTCCCTTTCTGCTTATATTCTCACCCGTGTATTGTCCAAAAGAAAAAAGACAAATGGGCAAGTTTGATAGTTTACTTACACATTTCTGATTCTCAGGTGGTGAATGATAGTGTTTCCATCCGAAATGTCAGTCCATGCTTTTTCTTTCTTGCATGTCAACATTTGCTGACCTTGGAAAATTTTTACCTACTATTGGAATTAGTCATGATGAATACCAAGCTCTCTGAGCACTCATTACAGTCCACATGATCCAAGCTTTAAGTCACTGTGGAGACCACAGTGGCTGCTGGTAGAAGGAACTAATGTTTATGTTGCAAAAAGCCTCAAAGACATGTATCCAATTTGCTCAGAATGGAGACTCGTATCCTAATCACTGAGCAACCGTTGCCTTACTTTGAATATGTGCTGCATCCAATATCATGGCCTCATATACAGGCCTAAAATCATTCATTGATGCATGCATTTCAGCCATAGGATCTGGTGTCAGTCACATAACAGTCATGGAAGTAATGGTACTTGATGATGTTAGGGTTATGGTTGATCATGGTGTTATGTTCTTCAGGACAGTCTGGTGCTCTGAACAATGTGCGGTCTCTGCTGTGGATCAAAGTGCAGCAGTTCACCACACGACGCATCCAGGTCAAACTGTTCAACCATCTGCATAGGTAGGTGTGCAGTGTGAAAGCAGTGTCGTCCACTCTCTGCGACTTACCCATACAAACACTGTGTATTATTTTTTGTTACACATCGGTTCTCCTCGTGCTTTCTGTGAATTTGTAAGAAAGTGGTGCATGTCACATGTCTTGCGGAGACTGTCATGCCAACAATGGGGATGATGTGTGCAGCCTGTCACTGCGCTGGCACTTGCAGAGAAAGACGGGAGAGGTGCTGAGAGTGGTGGACCGTGGAACCAACAGCATCAACAACCTGCTGAGGTGACGCTTTTAACTTGCCTATCTCTATGACACTGTCCGTTTACCATCCATGCCTGTAGGGAACCGGCATTTTATCAAAGTGTCGGGTGTCAGCAGATTGTTGGGGATTGTCAGCAGATTGTTGGCGATTGTTGTTAAGAGTCAAGGTAGGCCAACTCCCTGTGGCTCATTACCTTTGCCAAGGAGGTTATGTTGTCGACTGCTGTATGTTGGTTGGTTTGTTTTGTCTGTTGGCAAGATTACTCCCAGAATTACTGAACCGATTTTAACAAAACTTGGTGCAGAGGTGGACTGGGGCCCAAGGAAGAATCCATTAAATTCTGGTGGTGATCCATTATGCAGATTAGGGTCAAAGTGTGGGTCCTGGATCTGTTCATCAAGACGATTCAGGTCTGCTGAACCAGTTCTAACATAACTTGGTGGGAAGATGGACCCATTGAAATTTGGTGTGGATCTGTTGGTCGGGTTCGTATTACATGGTAGATCCAGAATCTGTGTAGTAACAATGGAGGTCTTTGTTGTCTTTAGAGCCTTTCCAGGTGACTAAGCAGCTAATGTCTTCTGGAAGGGGTGCAGAAGGTAAAGTCTTGGGTGTGTTGAATTCTAGTAGATAATGTCCTTTGGAAAGGACCTAGTAAATAATGTCCTGTGTGTGTTGAATCAGAACATGCACCTCTGAACACCATCATGAAAGTTATTTGGCAACAGTACAGGATCTGTTCAGGTGGGTGGCCGTATAGCAGCCTATCTTAGATGGCTCTCAATAGACTGCTGGCAATGGGTATTTGGCAGATGATCTTGGGTATGGCTGTGTTTAGGCAGTCAGAGACAACAGCTATGGGAGTAATGCATCTGGGAAGACCAAGAAAAAAAGTTTGGTAGGTTAGGGTTTTTTTTTTTGTTTGTTTGTTTTGTCTTTCGTTTTGTTTTATAGATTGCTTTTCTCTTGGTCTCTCCCGTTACACCTCTACTCCCTGTGTCTGTACCTGTTTCCCTCTGTTTGTCTTTCTATTACTACTTGATATTATACGTAGCATTTAAATAATTTTGTTATTTTTTGCAGCCTTTGACATCATACTGATCATGTTGTTTGTTTTGCTTTCAGCTATATCATGTTTCAGATAGTCCCCACCATCGCAGACATCTTCATCGCTATTGTCTACTTTGTCACCGCCTTCAATTATCTCTTCGGGCTGATTGTCTTTGCAAGCATGGCTCTCTACTTGAGTAAGTTCTTGTTTGATTTACTCTAGTTAGGGATGTATTGTTGCTGGGGAAATGTGTAGTTTGTAGAATATGTGTGTGTGTGTGTGTGTGTGTGTGTGTGTGTGTGTGTGTGTGTGTGTGTGTGTGTGTGTGTTCACACCTTTACTAATGCAAATGACATTTATGGTGGGAAGCTGTGCAAAATAGTGATGGAGATGTTATGGAAACCATAAAAGTTCATTAGAAGACATGATATAAATGCTCTTCCTGACATGCAAATAGAACATTATAGAAATATCCTTTCAGACATCAGCCTTACAAAGTAGAAATGTAGAAATCACAAACTTCTGATTTAAACAGGTAGAGAGACATGAACATATCTAACGACTGCAGTATGATGTTGTTGGTGATGAGAATCTGTAGTTGGTGATAAAAATCGTTTCATGACAGACTGCCTCCAAATAGAGCATGATTACAAAAGCTATGTACATTCTATTACATATTATTGCAATAATGAAATGTTTATTACTTATATGAAATGATGTCTGGAGCAAGCACTTATCAACTGCTTCACTGCAAGGGGTAGTGTACGTTATATGCCCAAGGGGGTGACCTACTCGTTTTGAGTGAAAACCCGTATTTTAGGAAGAAGAAGAAGAAGAAGAAGGAATAATAGTACTGGGCTTTACTTAGTTCTTTTAGGTCGTGATAGCTCAGTAATGATTAAGCATATTTTTATGAAACCATATAGAATTGTCATCCTGGGTCTGAACTATTTTTTTAGATACATAAGGATTTCTAGCTAGGTCAAAAAAAAATTGTATTGTGATGTGTAACTTTGATAAATTAAAAAAAGATGCAATATTTGCAAACAAAAGCTGACAGACTAAAACCTGTTTCAAACATTACCCAGGCATTAAAGTAAAGAACGTTAACCACAAACAATTTCTACTTCACTACCAATAAAGAGCTTGGTATTTGTTTTGTATCGTTCGCTTCTCTCACTGCATCAGAATTAAAAAATCAAACTAAAACTTCCCTTTCAATCCAGTTTTATGAAAAAAAACATTTTCAGGTAGACGTTCATCCCCTTCTTTCCCTGAGTCACCCATCATCTGAACTGGCTGGGCTGTTTTGTTCATTTATTCTCCATGAGTTGTTCAACATGGGGCCATTGAGGTTGGTTGTTCATTCATTCTCCATGAGTGTTCAACATGGAGCTCATTGAGGTGTAGATGTTCATTCATTCTCCCTGAGTTGGTTCAACATGGAGCTCATTGAGGGTTTTAGTGTTCATTATTCTCCATGAGTTGTTCAACATGGAGCTCATTGAGGTTGTAGATGTTTATTATTCTCATGAGTTTTTTCAACATGGGCTCATTTGGGGTTTTAGGTTTTTCATTATTCTCCTAGGTTTTTAAAATGGAAAATCACCGGGGTGAGATTTTTCATTTTAAATGTTTAATGGGTTCATTGGGTTTTAGATGTATCATTTTAGGCGTGATAGAAGTTGATGTTCATCATTCTCCATTTGTGTTCAAATGGGGCTCACCAGGGTGTAGATGTCTCATTAGGTTTAGATAGTTTATGGGGGTGTAGAGTTCATTCATTTCCATAAATTTTTCAAATGGAGCTCACCTGGGGGGTTTTTAGGGTTAGATGTTCATTAGGGTTTTAGATGTTCATGCATTCCTTGAGTTGTTCAACATGGAACCTCACCGGGGTTTAGATGTTCATTTGGGGTGTAATTTCATATCAATTTTTCTTGATTGTTCACATGGAGCTCACCTGGGTGTAGATGTTCTTTTGGGGTGTGAGTTCTTCCCTTTTCTGTATTGTTCAGAGGGTTTTCCGGGGGGTGTAGATGTTCATTAGGGTGTAGATGTTCATTGGGGTGTAAAGGGGTTATCAATTTTTCCATTATTTTTTCAACTGGAGCTCACCGGGGTGTAGATGTTTCTTAGGGGGGTGATGTTCATCTTCTTGAGTTGTTCACTTGGCTACCGGGGGGGAGATTTCAACCCTTCCCATAGTTTTTCAACATGGGGGGCCCCGGGGGGGTGATGTTCATTAGGGTGTGTTGTTTTATTCTTTCCTGATTGTTTACATGGAAACTACCCGGGGGGGTGATGTAAAAATTTCCCCAAATGTTAAAGACCAAGGGGGGGCATTTTCTCATTTCAAATCTGTTAAGATGGGGGTCTGTGGGGTGGGGAAGTTTCATAGGGTTAGATTTTTATGCATTTTTTCTTGATTGTTCCATGGGCTCCCGGGGGGGTAGTTTTTTCATTTCTTCTCCATGGTTTTCCATGGAGCACAGGGTTAGATGAATTGTTCATCTTTTCTATATTTTCCAACCTGGACTTACCAGGAATTGGGGTGTTTTATTGATTCCCAAAAGGGTGTGGGTGTTTTCAAATCAAAAGGTCGTTAAAAGAACAGGTGTGAAAGGAAAGTTTTAAAAATTTTTCCAGGGTCGAAAAGATGATCGTATTTGGCACTTACCCCGTGGGGGATGGTTTTCCAAACTTTTGGTTCTCAACAAAATTTTATGAAAAGTTTTTTGATTTGAAGCAGGGATACCAGGGGTTTTAATGTTCTTTTTCCCCGCCCTTTGGGTTTTAATTTTGGGATAAGTTCAAAAAAACGTGTGGTGAGAGACCGTTTGTTTTTGGGTGTTGGGTCTTTGTTTTGTGGTGGCTGGTGGTTTTGGTTTTTGTTTTGTTGTGGTTGGGGGGTGGGTAACCGCTTTTAATGTTTTGTGTTTTGTTTGGTTATGGTTGGCAGACACTCTTAAGGGAGTGGCCCCAAATTTGGGGGTTTTTTGGGGGGGCGGGTTTGTTGTTGTCCCCCCTTTTTGGGGGGTGTGGGGGGTGTTTGTGGACCCTTTTTACAGTTGTATTTTTGGGTGGTATGGTTTTTCCTCTATTCCCCAGTTAAGAACAGAGGCTGACGAAATTAGTTTTATTGCCTCAGAACGGTTCAGAGCTTGAACCACAGGGCCGTCAAAATTTCCCCCCAAAGTTCCCCCACCTTAAATGATTCGTTTGTTAAAAGGGAAGTTAAAGGTGGGGGACAAAGAGGGGCGTCTTCCCTCACACTTTTCCTTAGAAAAGGAAATCATTTTTCATCCCCCCCGCCATAGCTTGGATCTGGTTTATTTACTCATTTGGAATTCCCCTTTTTTTCCCCTTTCCCTCATTGATGAAGGTAAAGAAAGACGTGCTTGTCGTTTTTTTTTTTTTTCAAACTAAAGAAAGCAATGTATACATAAGAGTATGAATGCAAATAAAAAGAAAGAAGAAAAAAAGACCATTTCTAATGGAGAAGGTTTACATTATGATATTTCTACATGGTGACAAACATGAAAAAGCTCTGTGTGGTTGGCTGGGCTATAGGGTTAAATGAATTGAAACTAAAAGTGACTTCAACTGAATTTCAGATGTAAGAGATCAGTATACTGATAGAAATTAAGTTTCTGGCTGAACGAGCTTTACATTATGTCATAAACCAAGCCTCTAAGAGGGCTATACAATATGACACAAGCTAAGTTTTGGCTGTACGATTTTACATCATGATATGAAATAGTGTGTCATCTGCTGATGTGTATATGCAGAGAAAGAAAGAATAGCTGAATCATTTGACCACATGTTGACTTCTCTGAATTTTTTTGTTGTTGTTGCAGGTGAAGTACTATGGTGCATCAGACTTTGAAACGGAGAGGTACGATGGTGCGATTGGCCGATTTCAGGTAATGCACTGTGTGTATGGTTTTTTTTTTATCGTATGATCTCATAAGAATAGGTTACAGAGGTGCTGTGACAGGCATATGGCCGATCAGAGATCCCCATGTTAGTCATGCACATCAAGGTAGAGATATTGTAATCTGTGTAGTCCTTAGCGTTGTCCATCCAGGACTTCTTTGGTCTGCCTTTGGGTGTCCATTTCCACATACCCTGTTACGATGGTCTTTTCCCAGTGGATTCATGGCGAGATACTTGCCAGTGTCAGACACGTGGTACCAGTGAGGATGAGTTGTTTCCCCTTCGCCTTCCTTCACCATCCACACAGTCTCCAGGATCAGGCAGGGGCAACAAAGGTGAAGAGGATAAAAGGGTATGCCCCTCCAAGTGCATGCATTGTAAATCGGAGAGATCAAAACTCGGTCGTTCTGCAGATAACAGGCATTAATTCAGATTAACTCAGTGACAACATACTGAAATAAGAAGTCAATTTTTTCATGAATTATCATTAGGACCATTTCTTTAAAAAAAAAAACAAAAACAAAAACCAGCAGAATTACACAAATCGACGAAAACCATACCAACTTTACATGATCTGCAAGTTTTTTGTGGTAAATCTGAAAATTTCCCAAAGCAGTTTTCATGAGTGCTGCCTGTAAGTTTCTGTAATTTTGAGAAGTATGCTTTAAAGTTCAAAAAGGGGAAAAAAAAGTGAAAACTATGTGAATGTTTGTACTGTGCCACAGCAGTTGCATTTAGAAGAATGCCATGACTTTTCTGACAGTAATACATTAATCATATAAAAACATCCAGTGTCCAGTTCTTTAATTATCATAAGTTTGATTGCTTCTCCCAGTGAGTATTGCCACTGGTCTGTCAACTTGTTTGGGGATGGTGTAGTTTTTGACCTGTTTCAAAACTGTTAGAAAGGAAATGACACTGTTTTCCTTCTATAGAAAATAAGTGCATATAGTTTAATGTATAGTCTCTGCACTTTTTCTAGGAATGAGGCTGAGGTAAGACACACACACATACACACAGGTTCATGTGGTGTTCCACAAGCTGATATGGTTTAGCAGAAAGCAGTTTGTGAGTAAAGAAGTGTTAAAGCTTGATTCAGCATAATGCTGTTCAGTTAAACTGATTGTCCGATAACAGTGTGCTGCAAACCATGAAGAAAGTGCTAGATTTCTGTCCAGCCTATATACTGCGGTTTCCACCAGATTATGTAAATTTTTCATGAATGTTGACTTTCAGAAAGCAGAATGGAAGTCCACAGCCAGCCTGAATCTGCTGAACTCGGCCCAGAACGTAGTGACGACAGTGGGCTACATGTCAGGCTCCTTGCTGTGTGCCTGGGCCGTGGTGCATAGCGTGGCTGGTCTGAAGCTGACTGTGGGCGATTACGTCCTGTTTGGTACCTACCTGTCTCAGCTCTTTGTGCCCCTCAACTGGCTGGGCACTTATTATAGGTGTGTGCTTCTCTGTGTGTGTGTGTGTGTGTGTGTGTGTGTGTGTGTGTGTAAGCATAATGCATGTGTGTTTGGTGTTTTAGTTTATCACCCATGCAACAAAAACAAGAAGCTATCTTATTTTGTTACTTACTTTTTGCCAAAGGCAAAAACAGGTTAACCAGTTTTAAGAAGTGTCTGGAAGCCATGAATATGTGTTCTCACGCACATTTACTCCAGTTCCTTGCTTCAGTATGAGGCTTCACGTCACATCATATCATGTATTTCTAAGCCTTAACCATAGCAGACAAATTGTGCCTTAACCACACAACAGTGTGTCAAACCACACGTCACATTCTTCCTCACCACATTGTCCACCATTTTGTCACACATGAGGATATGGTGGAAAGATGGTAAGATTATCACTTAGGAAAGGAAGAAAATCCCAGTTCTTGCTTCTACAGAACTTTTTCTTTCTGTCTCCTCTCTCCATTAGACTGAACCTTTAAACCACTCGATTTCATCATTTTGCATTGAATGGAAAAAAGTTCAGCCATAGAGGGCTGTTCATTCATTTTTAGGTTTTTTCATGGGCCTCCCGGGGGTGTAGAGTTCTTAGGGGTGTAGTGTTCATTCATTCCCCATGAGTTTTAAACATGGAGTCCCTGGGGTGTGATGTTTTAGGGGTTGATGTTCATTGGGAAATTTTGTTTTCATTGGGGGGTTTTTATGTTCTTTCTTTCCATGAGTTGTTCAACAGGGAGTCCCCGGGGGTTTTTTGATGTCATTAGGGGTGTGTGTTCATTAGGGGTGTAGGTTCTTTAGGGGTGTAGATTTTCTTTATTTTTGAGTTGTTCAACTGGAGTCCCGGGGGTGTAGATGTTATTGGAGGGTGTTGTTCTTGGGGTGAAGGTTTCATTGGGGTGTAGATGTTCATTGGGGTGAAAGAGTTATTAGGGGGTAGGTTCATTCATTTCCATGAGTTTTTCAACTGGAGCTAGGGGGGTTGTAGATTTTCTTGGGGGTTTGTGATGTTATTCCTTCCAGGTTGTTAAATGGAGCTCATGGGGTGTAGATGTTATTAGGGTGTAGAGTTCCAAATTCTCTATGAGTTTTAAAACATGGAGCTCCCGGGGTGTAGATGTTCATTAGGGTGTTGATGTTCATTAGGGGTAGTGTTCTTCTTCTCTTGGTTTTTCAAAAGGAGTCACGGGGGTGTGATGTTATTGGGGGTTTGTAGTGTTCATGCATTCCCCATGAGTTGTTAACATGGGGCCCACAGGGGTGTAGTGTTTATGCATTTTTGTGGGGTTTTTCGCTGGAACTAGGGGGGTGTAGATGTTCAACATTCTTGGTTGTTAAACCCCGGGCATCGGGTGTAGATGAATGTTTTCCAGTCTTTGAATGTCCAAGTGGATTTCCCATGTGTGGGATTTTTGTATTGATCTCCCTGGAGCTCACAAGGGGTGTGGATGTTTGGGGCAAATCGAAACTGTGTCGTTAACAGAACAGTGTGTGAAAGACCACAGTATTTGAAACATTTTCCGAGCGTGTCTGAAAGATGATCAGTAGTTTGGACTACTTGACAAGACTGTGAGTGGGGCATGAGTGTCCACAGACTTTTGGACATTCTCAACAAATTGTTTATGACAATGATTGATGAAATTGAAGACGATGAAGGTTATACCAGGGAGTTCTTAATGCATCTTTGCATCTGCTCGGTTGGTCTTGGAAATTTTGGATATGGTATCAAAGACACATCTGTGAAGTGGATGAGAGTGGACTCTGTGTTGTGTGTGTGTGTGTGTGTGGTGTGTGCGTGTGTGTGTGTGTGTGTGTGTGCGTGTGTGTGTGTGTGTGTGTGTGTGTGTGTGTGTGTGTGTGTGTGTGTGTGTGTGAGTACACGCTTGTTACATGTTTTGGGTATATTTGTGTGTGTGTGTATGCTGATTGCAGCCTTCACCATCTTCATTACGGAGTGGCGCACCAAGTACAGAAGAGACATGAACCGGCTGGACAATGAGTCCAACGCTATAGCTGTTGACTCCCTCCTCAACTTCGAGACGGTCAGTAGGCCAAGTGTACATGTGGACCTTCTCATACAGTTTGTAGTGCCGAAAATCAGGATATGGTCTCTTGCAAGTTGCTCTCCCCTACTTGGTTCAATGAACATGATTGTCTGATGAAATAGAATGATTGCCTGCAGAACGGATGGTCATGAGCTTGAACCACGAGCGGGGTCAAATTTACCCATTCAAGTTCACCCAGCAGTAAATGGGTATCTCATTCAGTTCAAGGAAGGTTAAAGGTGGGGGACAAAGAGGGGTGGTCTGTGCATTCCATCACACTGTGCCTTAGACTTGGTGAACCTCTGATAGTTCACTGCCCCCCCCCCCCCCCCTGCCCTTGAATATATACATATTTTGGAATTCCCCTTTTTGCTTCCCCTTTCCCTCATGATGAAGGTAAAGAAAGAGACGCTTGTTGTTTTTTTTCAAACTAAAGAAAGCAATGTATACATAAGAGTATGAATGCAAATTAAATAGAAAAATAGACCATTTCTAATGGAGAAGGTTTACATTATGATATTTTTACATGGTGACAAACATGAAAAAGCTCTGTGTGGTTGGCTGGGCTATAGGGTTAAATGAATTGAAACTAAAAGTGACTTCAACTGAATTTCAGATGTAAGAGATCAGTATACTGATAGAAATTAAGTTTCTGGCTGAACGAGCTTTACATTATGTCATAAACCAAGCCTCTAAGAGGGCTATACAATATGACACAAGCTAAGTTTTGGCTGTGCGATTTTACATCATGATATGAAATAGTGTGTCGTCTGCTGATGTGTAAATGCAGAGAAAGAAAGAATAGCTGAATCATTTGACCACATGTTGACTTCTCTGAATTTTGTTGTTGTTGTTGCAGGTGAAGTACTACGGTGCATCAGACTTTGAAACGGAGAGGTATGATGGTGCGATTAACCGATTTCAGGTAATTCACTATGTGTATTTTGTTTTTTTATCGTATGATCTCATAAGAATAGGTTACAGAGGTGCTGTGACAGGCATATGGCCGATCAGAGATCCCCATGTTAGTCCTGCACATCAAGGTAGAGATATTGTAATCTGTGTAGTCTTTAGCGTTGTCCATCCAGGACTTCTTTGGTCTGCCTTTGGATGTCCATTTCCACATATCCTGTTACGATGGTCTTTTCCCAGTGGATTCATGGCGAGATACTTGCCAGTGTCAGACACGTGGTACCAGTGAGGATGAGTTATTTCCCCTTTGCCTTCCTTCACCATCCACACAGTCTCCAGGATCAGGCAGGGGCAACAAAGGTGAAGAGGATAAAAGGGTATGCCCCTCCAAGTGCATGCATTGTAAATCGGAGAGATCAAAACTCGGTCGTTCTGCAGATAACAGGCATTAATTCAGATTAACTCAGTGACAACATACTGAAATAAGAAGTCAATTTTTTCATGAATTATCATTAGGACCATTTCTTTAAAAAAACAAAAACAAAAACAAAAACCAGCAGAATTACACAAATCGACGAAAACCATACCAACTTTACATGATCTGCAAGTTTTTTGTGGTAAATCTGAAAATTTCCCAAAGCAGTTTTCATGAGTGCTGCCTGTAAGTTTCTGTAATTTTGAGAAGTATGCTTTAAAGTTCAAAAAGGGGAAAAAAAAGTGAAAACTATGTGAATGTTTGTACTGTGCCACAGCAGTTGCATTTAGAAGAATGCCATGACTTTTCTGACAGTAATACATTAATCATATAAAAACATCCAGTGTCCAGTTCTTTAATTATCATAAGTTTGATTGCTTCTCCCAGTGAGTATTGCCACTGGTCTGTCAACTTGTTTGGGGATGGTGTAGTTTTTGACCTGTTTCAAAACTGTTAGAAAGGAAATGACACTGTTTTCCTTCTATAGAAAATAAGTGCATATAGTTTAATGTATAGTCTCTGCACTTTTTCTAGGAATGAGGCTGAGGTAAGACACACACACACATACACACAGGTTCATGTGGTGTTCCACAAGCTGATATGGTTTAGCAGAAAGCAGTTTGTGAGTAAAGAAGTGTTAAAGCTTGATTCAGCATAATGCTGTTCAGTTAACACTGATTGTCCGATAACAGTGTGCTGCAAACCATGAAGAAAGTGCTAGATTTCTGTCCAGCCTATATACTGCGGTTTCCACCAGATTATGTAAATTTTTCATGAATGTTGACTTTCAGAAAGCAGAATGGAAGTCCACAGCCAGCCTGAATCTGCTGAACTCGGCCCAGAACGTAGTGACGACAGTGGGCTACATGTCAGGCTCCTTGCTGTGTGCCTGGGCCGTGGTGCATAGCGTGGCTGGTCTGAAGCTGACTGTGGGCGATTACGTCCTGTTTGGTACCTACCTGTCTCAGCTCTTTGTGCCCCTCAACTGGCTGGGCACTTATTATAGGTGTGTGCTTCTCTGTGTGTGTGTGTGTTGTGTGTGTGTGTGTGTGTGTGTGTGTGTGTGTGTGTGTGTGTGTGTAAGCATAATGCATGTGTGTTTGGTGTTTTAGTTTATCACCCATGCAACAAAAACAAGAAGCTATCTTATTTTGTTACTTGCTTTTTGCCAAAGGCAAAAACAGGTTAACCAGTTTTAAGAAGTGTCTGGAAGCCATGAATATGTGTTCTCACGCACATTTACTCCAGTTCCTTGCTTCAGTATGAGGCTTCACGTCACATCATATCATGTATTTCTAAGCCTTAACCATAGCAGACAAATTGTGCCTTAACCACACAACAGTGTGCCAAACCACACGTCACATTCTTCCTCACCACATTGTCCACCATTTTGTCACACATGAGGATATGGTGGAAAGATGGTAAGATTATCACTTAGGAAAGGAAGAAAATCCCAGTTCTTGCTTCTACAGAACTTTTTCTTTCTGTCTCTCTTCTCCATTAGACTGAACCTTTAAACCACTCGATTTCATCATTTTGCATTGAATGGAAAAAAGTTCAGCCATAGAGGGCTGTTGCACTGCTGACTGCTACCTCACTCTCAGGAAGCAGACCCATCCTTCCCCTCAACTCTCTATTCAGCAGGTCCATTAATTAGTCTGGCTTCCCCAATTGTTGGGATCTGTGCTGATTATTTTTCTCATACTTACCCTCACAGAGTGTGCCCTATTCCTACGTGGTTGTGGACTTGTCCATGCTGACTAGAACGCATATTAAAAACTACAGGAGAGCTAAATCCATCTCCCTCAAAACTGCCTGCGATTGTCTGGTTGATCTCTCCAGACAGATACAATGTTTTCACCTGAGTAGTGCAGACTCAGACTGGCTTCCTTCCCTTCCAGGTATTGGAAACACTCATCCACAGCTGATACTCTGCAATTTTTTTTTTAACAGACACAGTGCACGGTGTCAGTTCACATTACTGCTTGGTGAAAGTATTTTAGGTTCACACCTTATTTGTTGCTCATTGTCATAGACAAATTTTACCATCTTATTTGGGGAAAAAACATTGGGTATGGTTGCCAAAAACTGAGAAGAGATGGAAATTCTGAACCACTCTTTCTTTTTCTACCTTATTCCTCTGGACTGTTCCCCAACAGGCCTGCTAACAAGGCTTCCCAAAGATCGTTTCTCTGTGCAACAACATCAGTAAGGCAAGGAGAGCACCGCTCTTTAAACTGGTTGACTGGTAGAAATCCCAAAATATAGACTCTCGTTCAAGAAAAACAGCATACTGATATCAATACATGGGAAACGATAGAGTACCAAATGATTGTTTCTTAAAAAGAAGAATGGATTTATTTGAAGGGTGAATGGTGATGGTGAAATGTTCGGTGGTGTGTCCAGGATGATCCAGCAGGCCTTCATCGACATGGAGAACATGTTTGACCTGCTGGCTGAAGATACTGAGGTGAGTCTGGTTAAAGACTGGACAGGTCCAGTGAGGTAAAGTGTGTCATCTGCTGTAACATAAGTACTGGAGAGGACAGTGGTCTGTGCGTGTGTGTGTGTGTGTGTGTGTGTGTGTGTGAGAGAGAGAGTGTGTGTGTGTGTTGTGTGT
>CM031597.1:100622339-100667339 GCA_018398815.1 Conus ventricosus | reverse complement strand
CATGCTCTGAGTCTGACTCAGACGACGAGTCATTCAACAAAGCTTCTTCCACTTACAGATCAAACTCTGGGTCGTTTGCATCAACTTCACGAAGTTCGATGCCAGCTGGATCAAAATCTTCATCTCCACTAGCTTCATCTCGGTAAATTTCGTCAATAACCTCTGCAACTGTATAGCTTCGTCGTGGGGCAGCCATGGGTTCGAATACTGAAAGTAGGACTTCACAGTACCTTGCTGATCGATCGTCATAAATTATGTAAATGAACCAATTATCTTGAACAAATGGTACACCAAAAGCAAAGAGTGGTCAAGGGAGCTTATCAGATCATAAATAGAGGGATTTTCGGCAATGCTGATGAAACAGAAAGAGTGTTGAATCATGACGAACAATGTTCGTCAACAGCGCATTGCAGACGGCACTTTTCATGACGGACACTGTACGTCAACAGCGCAGTGAAGAGGTTAAGATAAATAGATTTAAAGAAAATCTTAACTCTATTTCTCATGCCCTTGTCTCTGACTTCAGCCACACAACATACAAGCAACAGCGCTCACATGGACACACATACATGCTAACTCATGATTTTCCTCAGTAGCACTCCTATGGACACACACACATGCTAACTGTCATGATTTTCCACAGTAGCACTCCTATGGACACACACACATGCTAACTGTCATGATTTTCCTCAGTAGCTCTCCTATGGACACACATACATGCTAACTGTCATGATTTTCCTCAGTAGCTCTCCTATGGACACACACACATGCTAACTGTCATGATTTTCCACAGTAGCACTCCTATGGACACACACACATGCTAACTGTCATGATTTTCCACAGTAGCACTCCTATGGACACGCACACATGCTAACCGTCATAATTTTCCTCAGTAGCTCTCCTACAGACACACACACATGCTAACCGTCATAATTTTCCTCAGTAGCTCTCCTTTGAACACACATACATGCTAACTCATAATTTTCCTCAGTAGCACTCTTATGGACACACACACATGCTAACCGTCATAATTTTCCTGAGTAGCTCTCCTTTGAACACACATACATGCTAACTCATAATTTTCCTCAGTAGCTCTCCTTTGAACACACATACATGCTAACTCATAATTTTCCTCAGTAGCTCTCCTTTGAACACACATACATGCTAACTCATAATTTTCCTCAGTAGCACTCTTATGGACACACACACATGCTAACTCATAATTTTCCTGAGTAGCTCTCCTTTGAACACACATACATGCTAACTCATAATTTTCCTCAGTAGCTCTCCTTTGAACACACATACATGCTAACTCATAATTTTCCTCAGTAGCTCTCCTTTGAACACACATACATGCTAACCATCATAATTTTCCTCAGTAGCTCTCCTTTGAACACACATACATGCTAACTCATAATTTTCCTCAGTAGCTCTCCTTTGAACACACATACATGCTAACTCATAATTTTCCTCAGTAGGACTCCTATGGACACACATACATGCTAACTGTCATGACTTCCCCTGAATACGTATCCAGGTACAACATCCGGTATGGTCGTGTGACGGCCTTAGATGATGAAGTGGAGGATGCCGCTCGTTTGCTGAAATTCATGACCGCATTCTCACCTTTCCTAAAAGTAAGGGTTTATTTGTTTTGTTGATGTTGTTGTTGGTTGTCTTTTCTCAGTTACCTATCTGTACAAAATGTTCTCACTCCAGTTTAGGTTCAGGTGATTAGAAAGATGTAAGCAAAGCAGTTGAACTGTGTTATCCTCCCTGACTGGTGAGTTGATTTTAACGTGGTGACAGCCTTGATGTGGCCCTTTGCGGTCGGCTGGGCTATAAGCAACATTATCTTATCTGTTATCCTCCTCAGCATGTGCAGGATTGAGCTCCCCTTGAAGGGCAATGACGCTGACACTGATATTGAGTAGTTTTCTTTATTTTTTTCAAGCCCTTTTTGTTGGCAAAGCATATTCTAGCAGGTGTGTTGGTGCAGAGTAATGTATGTTGGTGTGTATTGGTAGAATGACGTATGTTGGTACAGGGTAATGTATGTTTGTGCAAACGTACATTCACGTGTGTTGGTGCAGAGTAATGTATGTTGGTGTGTCTTGGTAGAGTGACGTATGTTGGTACAGGGTAATGTGTGTTAGTGCAAATGCATGTCTGTGTGTGTTGACTAATATATGTTGGTGATTATTGGTACAGAGTAATGTATGTTAGTATAGGATAACGTAAGTTGGCAAACGTATGTTTGTGTTTGTTGGTGCAGAGTAATGTATGCGTTGGTGTGACTGGTGCAGAGTTCTGTGTGTTGGTGCCAAATAACGTATATTGAAGTGTTAGTACAAAGGTGTGTTGGTATACAATGATGTATGCTAGTATAAAGTAATGTGTATTGTTGCATAATATGTGTAAGTTATGTATTTTGTTGTAGAATAGTGCGTACTTCTGCATATTCATGCAGAATGAAGATTGTTAGACCAGAGTGAATGAGGTGGGCCTTTTCTTTTTTTAAAAGTAATTTGCAAGTTGACTTCAACGCAGTGACAGCCCTGATATAACCCTTTGCGATTGGCTGGGCTATAAGCAACAGTGCCTTACCTTACCTGACCATAGTAATGAGTGGTGTTGTGTGATAGTGTAGAGTCAGTTTATGTTATTATTGTGCCAGTACAGAATGATAAGTGTTGCTCTGTGTTGGTTCAGAGTACGACACAGTGGTGGGGGAGCGGGGTCTCAAGCTGAGTGGCGGAGAGAAGCAGCGAGTGGCCATTGCCCGCACACTGCTGAAAGCACCGGCCATTGTACTACTGGATGAGGTGAGCTGGCACTGAGCAGCTGTCCTAAAGGAGCCGGCTGTACACAAACTGAAAGCATGTGAAACAAGAAGCTTATGGCAATTGTGTATATGGTTATGAAGAAATTGATAGATACAGAGGATTTGAAATTGTGGATGGGAAAAAAAAGAGGCTTATTGTCAGTGCAGGAAAGTTGATGTAAGAACAAAAAAAATTTGTTTCTAACAAAGAAAAGGTAGCGGTGGGAGGCGGGGAGGGAATGGGAGTTGGAGAGGAGGGTCGAGAAGGGGGGGGGGGGGGGGGGGGGGAGGGGAGCACATGTTAACTCCGTAACAAAGAAAAGGTATGGGGGGAGGGGAATGGGAGTTGGAGAAGAGGTTGAGAAGGCGGAAGGGAGTACTTGCTTACTCAGAAAAGATGTAAGGAGAGGGGACGGTGGAGGTTGGAGGATTGAGTAGGGATGGGGATAGGGAGGTCGGACTTGGATTTGATACCACAGAAAAGGTGTGGGATCAAAAAACAACAACAAACCAAACAAAGAAAAACAAAAGCAAAACAATCTCCCCTAAAAAAAGACAAGCTTATTGTCGCAGAATGTTGTTAGGGAGTCAGGAAGAGAGGTTGGATAGATCGGTCACAGAGGGTTTGGAGGAAAAGGGGGGGGGGAGGTAGTTTGTTTACTCAGAAATGTTACAGTGAAAATTTTTAAAAAAAATAGCAAAACCCAACCATGTTAACACAGAAAAGATGTGAGGAAGGGGGAGAGATGTGTGAACATATAGATTTGAAGGATGGGGAAAAAAACTTAGAGAAATAGAAAGATGTAAAAAACACTTATAAACATAGAGAAAAGATGTGGGGAGTGGAAAATAGGAGCAAAAGGGGTGGAGTAAGTGTGACTTTTTATCCCAGAAAAGATGTCAATGCAGAGGAAGGGGAGTTGTAGGTAGAGGGATTGTTAACATAACGATGTGGGTAATAGGGAGGAGAATTTTGAGGGGGGGGGGGGGGGGAAACTTACTCTTAAAAGATCTTTAAAGGAAAAGAAACAATCAGTATTTCGTAGAATAGATAACTGGAAACAGTTGTTGAACCAAAATTAAGTTAACTGACAAAATATTGATGTTACAATAAAATTGTGAAAGCATATGAATTTTGTACAGAAATTTTTACCAAAAGCATCTGCTGCTTGTGCAAAAAAAAAAATGTTGGTTTATAATATACAGATATCTGTATAAAGGTTTCAGAATGAAAAAAACACAACAACCTTGGGCATCTCTTGCAGGCCACCTCTGCCCTGGACACGAAGACGGAGCGTCAGATCCAGCGTTCCTTAGAGCAGGTGTGTGAGAACCGGACGACCGTCATCGTTGCCCATCGCCTCTCCACCATCATCCATGCTCATCAGATCCTTGTCCTCAGTGAAGGGGAAGTCATCGAGCGTGGCACGTAAGTGGAACCTCGTTTGTGACGTGTTTCTTAATCTGAGCATTGGAGGTCAGCCAATGCATGGTTCATACAGACTTCAAGGAATAACTTTATTTAGAACTTTTTAAGGGCTTTTATGGCAAAAATTAGGTCCATAACTGAACTAGGTGAATGCTTATATGATGTGTGTATAATTAAATCAAAATGAGTCGTGGTTGCACAAATGCTATGGACAAAAACCAGTGAGTAGTTGCAGGATTTATTATTTTAAAAATGCATCCCTCTGACTGCATTTGTTTCCCTTGCTTCACCCATCTTTGATAGTTTGATGGATATTTCATGCACATTGTACAGTAAGCTGATCACTCAGGTCACACTGAATCCATTGTTTGTAGCCATTGCACTTATACCTCTGAACGTTCAACAAACACTTTCAGGTGATCAAGATGAGTGTATCGCTCAAATGATGTTAGAAGAACAAGTGATCTTCAGAAGCTAACTTAACAACACATCATGTTACACAGTTGGGAATAAGCGCACAGAAGACAACGATCTTATTGCAGATTTTTTGTTTCACCATGAAGATGGTAATTTTCCCCCCCTTTTTCCCATTATTTATTCAGAATGAATTTCTAATTTTAGTCTCGAGTTTTAAAAGATTTTTAAGAATAATGTCTTGATTTCGGTCTCAGTTTTTAAAAGACATTTAAGAACTGCAAAACGCAGGTCTTCATCATGCAGTCTGATTTTTGAAGGTGTGCTAGTTGCCTCAAAAAGGGGTCAGGTTAAGAAAAATGTCCTTTAGCTGAATGGCCAAAGGGGCAGTAGACTGTTACAGGTTTCCAGTCTCTGGGGAATGGCATGATTGAAGACTGAGGAGGGGTCAACAGCTAATGACTTTTAGATGATTTAGGGATTTGTAAAATGTGTGTGAACCATGGACAGTATGCACTTCATGACTGGCGAAATGCAAGATCATGAGTCTGTTATATATGATAATAATAATAATGAATACTTATATAGCGCCTATTCTCGGCTAGAGGCCAAGCTCTAAGCGCTTACATTTAACACTCGTTTACACAACGGGCTGCCTACCTGGGTAGTGCCGACTGAAGAGCTGCCAGCTGGCGCTTCATTCAGTCGTTTCCCGTGTCATCCATTCAGTATCGTTCAATATCGATCACTCATTTTCCTTACTTCCTTCATTCTTTCCATTTTTCACGCAGGGTGCATGCTATGTGTAAGTGTCATCCATACCAACGGCCAAACTGGCCTACTCTTCGAAAGTTGGTGATGGGATTTTACGTGTGTGCAAGATGTTATGCATGCGTTCACACACGGAACCTCGGTTTATAGTCTCATTCGAAGGACTGTATATATATATGCATGTGTCTTTTTTGTTGTTGTTACAGGGCCTTAAGGATAAAGGCTAAATGATAAAAGTTTTTTTTTGGGTGTGTAAGGGTTTTGGATTTTATCCCCAGCTTAAAATTGCCAGATTAGAAGACATTTTCTCTAGAGAGTAATCTGTATGCAGACTACAACCCTCTCCATGCTCAGACACAACTTTAAAACTGAGATTCACTATGTGAATGCATTCATTAGAGATTGAAAAAAAAAATCTTGCCTATTGGATGATTTTTGTAATAGCCATTATCTGCAAGCTTCACCCCATCCAAACCCTCCTCATGGCATTCTCTCTCTCTCTCCCCTGCTTCTGTTTCTGTCTCACTCCACACACGGCACTGTTGAAGCAATATTTTTTCCCTTTCTCTCACCAAAGACTGTATAGTATAGTTTTCACCGTCCCTAACTGTAACCATAATCCAAACTAAATTTCATTGATAAATTGTACTCCAGTATGCGGCAGTGGACGTGATGCATGAGTGGGACAAACTCTGCTACACCGAGATGGGCTGACTGATCCTAGAGCCACTGTGTCTAACACTGAGGTTATCAAGGGAGGGCTGCTCACACAGCATATGCTGTGAGTAGGGTGAACAAGTGCTAGCTGGCTTCTTGGCTCAGTCTTACCACAAAGGTCGTCTGCAGTAGCATATGCAGTGTGTAAAGCACAAATTGTCCTCAGTAGCTCAGTGGTTTGACTCTAATCAGTTAAAGCTCATCTGGAGAAGGTTCATGCTCAGAAAGTTTAAGCAAAGCTAGGTTCCGAAGATCATATGTACATAACAGCAGACTCATGTGTGCAAAAAATCCCTCTGTATGAACAGTGCTAACGATGATTGCATTTATGCAGATTTTGATGCAGGTAGATCTACAATCTGTGATCTGATTGCTTTCTTCCTTTTTACTCCCAGTCATGAAGAGCTGCTGGAGAGGGACGGTCACTACGCAGACATGTGGCAGCAGCAGTTGCAGGCAGCAGCCAAGCAGGGAGACGAAGGGAGTATCGGAGGGGAAGTGGATTCCAATGGCGGAGTGCCTGCGAATGGTGGTGAAGACAGGCAAACAACTCAGTAAACAAGAAAATCATCGGATCGTCTCGGGTCTCTTGACTTGTGTCGACTTCTCTAGAAAGCGAGGGAGGAAAGAGAAGTGATGGAAAAAAAAGAAAGAAGAGTTCAGCTCTGCTTGTGTAGTGAGGAACATACTCACATGTGCAGACATACATGTTATTAAAATCAAAAGCTGCTTTGCAGAGTATGATCATTGAAAGATGCTAACTTTTAAATCAGCTTTAACCTGGGAAGGTTTGTTTTACTTCCTTTACAGCACATCACTAACACTCAAACTGGTCTCACACACAGAAAAACCCACTTCGTAGCTCACACATAAAAAATGTATAATTTTGCACACACAGTAGGTGGCTGGGTCCAACAGACTCCAGTTGACCAGCCATGAAATGAACAATGATCCACCATCATCTTTTTTTTTTTTTCAAAGATGGAGGAGAGAAACTCATGTTAAAATTCAGAACTGAAAAATCAGTAGGTATTGAGCTTTGATTAAGCTTTAAATTTGAACTTATGATATCTTTTATTCGGTCATTGTCTTTCATTACCTCCTAGAGATGTCTTTTCCTAATCTGTGTTGTCTGCAGATAAAGCAATAGAAGGAGAGAAATGGAAAATATTGTTTATTGTATGTCGTGATCCTTCATCTGATTATTACCAAAAATCCTTATGTTTGAGGACAGAGTTCCATTATATGTGTTGTCTTATTAGTAAAGCTTTGGGGTTTTCCCCAGCATGTGAAAGCACAATTTGTTTGTATCTGAATGGTGAACAGAGCGCAGATTGACACGCAAGGTCTGTTCCGCCAATAGCACTGGGTTTTTTTTCCTTCTCTCTGTTTCCAAAGCAGTAACAAAACAGGACTGCCAGAATGGAAAGAGGGGAATTTCTGGTGAAACATACCCATCGCACAGTTGTTGGATGTGATACCATCAGATGATGTGCATTGTCAAATGACTAAATTCACATTTACACACTGGATGTCAGCTGCTGTTCTACACAGTTCAGTCTCCATGCTTTTATGAAGAAAACCAAAACTATGAACTGGATTAGGAGTGGTTGGACTGGTAAGAAGACATGACCTGACCAGACGCTCTTCCCAGTTTCTGGGAGAGTGAAGTCCCTTGTGCATTACAAGGAATATACTCTAGGCACACTTTATTTTACCAGGATCTTAGCCTTTAGGATACCTTGCAGGGAAAAGAGAGGAATTACTTTGATAGGTACCGCAGTGTAAATTTTAGAAAAAACAACAACAGTTTTTGTTTGTGGAAAATAATGCCCTTTTCCAAATGCACTGAATGATAGTGAGAGAAACCCCACATAAAGGACTCACCCAAAATAGCGGTTCACAACGAGGATCCAAGTAGGAGATGACTTGGCATGAAATAGGAATGACACACTGCAAACCAGAAGATGGCATGGAAGAGAAGAGAAAGAAAAAAGTGTTTTGAATAAAGGACTTTTATACTAATTGAACCAAAAGTGCGTCTGTGAAACATGCATAACAGAGAAATTTGGAAGGAAATAAGAAAGACACACATGTTAGAAAGAGACTGATCTACTCTCAAGATGCGCAGGGCAGTCATCTGGAAGTTTATGTGTGGCAGGATGATATGCAGTGAAAAATTGTTCATGTCTTTCTGACTGAATTGATTTGTGCACTGTCATCTTTCTTGTGGTTCTTGATTATGTGAGGTATGCTGAATATAAATGATGAACAATGTCGATGCCATGGGGGGGGGGGGGGGGGGGGGGGGGGAGTGTTGCAGGGACTTTCATCTGTTTTTTTATTGTAGGTTAAGATGGACATTGTCGAGTGTATGATATTGGGGATGTGGACGTCCAAGTATTCCTTAACATAGCTTGTGTATTGTGTATGCATCGTGTGTGCATGAGTTGTCAAACAATTTGCAAGTGTTAGACATTTACAGATTGGAGTGTGTCAAGCGTACTATGCTTGATATTATTTCGGGCGTACTTATCATTTCGCCACATTTTGTACATTTGTTTGTTGAAAAACATAAAAATCAACTAAAGAACAATGAGGTGGAAAATCATGAGACTAGGTTTTTGAGCCGTAAATGCATTTGCAGAGTTCAACCATGGTGGTGTTCTGGTTTGCTTTGACCAAAGAGGAACAGCTCTTGCTAACTCTTGTGCACAAATTGCATCTGGATGTGACTTCTTCACTAACAGGCGGATATGTAGGAACCGTAGCGGTGACTACAGGCCCTGAAATATAAAAAAGAATGGGTGAGAGAGCATGAGCTCAGGATGCTGATGAATCGGGTTTGAAAGTAACTTGTGTTGGAAGAAACTATTTTTACTGTAGTTGCTACAAGAATGAGTATCCCTCTGCCTTCTGCTGCATGACGATAGATGAAAATAGGCGTCTGTAAAAAAAAAAAAAAAAATTAGATCTAGAAATAAACACCGCCATCAGAAAGAGGGGGAAAAAAAAGCAGCAATGGAGTGGTACAGAAAGTATCTCATCTGAGAAGAAAGTTACAAGTTTTTAAGCGTTTAATTTTGCTCTGAAATACAAGCTGAAATACATGTGACAATCTCTGAGTGCTAATCAGGATAAGGTGTCCCCCCAAAACACTGGTGACACAATGTACCAGTTGGTCAAGTAACAATGGCTGTTATGTTCCATGGGCCTATATACATTAAGAAGTATGTAAATTAACAAGGACTGAATGAGTCCCATTTATGGATTTAAGGTTACTGAAGTGAAGGCACGCTTTGGAACTTAAAATGAAAATAATAGCTGTATACAAAATCTACCTGACCTAGTTTGTGTGCAGAAATCCTTTACACTACATCACATGGCCATTCTGGTAGGACATCATGAATAATTCACAAGCGATGACTTACGGTCAGGCCCTGCCTGTGACGGATAGCTGGCATTCCAAACACATGCTCTGAAGGCATGCGAGGAGTGGTATCAATGAGGAATTTACATGTAAATAGAAGAAAACGATCACCTCCCCCCCACCACCACCCATTTTCTCTGGCTTTAAAAAAAATTCTTTGTTGAAAATACACATTTTTTTCGTTGAAAAGTTAAACCAACAGCAATCGTAGGTAAACGTTTGTTTTGGTGCGCATATTCTGATGAGCTTTTGTGCAAGACCAGTTGCTAGGAGTGAAAGGTGGCTGGTCTGGGACTCTTTATCAATGGAAAACAAACATTGTAAAGCAGGGCCCAGCCTTTTCTTTTCTTTCCAACAGTGCCATCATATTATGAGTCGGTTTTCCATCTGCTTTTGCTCCAGATCCGGTTGCTACCTCATTTTCTTGCCAATTTGGGCACATGCTTGTGTACTTTTATTTCAGTGTAAGATGATGGTCAAGATGTGTAGCACTAGATTGCTGTGCTGCAATGATATGTACAGTTTAGCCATTAGATATAAAATCAGATGCATTTCTGTTTGATACCATCATATCGGTTAAGGTAAATGGTAATCACAAGAGTTGTCTTTGACTGTGGCAGGTGAATTTTACGTTTAAGTACTTCCTACTTCCAACATTGCCATTGAAAGGATTTGTGAATTTCAGTCGTGATATGTTGTCATAAAAAAAAACGTAGTTTATACCAGACTCAACCAAGAAGAAATCCTGTCAGAACATAGTTTCATAAAAATGTGATGATGGTTTTTCATTTTGTGATGAAGGGGGTAAAATGATTCAGACATACCTCAAACCAATAAGAATCATAGCAGATGAAATGATTGTATTTTCCAAATTTGCTTTTACTTGGTGTGTGTGTGTGCGTGTGCGTGTGTGTGTGTGTGTGTACGCGCATGCGCACGTGTGTGCGTGCATGCTTGCGTGTGTGTGTGTGTGTGTGTGTGTGTGACTATCAGGATAGCCTTTGACATTTGTTTTTATTTTTGTATTGATACCAGTTCCCATTGGGATGTAAGGGTTGATTTCATTCCCATCAGGAAGTTCCATGCTGAAAACTTCTTTTCTGTTAACCCTTTTGACTCTGCCTCTTTCTTTATCTTTCTTTACTGTTGTAGACCTATTCCATTTTCTTCTCTTGTGGATCATTCTCCTGTCTTTGTTGTGGAAACTTTCTTTTTCCTGTTCACTATTTATGACACGCCAGCTTTATTGTTGTTGTTTTTGTTATTGTTGTTGTAACATGGGAACTGGGTTGCGAAAATTATACATGCTACTCAGAGGGGACACCAGCTGACCGTTCTACTGTGTCTGTGCGCCCATAAGGAGGTGTTGATATTTTGTGTGTGACATGTAAAGCTTTTCCATTATACTTTTACCCTTTTCTTTTTTTTTGAGTGAAAAATTGGGAAGATGGCTGGTGCTAGGACTACTCTTAACAAGCTTAAAGATGTTAGTAGTAGTTTTAGCTACCGTGTCATCATTTGTTTTTAAATGCTTGTTAATCACATGGCTTTGTTATTTGTTATTTCTTCAATGTAACTTTTTTCTCCTGCCTTTGATGGCCCTGAGAAGGAGACCTGTGTGACCAGCTGGCTCATAATGATGAAAGTCTATAGTATTATATTAGTACTGCTTTTTTGGTCTTGCTTTAACAGTTCTAGGCTTTTTTTAAACTCATTTTCAATCTTGCTGATTGGCTTCAGTTTTTTTGTTGTTGTTACTTGTGCAGATCTGCCATTCTTAGAATGGATGTCTACAAGATTACGTCAGTATTCTTTTTAATCTTGATCTGGTGTGATTCTGTTGAGTTAAAGTCTCACACAGTGGGAAGGCGAAGCTTGGGGGGGGAGATGAGAGTATTAGACTGAGCAAACTGGAAGTACTCTCTTGCTTCATGCAGGAGAATGAAAGTATGCGAGCGAGTGAGCATTCACCAAGTTTTAAAGAAAAATGTGGAATGGATATTGAACAGGTGTTGTCAAAAAAATAATTATACTGTTAAATGATCTTTAACAGCTGATGATGTGTATATATTGACTTTTGAAAATAAATATGGCAGAATTTTGGGTTGTGCATTTTGTGTTGAGAATCAGTAACTTTCATGTCATGCGCATACCTCTGTGTAAATAGAAATACAAGGGTATCTTGACACACAAATGTAGAAGTTCTTGCTTTTTCCTTTTTTTTTCAAAGAGTTTTAGTTTTTTGTTGTTGGTGTTCTTGTTTTCCATATGTCTCAGTGTAAATAAAGATATGACAATACTATGACAAATATAGAAGTACCTGCTCTTTCTTTCCTTTTGTTTCTCCTCTTAAAAATTATGATTTTATGGTGTCACTGTTT
Organism: Conus ventricosus; assembly: GCA_018398815.1. Classification (NCBI taxonomy): domain Eukaryota; kingdom Metazoa; phylum Mollusca; class Gastropoda; order Neogastropoda; family Conidae; genus Conus; species Conus ventricosus. The sequence goes on along the minus strand of CM031597.1, from coordinate 100,655,373 downwards.
CCCACCAACGGTCAGGTAATTTTGTATTTACTGACTGCTCGACAAGTCAGCTGTGTCATTCTTGGAGGTGAAATTGGTGAAGTCCTGTGGATTTCACACGCACACATATACACACACAAACAGAAACGTATACGGTAAGTGTTTTTCATTTACTAGATCTTCCATTAATGTGCTTCATAGTAGGTATTTCATCATATGATTGGACCATATGTATCACATTATGTACTGTTCCAAAATGTTGCTCATACTCATCGCTGCATGATAATTTATTTCAATCAAAAGATGGCAATAGAAGCAATAACTGACTCTGCAATAATGAGGGCTCTTCGCTCTCTCTCTCTCTGTATGTAAAATGGCTGTATTTTGTTAGAATCTGAAAAAAATACCCATCTCATTTCCAATTTGTAGAAATAGCCTATCAGCAATAGACATTGGTAAGACCCAGTCTGTAATGTATCTCTGTCTCCCTGCGTACGCGCGCATGCACACGCGCACGCACAACACACACACACACACACACACACACTTCATGTGTACACAGCCTCTATACTGTGCTTATCAAATTTTCAAATGGTCTTTTAAGAACGTTATGATTTCTGTAAAGAATGCAAAGATCATCTACATACATTTTTACACTGAAATCCTTCATTTAAGCAAAATTACGATTTGTATATTGACTTTCAATACTTTTTTTCACATTTTTTAAATTCAGTTTTTTTTTTTTTAAAGTGTACATGCAAAATGTTGGCTTTTATAAAATTAACAAATCAAATATGTAGGTCTCAAATACTTCAAAAATATTTCGAATATGAAATATTTCTAGCATTAAGAAAGCTTTTTGGGAATAGAACCACAGTTCTTTAATCAGGGAGTGAAAAGTTCTCGAGACTGGCAATGATTTGTCTGCATAACAAGTGTTTGACAAACAGTAAAACTGAACTCTTGAATTATTTCTGATCAGGCCACCAGTGGGCATTTTAACCTGTAATCAATGATAAGGGTAATCAGCAATTTAAAAAAAAAAACAAAAAACTTTTATCCTTTTTTAATGTTGATTGATGAAGATGAGGATGATGAAGATGATGCCATGGAATACCATTCTAGTCTGAGACTAAGTGACAGGGCTGTACTCTTACCTACACTTACTTTCATAGTATATCCTGGCATCAACCAAGCCAGAGAACACGCACATAAAGTGCTGGGCAGGAAAAGTTTGAGCAACACTCACAGAGGCACATCCATTAGATGGATGAAATTCAACTGAGTGGTTCAAACTCAACACCGGATAGGAAGCTGGTTGGCGCAGAAGAAATCTCGCAAATAAATAACAGCCAAATCTTGGCATTGCTTAACTTCTCTTGTCTAGGATGTCCATAGTGTAATCAAAAAAGTTGACTGCTCGATGCGAGTAGTTCTCCATTCAGATCTGACAGTGATTTTATAAGAGAAATCTTTGAACCGAGTCGACGAGATTTCAACACAGATCAAAGATTTTTCCTATTGAGGTCGTCTGCTTCCTATGCTTTGGAATTGGGAAAGCTATTCTACTTCCTTGTTTCTCTTTTCTCCTTGTTCTACTTCATCGTTTCTCTCTCCTCCCCTGTTTCTACTTCATCGTTTCTCTCTCCTCCTTGTTCTACTTCCTTGTTTCTCTTTCTCCCTATTCTACTTCATCGTTTCTCTTTCTCCCTGTTCTACTTCCTTGTCTCTCTCTCCTCCCTGTTCTACTTCCTTGTTTTCTCTCTCCTCCCTGTTCTACTTCCTTGTTTCTCTCTCCTCCCTGTTCTACTTCCTCGTTTCTCTCTCCTCCCTATTTTTACTTCCTTGTTTCTCTCTTCTCCCTGTTCTACTTCCTTGTTTCTCTTTCTCCCTGTTCTACTTTCCTTGTTTCTCTCTTCTCCCTGTTCTACTTCATTGTTTCTCTCTCCTCCCCTGTTCTACTTCATTGTTTCTCTTTCTCCTGTTCTACTTCCTTGTTTCTCTCTCCTCCCTGTTCTACTTCATTGTTTCTCTCTCCTCCCTGTTCTACTTCCTTGTTTCTCTCTTCTCCCTGTTCTGACTTCCTCGTTTCTCTCTTCTCCCTGTTCTACTTCCTTGTTTCTCTCTCCTCCCTGTTCTACTTCCTTGTTTCTCTCTTCTCCCTGTTCTACTTCCTTGTTTCTCTCTTCTCCCTGTTCTACTTCCTTGTTTCTCTCTCCTCCCTGTTCTACTTCCTTGTTTCTCTCTTCTCCCTGTTCTACTTCCTCGTTTCTCTCTCCTCCCTGTTCTACTTCCTTGTTTCTCTCTTCTCCCTGTTCTACTTCCTTGTTTCTCTCTCCTCCCTGTTCTACTTCCTCGTTTCTCTCTTCTCCCTGTTCTACTTCCTTGTTTCTCTCTCCTCCCTGTTCTACTTCCTTGTTTTCTCTTTCTCCCTGTTCTACTTCATTGTTTCTCTCTCCTCCCTGTTCTACTTCATCGTTTCTCTTTCTCCCTGTTCTACTTCCTTTTTTTCTCTCTCTTCTCCCTGTTCTACTTCATTGTTTCTCTCTCCTCCCTGTTCTACTTCCTTGTTTCTCTTTCTCCCTGTTCTACTTCCTTGTTTCTCTCTCTTCTCCCTGTTCTACTTCATCGTTTCTCTCTCTCCTCCCTGTTCTACTTCCTTGTTTCTCTCTTCTCCCTGTTCTACTTCCTTGTTTCTCTCTCTCCTCCCTGTTCTACTTCATTGTTTCTCTCTCCTCCCTGTTCTACTTCAGTGTTTCTCTCTCCTCCCTGTTCTACTTCATTGTTTCTCTTTCTCCCTGTTCTACTTCATTGTTTCTCTCTCACCTCCCTGTTCTACTTCCTTGTTTCTCTCTTCTCCCTGTTCTACTTCCTTGTTTCTCTCTCCTCCTGTTCTACTTCCTCGTTTCTCTCTCCTCCCTGTTCTACTTCCTTGTTTCTCTCTCCTCCCTGTTTCTACTTCCTTGTTTCTCTCTCTCCTCCCTGTTCTACTTCCTTGTTTCTCTTTCTCCCTGTTCTAACTTCATTGTTTCTCTCTCCTCCCTGTTCTACTTCATTGTTTTCTCTTTCTCCCTGTTCTACTTCCTTGTTTCTCTCTCCTCCCTGTTCTACTTCCTTGTTTCTCTCTCCTCCCTGTTCTACTTCCTTGTTTCTCTCCTCCTCCCTGTTCTACTTCCTTGTTTCTCTCTCCCTCCCTGTTCTACTTCCTTGTTTCTCTCTCTCCTCCCTGTTCTACTTCCTTGTTTCTCTTTCTCCCTGTTCTACTTCATTGTTTCTCTCTCCTCCCTGTTCTACTTCCTTGTTTCTCTCTCTCCTCCCCTGTTCTACTTCCTTTTTTTCTCTCTCCTCCCTGTTCTACTTCCTCGTTTCTCTCTCCTCCCTGTTCTACTTCCTTGTTCTCTCTCCTCCCTGTTCTACTTCCTTGTTTCTCTCTTCTCCCTGTTCTACTTCATCGTTTCTCTCTCCTCCCTGTTCTACTTTCCTCGTTCTCTCTCCTCCCTGTTCTACTTCATCGTTTCTCTCTTCTCCCTGTTCTACTTCCTCGTTTCTCTCTTCTCCCTGTTCTACTTCATCGTTTCTCTCTCCTCCCTGTTCTACTTCCTTGTTTCCTCTTTCTCCCTGTTCTACTTCCTTTTTCTCTTTCTCCCTGTTCTACTTCCTTGTTTCTCTCTCCTCCCTGTTCTACTTCATCGTTTCTCTCTCCTCCCTGTTCTACTTCATTGTTTCTCTCTCCTCCCTGTTCTACTTCATTGTTTCTCTTTCTCCTCCCTGTTCTACTTCATCGTTTCTCTCTCCTCCCTGTTCTACTTAAATCGTTTCTCTCTCCTCCCTGTTCTACTTCATTGTTTCTCTCTCCTCCCTGTTCTACTTCATTGTTTCTCTTTCTCCTCCCTGTTCTACTTCATCGTTTTCTCTCTCCTCCCTGTTCTACTTCCTTGTTTCTCTCTCCTCCCTGTTCTACTTCCTTGTTTCTCTCTCCTCCCTGTTCTACTTCCTTGTTTCTCTCTCCTCCCTGTTCTACTTCATTGTTTCTCTTTCTCCTCCCTGTTCTACTTCATTGTTTCTCTTTCTCCCTATTCTACTATTCATCGTTTTCTCTCTCCTCCCTGTTCTACTTCCTTGTTTCTCTTCTCCCTGTTCTACTTCATCGTTTCTCTCTCCTCCCTGTTCTACTTCCTTGTTTCTCTCTCCTCCCTGTTCTACTTCCTTGTTTCTCTCTTCTCCCTATTCTACTTCCTTGTTTCTCTTTCTCCCTGTTCTACTTCCTTGTTTCTCTTTTCTCCCTGTTCTACTTCCTTGTTTCTCTTCTCCCTCTTCTATTTTCCTTGTTTCTCTTTCTCCCTGTTCTACTTCATCTTTTTCTCTCTCCTCCCTGTTCTACTTCCTTGTTTCTCTCTCCTCCCTGTTCTACTTCCTTGTTTCTCTCTCCTCCCGTTTCTACTTCCTTGTTTCTCTCTCCTCCCTGTTCTACTTCCTTGTTTCTCTTTCTCCCTGTTCTACTTCCTTGTTTCTCTCTCTCCTCCCTGTTCTACTTCCTTGTTTCTCTCTCTCCTCCCTGTTCTACTTCCTTGTTTCTCTTTCTCCCTGTTCTACTTCCTTGTTTCTCTCTCTCCTCCCTGTTCTACTTCATTGTTTCTCTCTCCTCCCTGTTCTACTTCAGTGTTCTCTCTCCTCCCTGTTCTACTTCCTTGTTCTCTTTCTCCCTGTCTACTTCCTTGTTTCTCTTTCTCCCTGTTCTACTTCATTGTTTCCTCTCTCCTCCCTGTTCTACTTCCTTGTTTCTCTCTCCTCCCTGTTCTACTTCCTTGTTTCTCTCTCCTCCCTGTTCTACTTCATTGTTTCCCCTCTCCTCCCTGTTCTACTTCCTTTTTCTCTCTCTCCTCCCTGTTCTACTTCCATGTTTCTCTCTCTCCTCCCTGTTCTACTTCCTTGTTTCTCTTTCTCCCTGTTCTACTTCCTTGTTTCTCTCCCCTCCTCCCTGTTCTACTTCCTTGTTTCTCTTTCTCCCCTGTTCTACTTCCTTGTTTCTCTCTCCTCCCTGTTCTACTTCCTTGTTTCTCTCTTCTCCCTGTTCCTTCCTCGTTCTCTCTCCTCCCTGTTCTACTTCCTTGTTTCTCTTTCTCCCTGTGCTACTTCCTTGTTTCTCTTTCTCCCTGTTCTACTTCATTGTTTCTCTCTCCTCCCTGTTCTACTTCCTTGTTTCTCTCTCTCCTCCCTGTTCTACTTCCTTGTTTCTCTTTCCCCTGTTCTACTTCCTTGTTTCTCCTCTCTCTCCTCCCTGTTCTACTTCCTTGTTTCTCTCTCTCCTCCTCCCTGTTCTACTTCCTTGTTTTCTCTTTCTCCCTGTTCTACTTCCTTGTTTCTCTCTCTCCTCCCTGTTCTACTTCCTTGTTTCTCTTTTCTCCCTGTTCTACTTCCTTGTTTCTCTCTCCTCCCTGTTCTACTTCCTTGTTTTCTCTCTTCTCCCTGTTCTACTTCCTCGTTTCTCTCTCCTCCCTGTTCTACTTCCTTGTTTCTCTTTCTCCCTGTTCTACTTCCTTGTTTCTCTCTCTCCTCCCTGTTCTACTTCCTTGTTTCTCTCTCCTCTCTGTTCTACTTCCTTGTTTCTCTCTCTCCTCCCTGTTCTACTTCCTTGTTTCTCTCTCCTCCCTGTTCTACTTCCTTGTTTCTCTCTCCTCCCTGTTCTACTTCCTTGTTTCTCTCTTCTCCCTGTTCTACTTCATCGTTTCTCTCTCTCCTCCCTGTTTCTACTTCCTTGTTTCTCTCTCCTCCCTGTTTCTACTTCCTTGTTTCTCTCTTCCCCCTGTTCTACTTCCTTGTTTCTCTCTTCTCCCTGTTCTACTTCCTTTTTTCCCCTCTTCTCCCTGTTCTACTTCATCGTTTCTCTCTCCTCCCTGTTCTACTTCATCGTTTCTCTCTCCTCCCTGTTCTACTTCCTTGTTTCTCTCTCCTCCCTGTTCTACTTCCTTGTTTCTCTCTCTCCCTGTTCTACTTCCTTGTTTCTCTTTCCTCCCTATTCTACTTCATCGTTTCTCTCTCCTCCCTGTTCTACTTCCTTGTTTCTCTCTCTCCCTGTTCTACTTCCTGTTTCTCTCTTCTCCCTGTTCTACTTCATTGTTTTCTCTTCTCCCTGTTCTACTTCCTTGTTTCTCTCTCTCCTCCCTGTTCTACTTCCTTGTTTCTCTCTCCTCCCTGTTCTACTTCCTTGTTTCTCTCTCCTCCCTGTTCTACTCATCGTTTCTCTCTCCTCCCTGTTCTACTTCCTTTTTCTCTCTCCTCCCGTTCTACTTCATCGTTTCTCTCTCCTCCCTGTTCTACTTCCTCGTTCTCTCTCCTCCCTGTTCTACTTCCTCGTTTCTCTCTCCTCCCTGTTCTACTTCCTTGTTTCTCTCTTCTCCCTATTCTACTTCCTTGTTCTCTCTTCTCCCTGTTCTACTTCATTGTTTCTCTCTCCTCCCTGTTCTACTTCCTTGTTTCTCTCTTCTCCCTGTTCTACTTCATCGTTTCTCTCTCTCCTCCCTGTTCTACTTCCTTGTTTCTCTCTCCTCCCTGTTCTACTTCCTTGTTTCTCTTTCTTCCCTGTTCTACTTCATTGTTTCTCTCTCCTCCCTGTTCTATTTCCCCTTGTTTCTCTCTTCTCCCGGGTTCTACTTCCTTGTTTCTCTCTCCTCCCTGTTCTACTTCATCGTTTCTCTCTCCTCCCTGTTCTACTTCCTTGTTTCTCTCTTCTCCCTGTTCTACTTCCTTGTTTCTCTCTCCTCCCTGTTCTACTTCATCGTTTCTCTCTCCTCCCTGTTCTACTTCCTTGTTTCCTCTCCTCCCTGTTCTATTTCCCTTGTTTCTCTCCCTCCCTGTTCTACTTCATTGTTTCTCTCTCTCCTCCCTGTTCTACTTCCTTGTTTCTCTCTCCTCCCTGTTCTACTTCATTGTTTCTCTCTCCTCCCTGTTCTACTTCATTGTTTCTCTCTCCTCCCTGTTCTACTTCCTTGTTTCTCTCTCCTCCCTGTTCTACTTCATCGTTTCTCTCTCCTCCCTGTTCTACTTCCTTGTTCTCTCTCCTCCCTGTTCTACTTCCTTGTTTCTCTCTCCTCCCTGTTCTACTTTATTGTTTCTCTCTCCTCCCTGTTCTACTTCCTTGTTTCTCTCCTCCCTGTTCTACTTCCTCGTTTCTCTCTCCTCCCTGTTCTACTTCCTCGTTTCTCTCTCTTCCCTGTTCTACTTCCTTGTTTCTCTCTTCTCCCTGTTCTACTTCCTTGTTTCTCTCTCCTCCCTGTTCTACTTCATTGTTCTCTCTCCTCCCTGTTCTACTTCCCTTGTTTCTCTTCCTCCTCCCTGTTCTACTTCCTTGTTTCTCTCTTCTCCCTGTTCTACTTCATCGTTTCTCTCTCTCCTCCCTGTTCTACTTCCTTGTTTCTCTCTTCTCCCTGTTCTTACTTCCTTGTTTCTCTCTCCTCCCTGTTCTACTTCCTTGTTTCTCTCTTCTCCCTGTTCTACTTCATCGTTTCTCTCTCCTCCCTGTTCTACTTCATCGTTTCTCTCTCCTCCCTGTTCTACTTCATCGATTCTCTCTCCTCCCTGTTCTACTTCCTTGTTTCCTCTTCTCCCTGTTCTACTTCATCGTTTCTCTCTCCTCCCTGTTCTACTTCATCGTTTCTCTCTCCTCCCGTTCTACTTCACGTTTTCTCTCTCCTCCCTGTTCTACTTCCTCGTTTCTCTCTTCTCCCTGTTCTACTTCATCGTTTCTCTCTCCTCCCTGTTCAAACTTCATCGTTTCTCTCTCCTCCCTGTTCTACTTCATCGTTTCTCTCTCCTCCCTGTTCTACTTCCTTGTTTCTCTCTTCTCCCTGTTCTACTTCCTTGTTTCTCTCTCCTCCCTGTTCTACTTCATTGTTTCTCTTTCTCCCTATTCTACTTCCTTGTTTCTCTCTCTCCTCCCTGTTCTACTTCCTTGTTTCTCTTTCTCCCTGTTCTACTTCTTGTTTCTCTTTCTCCCTGTTCTACTTCATTGTTTCTCTCTCCTCCCTGTTCTACTTCATCGTTTCTCTCTCCTCCCTGTTCTACTTCATCGTTCTCTTCTCCCTGTTCTACTTTCTTGTTTCTCTCTCTCCTCCCTGTTCTACTTCCTTGTTTCTCTCTTTTCCCTGTTCTACTTCCTTGTTTCTCTCTCCTCCCTGTTCTACTTCATTGTTTCTCTTTCTCCCTATTCTACTTCCTTGTTTCTCTCCCCCTCCCTGTTCTACTTCCTCGTTTCTCTCTCCTCCCTGTTCTACTTCATTGTTTCTCTCTTCTCCCTGTTCAACTTCCTTGTTTCTCTCTTCTCCCTGTTCTACTTCCTTGTTTCTCTCTCCTCCCTGTTCTACTTCCTCGTTTCTCTCTCCTCCCTGTTCTACTTCATTGTTTCTCTTTCTCCCTATTCTACTTCCTTGTTTCTCTCTCCTCCCTGTTCTACTTCCTCGTTTCTCTCTCCTCCCTGTTCAAACTTCATTGTTTTCTCTTTCTCCCTATTCTACTTCCTTGTTTCTCTCTCCTCCCTGTTCTACTTCCTCGTTTCTCTCTTCTCCCTGTTCTACTTCCTTGTTTCTCTCTTTCTCCCTGTTCTACTTCCTTGTTTCTCTCTCTCCTCCCTGTTCTACTTCATCGTTTCTCTCTTCTCCCTGTTCTACTTCCTCGTTTCTCTCTCCTCCCTGTTCTACTTCATTGTTTCTCTTTCTCCCTATTCTACTTCCTTGTTTCTCTCTCCTCCCTGTTCTACTTCCTCGTTTCTCTCTTCTCCCTGTTCTACTTCCTTGTTCTCTCTCTTCTCCCTGTTCTACTTCCTTGTTTCTCTCTTCTCCCTGTTCTACTTCCTTGTTTCTCTCTTCTCCCTTTCTTTCAACAACTTGCATTCTGATTAATCCTAAACAAAAGGCAAGTGCTGTAGATCTAACTTCAGTCTCTAGCAACCTGTGTGACTGGAATTCCCTGAGAATACATGGAACCAGCAATCATAAGCCAATCTCTAGTTGAGATTTTAAAAAGCTTGTTACCTTCAGAAGAATTCAGGCTGCCCAACAAGTGACATCACAGTTTTTGTCCGAAAAGAGTCCCCCAACTGTAGTTGAACAGTGCTGATGAAGGCTGCCGGATGGTAGCCGGAAGCTCTGCTTTCGCCGTCTTTCTTGAGAGTCCGGGTACGAATGTTTGATCAGGTCTTTAGAGTAGACCCGACAAGTAATAGATATATGTTTTCTCGCAAAGCAGTTGTTTATCAGTTTTGCTTATCTGTGTCTGCAACAGCACCCCAGAAAGACACACTGATGTAATCCAAGCTGTTGCTGGCTAATATTTATCAAGTGTTCATGTATACATGTGTTAGAAATGACCACTGACATCTACATTTGAAGAAATGGCCCTTTAATGTTCCATCCAAAGGTCAGAGTTTGAACAGTCATTGAGACTTCTGCACTGCACAGAGCACAAAAATGGCCAGACCTTGTAGTTGTCTGTGAAATCTGGTAAACCTCCATAGATGGGGGAAAAAAAAAAATGAAAAGAAGGAAAAGTGCAGCCTCCGTTTTTTTCTACAACACCCTGACAAAAAAAAAACAACAGGCATAGTTGAATGAAATGGTGACCTCATGTATGCCACATGATGCAAAGTTGCAGATTGTTATCAGAAGACACTGGGTGACCTACAGACTGAATATAGATATCCAGAAGATTGAGTTACTGGCATAATGACAAATCCAAGTCACCCTCCGAGGCTTAATGCAATAAAACCACCTTTATCTAGGAAGATAGTAGGTGACAAATAGACTGAATCCAAATCATCCTGGGTTAGGTTGGGTGATAGAACAAAATGGATCACTGTCCTAAAAACAGTTACATGATTTATGTCAGGTTGAAGACATTAGGAAATAGTCATCACACTGTATCAAAATAACCCAGGAAGAGATAGGGTGTACGGTGTTAAGTTTGAACCGATATCATCTACAATGACAATGGATGATCAAATTGGACTGAATCCTCAACTTCCCATGGAGATAATGGATGACCCACAAAAGACTGAATACAAATAACCCTAGAAATCAAGTGACCCAAATCCAGTCACCTAAATGGAAATCTGTCAGTATTGATAGCATTTACTTCTTCATGGTGTCAAGACCATGAAAAATAACGTTTCAATAATTGTTAGCAAAGTGGGTGGTAGTTTGAAGCAAAATGTTTGGGCAAGAGATTTGGGAGACTGCGTGTTGTATCCAATATGGCTGTGACTGCGTGCTGTATCCAATATTGCTTTGAATGCGTGCCGTATCCAATATTGCTGTGAACAGATGTCTTTTTTCCCCACAGGTGTGTGAAGTCTGTGTCTGGATTAAACAGTGAGTCATAGGGCTGTATGTTTACAGTCCTTTATTGGTGCCGTGTTGCCGTCATCAGGTACACTAGGCCGGGACTGGAATGGAGAGATGGTAGCTTCAATGCACCAAATCCTCAAAAGGGATAGGCGACAGATTCCCATCATTTGGCAGGTTCTAAAGGCTAAACCTGCAGTTTACAGTCTCTGCTGTGACAAAGCCTCTAGACAGAGACATTCATTTGCAATCGGTTAGTGTTGCCAACACAGGGGACCGAGTTGTGTTAGAGTCACAGTGAATTTGTGTCATTCATGTTGGCATTGGATGAATAGATGTCGGGTGCTTTTCAAATGGGGTGCACACTTACACTGGGTCAGCAACTTGGCAATGACTGTCATCAACAGAGGACTGATCAGGTGGTGTCCTGCAAAATTCAGATTAGAACAGGCAACAATGTACACCACTGAAGTGACCTGGCAGCAGTGGATTGCTTCATAACCTTAAGAGTGCTGGCTTCCTGTGGAGAGCTGGTGCTATGATAGGGTGAGCCTGGGTATCGCTGTGTGCGAGAACCAAACGCCACGTGGTTAGAGTGGTGGGAAATCTAATGACCAGGACACACTGACCATTAATACCTGACCTGGCTTTTTTGGTGCCCACAGGAGCAGATTTTTTAATAGTTTTTATCACAACCTGTAAGTCTGTGTCTGACCCTTATGCAAGGTAAACTAGAAGAGGCTCTGCATTAAGTATTTAGTTTCCACAGCCTGTTCTCTACTGTGTATTATCTTTTTAATTTGGGATGATGTCTGCCTTCATTCTTTTGACTTATTAAGTACTTTGGGATTCTGCTTTTCATGTGACTTTTTTCCAAGTCAGCAAATCCTAAGTGACTCCATGGAAAATCACATCCCCTTTAACCATGACTCAATGGGTTAATAGATATGCTGGGCACAGATTTTGAGGGTAGACAGACATTGAGGATAGACATGGAGGATGGGGAAGGCTAGGAAGGGGCAGGACGGGGATAGGTAGGAGGTGTGCTGGATTTGGATTTCAAATCTTCCACTGAAGATGACATTGTGGCCTCATTAAGAAGGCATGACCAGTCATCAATGGACTGCAGAATTAAAAAAATTCTGCTGCTGATTTTTTAGGCAGAAAGGAAGTAAGATAACTGATGTAAGTGTTGACACGCGAGTGTTTGAGGGTTGGTGGTGTGCCTGTAGAGGTTAGCAGCAACCTTTCCATGGTGATGATACTTGGGAGGTCATCAATCTAGTTGAGTGCCTCCCATCTCCAAGTGGAGTCCAGTGGAGACAGCTCTCCGAGTATGACTCCTGTTACGGTACAAAGTGTCTGCAGGAACAAAGTGTCCGCACGCGGACACTTTGTTCCCTGCGGACACTTTGTACCGTGAACTGACATTCAAAGTGTCCGCAGAAATCCTGCGGACACTTTGTTTCACGAGTTGACATATAACTTACAAAAGCGGAACAAAGTGTCCGCAGCCGTTTCAGCCTCAGTGTGAGTGGGTGAATGTGCACGTACACTCCCATGCGCGTGCATGCATGCATGTGTGTGTGTGTGTGTGCGTGCGTGCGTGTGCATGTCTATGTGTGTGTATGCGAGTGTGCTCGCGCGCGCATGTGAGCGTAAAACTAATCTAAACTTTATGCGTTGTTGCACAAAAAAGTAGTCAACAAATTTTAAACAATTAAAAAAAAATTAAGATGCACACACACACACACGCTCGCGCATGGAGTGTACGTGCACATTCACCCACTCACACTGAGACTGAAACGGCTGCGGACACTTTGTTCCGCTTTTGTAAGTTATAGTTCAACTCGCGGAACGAAGTGTCTGCAGGATTTCTGTGGACATTTTGAATGTCAGTTCACGGTAACAAAGTGTCCGCAGGGAAAAAGTGTCCGCGTGCGGACACTTTGTTCCTGCCGACACTTTGTACCATAACAACTCCCCTACTGGATATTTGTAGGTACCTGGCCATCAACAGGGAGAATGATGCAACACCTTTTCCACGCTTATCTTTTTAATAATGTAAGGGTCCCAACAGGTGATTTTATTCCGGTGTGCACTGGGATGGTGTTGATGGTTTTTTCATTCTTAGCTGATCATTTCAACCAATATCTAGGACCCACGCCTACCTTCGGTGTGATCTTTTCTTCTTTGAACTGATATCTGAAGATTTCTGTCCATCCTTTAAGAGAACTTAGGGTGACTCTGTATTCAAACTGATACCACGCAGCACAAGTTTTTTTTTTTTCCTTTTAAGCGCTCAAAGATCAACACAACAAACATTTTCTCCCGCATCATGTGCATCTAGGAAACACAAACTATGCAGTGAGAGTAAGTTAATGGATTGCACGTCAGTATAAGAAAACTGAAATTACACTGTAATATTCATATCAGCAAACAATCAAAGACAAAAATAACATCAAAGGCCCTTTTTTTTTTTGGCTGACCACCATTTCTTCGGATTTTATTTGTGTAATTTGCATGTCGCAACTGTAACAAAGCAAACGATCACTTTTATCTCAACAGCAAAACCAAACAAGTTATTTTTCCTTTTCATCAATAAAGGTACATTGATCACTGCACGGTTCTACTATGTAACATTGAATTGCATGTCTGGTGCAAAGCCATAGTATTTACGTAATAGATGAAAGGACACTTCTAAAAATGAATGTTACACTGATGACAGATACAATTTTCAAACATAAGAATACAGCTACAGGTTTCAAATGAACAGTTAAAGTTGAGATTTCTTGCATAATTACCTGATCTGTCCTCAAAATCCTCCTCTAGAAACGCTTGCACACTGAAATACAATCCCTTTACAGGCAATCAGTACATCTTCCAGATAAGTATATTTTGGTTTGATAACAAGAAAACAATGTTAACTGAGTTGTACTTAATAAAAAAAAATTTTTTTTAAAATTAAAAAAAAAAAAAGAAAAGGGAGAAAGAAATCAAATTCAATTTTTCACGTAGACACTGCTTTAAATGAAAACACACAAACTTTAACATTAGACACCCAGAAAGACTAAAGAAATATGTAACAAAGTAAACAAAAAAAAAATTAACAAAATGAAACCTGATGAAATTTGAATATATTTTACATCAGAAAGAAAATGCGCTGCACAACAATTACATACACAGATACTAATATATATATATATATATATATATATATATATATATGTGTTAATAGCAAAATGGAATGCCAAGCATGGCAGAATACACGCATGCCAACAAGCACTGATACGATAACAAATATAGACTCTTTGACAAACAAAATAATAAACCAGTGATTCTGTAATCAAAGACCATGACGAAACGGCAACTTTTCTTTCTGAGTATTGTTTTCATGGGATATACTGTCTTCTTTACTTTTAAATGGGAAAATAAAACAGGGCTCCTACAGACTCCCAAGAACAAAATTCAGGGAGTTTTCAAGGAGTGTTTATTTTATTTCAAGGCTACAATACTTGCGTAAAAAAAGAAATGGCGGTTTGATTTTTCTGTGTTCAGGTTGATGGAAAAAATCATTTAAAAACAAATTTTTACAAACATCGTCGCGATCCTGGATTGTGGTCTGCTATTTAACCAAGGGAGATGTTTGTTTTTAAATAATTTCTTTCATCAACCTGAATGCAGAAAAATCAAACTGCCATTTCTTTTTGCCACACTAAAGATTTTTGGAGCTGATGGCTTGATTTTCAAAGGTTTTCAAGGAGGTTTGGTCAACAGAACCACATTTTATTGATTTTCAAAGGTTTTCAAGGTCTTGAAATTCACTGTCATAATTCAAGGAGTTTCAAGGAGCGTACGAACCCTGTAAAAAATCACAATACCAGTCTCAATATTGTTATCATTGATACACCGTCTTCTTTACTTTGAAATGGAAAAATAAAAATCAGAATACCAGTCTCAATAAGCAGTTTGGTATTTCTAAGACTGACCCATGTATAAAAAAATACCTGTCTTCCCAAAGACCTTTCATATTGAAGTCCGAATTACTTTCTGATGTGACTTCATAAATGTACTTCACAATTCAGATTCCTTTCACAACCACTGATCAGTTTTCCAAATTTTTCTTATTAAGAATTGACACAACTTTGACCCTATGCACTGAAGCATTATGCTCACGACACTGAACACTAAACATATCCTGCTTAACAGCTAACGGCATTCACTGTGATCACCATCAGGTCGAAAATCTAAGTAATTCTTCTGAACAACAGCCCTGGTGAACAGGTTTTCAGGGATGAGAAAAAGCAGCTGGCTGCTTTTCTGGTATTCTGAAATGGTTTCTCTTACTGTTCCTGTCTTCAAACTTGTCATCATTCTAACAACATGTTTACTTTCACATTAGCGTTCATTGTCCAGGAGTTCTTTAATTTGTAGTCATCTGCCTTGGTCATCTGTAACTCTTAACAACATTGTTTTTATTCAATATTATCCAGCAATGATAAATAGTCAGTGGTGTCTGTAAAACGTGAGACCTGCTGTCTTGTTTGCAACCTGTGAGACTTAATTCATCTCGAGAATGATAATGCCCATTGCAAAATTCCATTTTCAATTAACACTATCAACACAGACCCTCATTCCACTCACTCTATGTGACCAACTAACACTGCAGTCACAGCACTGAAATTCACTCAGGACACCTGACTGACCATTTTTAAATTAATTTTCCTTAAAGCCTAAATCCGACGGTGACTTTATATTTGTACAGTGAAATAGAGCTATCTTTTTTTTCTCTTGATGATAAATGTTTTAAAAGTCAAAATAATTATTTTGTTGTTGTTTGACCAAGTTGAAAATGACATACTTCGAACAACGAGCACAGATTCAGTGCTTGAAGATGCCAACGGGTTGGTTGCTTTCTGTCCTAATTAACCAATGAAATCGACTGTTAGTAGCTTGCTGACTGGCATGATACGATGTAGGAAGGACTGTATCTGTACGCCGACACCACATGTTAAAAGTTCTCCATGATATTCGGTCATATTTATTCTTAGAAGACCGTCGCTATCATTCTCGCGACGTGTCCCGAGTGACAGTTCGCTTGCCGCGAGTCTTTTTGCCACACGTCCCCAAGTGGTAAGTCGGGCGCTGTGATCATTCTCATTTTTGCGAAAAAGTTAAGACTAAAGAACAAACATGTCATTGAAGTTACCATGACGAAATGCAACTCACACACATATATGAATATACATATACATATAAAACATTCCTCAATATCCAGAGCTGGTTAAGGTTGAGGAAAGGGAAGGGAAGGGGTCATGCTGATCTACTCAAAAGGAAAACAGGATCTGGGACCCGATTTAAAAGTCATGCCAAGCTGGGAAGAAATCATTATGTTCCATCCATTACAGCCCTGGGCCAAAGGGAAAAAAATGAGATCGATCAATGGCACCTCCAATGATATTCCAGATTTTTTTTTGTTGCTTTTGTTTTCTTTCATTTTCCACAAAGCACATAGCCAAAAAAACAAACAAACAAAAATGGAACGGGGATGGGGAGGGAATATGTTGTCTTACATAAAAACTTATTAAAAAAAAAATCTAATCCATTCACTATGAGTCTGTTCTGGACTGGACTCATGGGGAGTTTATTCTAGATTGGATTGGTGCAGAGTGCAACATATTTTTATTAAAAAAACAAAACAAACAAAAACTTAAAGTAATAAACAAAAAGCTAGCAAACAAATAATACCAAACGACCTCCCCCCACCCCCCCTGCTAAAAATTTAAAAAAAGTTACAATTTTGAACAAAAAGCGAATCTAAACTGTTCAACATTAGTCTGATTACATGTTAAAAAAACGCACACACAAAAAAAGAACCCAGAACAACAACAACACCTGATAACAATAAACTTTCCAACACTTCAAGGAATCGCATTAATGACCAGTTCTGCTTTTCTCATGCACAACCACTTCATAGCTCAGAGTCCCATCCCCACCCCCACCCTACCCTCCCCAACTTTAAATAACACACTGAAAGAAAAGGCATGAGAAGAGCATGCAGTGTCCAACAACAAAACGAGCTCTAAGTGTTTTTTTTAATATAAATTTTTGGCGTGAAGAACAGCTATAGTGGAGCAAGCTGCATGAGCTCTGCAAGCGATGCTTCAGACGTGCCCAGGTGGGCTGGGTGGCTACCCCACTATGACACTGCATAACACAGGAGATGGGGAAAGGAGGCAGGGCCAGGGAGCATGCAAGAGGCCCAGGACTGTCATGAGAGGTCTCCGAAGGCATTTCTTTGCCGTACTTGGACGCCAGGTTGCGAGACATGTACTGCCAGTACTCCCGACGTATGGTATCATGCTCGTCTGCCATGCCGTGCACAACTGGAACAGATGTTTTCATAATGCTGTTATGCTTTCGCTGGAACTGAAAACAAAAGCCATTCCAAGACGAACACTGATCTGCTTTGTACATACGTTTGCCTTAAATAGTGTCAGACAATTTGAGAAGACAGCCTTCACTCTTTCACCTTCTGATCTCTGTGTCCAAACAAAACAGGCCCATCACCACAGTGATCTTTTGGAGCAAATCTCGCAATCCTGACAAAGTTTCTTCTATCTATAGTCCCTGGGCATTGCTCGTGACATAGTGAATCGTATCCATGAGATATACTGGAACTAGTAACCTGCACGGTCAAAGCCATTGATGAAATGAAGTGGACAGACTCAAGCACTGAAAAGGGTGGAAAGTGCAGACTTGCCAAGGCTGGTGTGTCTTCCATTATGTCCTAGTACTACATTGCCATTAGATTTTGGTCAAACAGAACAAAAACCATCAGCTTGCACATATTTGAAACGGTACAGACCATACCATCAAAATTGAAAAAAAAAAATCATCAGTGATGAACATAGCAGTTCAATTCCAAAGGGGAACATTCACCGCACATAGACACACACAGAGTGAGATATTATGCTAAGTATATGGATGGTCTAAATGCTCAGAAAGTTAAAGACTGAAATATGTTGGGTCACAAAGAGTATACGTATTTAATTCCAGGTCAATATATGCACAGCAGATTTACCATATTGGTTGTAATTTTCCAGTAAGTAAACCCCACCTAACTAATGACTTTTGTATTATCATAGATATGCTTTATCAGTTTTGAACTGCAATGTTAATGGTAAGTAAAAAAAAAAAAAAAAAAACCAAGCAGAAGGTGCCGGGGGGGGTGGGCAGGTTAGGAGGTGGGCTGAAGGGGAGGTGGAGATGCAATGGGAGGGTTAAGGACCAGGTAAAGCCCGGTTAAAAAGTGATAATCAAATATGCTCTAACACAAATATGCTCTAACACATTTCTCATAGGATTACAACAATAACTCTGCATGTGTGTATTAAGAGTTGCATATGACCAACATCTAATTGTACAGGTGTTAATGCTGCATAATGTGTGCATACATGCACACGGTCATGTTTTCAAAGAAAACCTATTTGTTCAAAATAATCACAGCCCCTCCCCTCCCCTCCTCTCCCTCCCACACGTGCAGTCTCTCTCTCTGGAGAGACCAACCCCCCCCCCCCCCCCCCCCCCCCCCCCCCCCCCAAAAAAAAGTGCCAGTGCCCAGGCACCCCATACCTGGAGAGCCTTCTGCAGGACGCCCTCGGCATTGTCACAGCCCAGCTCCAGAATCTCCTCATAGGTGTCCCACCATGCAGGCCAGCAGATGGGGGACCGCGTGCCTTGCTCGTACAGCTGGTTGCAGAACTTGTCAAGGCCGGGGTACTGAGACAGCTTGCGGTCCTTCAGCACCCTGTCACCACATGGTACTAACGGGTAAACGGCTGGCTATCATGAACAGTACCAATGCCTTGGAAGCAAAGAAGTCCTTTTTTTTTTTTGTTACGCTGATCGATGAGAATGAGGATGATGAAGATGATGCTACGAATATCCATTCTGATTTGAGACTACATGACAGGGCTGTTCTATATGCTTACTTTTATAATATATCCTGGTATCAACCAGGCCCGAGAGATACAGACACCTGCAGTGTTGGTCAGGAAATTTGAGCAACACTCTCAGAGAGGCATCCATTTAGTGGATCACATTCAACTGTGTGGTCCCACTCTTCCCGACTGAGCCCGTGGCAAACTCAAATCTGGGAAAGAGCTGGTCGGGGCAGAAAATACCCATGTGGCTCTAATGGAAATCAAGCCCATAACCTCCCAGCCGGGCCTCTGCAATGCAAATCACTTCACCATAGTGGCTGGTAGCAAACAAGTCCTTGATCATGATCCTGACTGAAGCACTAACACTTTGCAGAAAATTAAAAAAAAAAAGGAAACAAATAACGATAACTAAGTCACATCTGAGTTCCTGTATTCTCTAATGATGTGTGAATGAATTAGAGCTGACTTCTTTTTCTTAAAAGAGAAAATGCTGCCTGGAATTTTGCGTATCAAAAATCTAGTGTTTCATCGTCTTTATTTTCCGCTTAATGTAAATTTTCTTTTAATTGATTTACACCTAAAAAATTTGACTTCAAATAAATATCATCATAAATTTAAAAAAAATATCGATGCAAGTTTTTTTTTTTTTAAACAATGTTGAAAACAAAATAGGCTGATTAAAACACATCATGTCAAAAGCATGGTGAATTAAGAAAATAAACTCTCAAAACCTTTTACAACAGTGCAGTTATTTTGGCTGCAATTTGTTGAATATTATGAATATGCATCATATATGAGAAAACTGGCGACAAATGTGCTTGCTTTTACCTTGAAATACACATCCATCTGAAATGACTCTACTGTCTTATATCACACCATTTCCAGTTGCCATTCATAGATGAAAACACTGTTGATAAATTTACAAAGTAGTAATTTGTACAGAACATTCAATGAAGCTTGTTCAGGCAAAACAGTGTGTTGGAATTATGCCTACTGGCTTCAAACGAACATGGAACTGTACAATGGCCATTGCATTTCAAGTTTCAGCAAACTAAAGAATGTGGCCATTTCTGAATGTATTCTTTAAACCTCCCCCTGGCAAAGTTTAACACATTTCTGAATGTATTCTTTAAACTTCCCCCTGGCAAAGTTTAACACATTTCTGAATGCATTCTTTAAACCTTCTTCCTCTGGCAAAGTTTAACAGATTCCAAAATTATTCTTCACTAAATGTAAGGCCATACTTGACTTGGCTATGAGTCAGAAGTGTGAAAATTTGGCTAACACTCAACAATTAGTCCTCTTAAGTCATCAAAGTGATAAAGTTATATCAGTCTTATTCCAGATTTCTTAGATGATGTTGTTGACGAAAACTGTTGACAAAACTCACGAGATAATGTTGACTATAAAGTTTACTTTTTTCTCTTCTTCTTCTTTCTTTTGTTTTGATTTGGCAGATGATGACAGAATATCCAAAACTAACTGCAACTGAAATTTAACCACAATAGTTTCTTTGGACTGGTCAACTGCAGAAACTTTTTTTATCACAGTTACCACCACCTAGATGGTAGACAATCATTTTTGTAAAGATGAATATTATACAAAAGCATTTTGAAAATTATGCCTGAAAGTGATACTCTACTGTTAAGTTTTTGAGATCAGGTCAAATTTGATTCATAACTTGCTAAAGATGATGCTCATCAGTCAAAAGTGAGTTTCAAAAACAAAAAATATGGGACTGGAATAGCATAGAGTAAGTGGATCAACCTACCCTTTCAAATAGTTCCAAGAACTCTCATTGTTGGCTGCCTTCTTGATAAAATCCTGAACATACCTGAAACACAAAAAGACATCATCACATTATAATTTTCAAAACAGCTAAACAGCTGCAATGTTCTTTTTCAGTATCATAAACCTGCCAAGTTAAGCTCACAGGGATAAGGGGAGCGTCACTTGCAGAAGCGATGATGCAGGTAACACTTACATAACATTTCTCAGCTTTCAGGCACATAAATCAACATTAGCCTCATCATTCAATCCAGACGCCTATCATCTCATAATGAGCTTGCTCAAATGCAGTGGATCTTCCATTAAGATGAATGAGAGCAACCAGTAAGAAGATGGGAACTGTTTCAATGATTAATTTTGTTCCCTGGATCAATGACATTTTTCTTCTGCAGTGGATGGTTAAATTTCTGCCTAGGAAATCAGCAGAACTGATCCCAGGTATGTTCGCTTGCATATTTCTAGTTTTCTGCATGGAAGCTCTGGATTTACCCAATTTCTACATTCAAGCATTAGATCAAAAACTGCGGCCAATTCTTTTAGAGCAATGGCTTTGGCCGTCAAACCCTGTTCTCATGGAATTAACCCTCTTGTATTCAGATTCTCTGAGGCCAAATTCCCCCTAGTTTTCAGATTCTTTTGGTGCATTTAGCCATAAAATGGGTATGTGCAGTTCAGGCTTCACCACAACCAAGAATAAACCTCTAGAGCTATGAAATTCTGCATGTATGGTCACAAGGCTTTGTTCTATACTGTGAGCAAGATTTTGTGTGTCTCGAGGTGAAAGGTCGTGTCACTGTCACCAAAATGTCACCCAATGTGTCACATGCGATGGTGACAATTCTAATACAGCACACCAACATGCAGTTATCCCATGCACATGCATGTTAGTGTTGTAAAATGAAAGTTGGGGCCTACCTGAGATGATCTGTCTTCTGTCCACCCGTTCAGTCCCCACAGGTAATCCACAGAATGTCACACACAACTAGTGAATTGTCACTACTGAACAGTTACTCTAAGTAAACTCAAGCACGGTTCATCATTGTTTTTCTGTAACTGTTCTAAGCACTTTATACATGTCCATATGTATTTACACAATGTATAGCTGTACAGCGAGGATATTGAGTACAGTGTCACTGCCAGTGTCATCGAAGCACTGTCATTACAAACTACAGGTAAGCACATATACACGTACACACAAACACAGAGACTAGTGAACTGCCCTACTGTTGAAGAAGCGTGTTTTGGGCATAACTTCGCTGACCCAGGGATCGTTGAAGCGGCGATCGCGTGACCAGTAGCACCATAGACGTGGCAGACGCCTAATCCCCATCATAATGAGTATAGAGACATAGGCCCGCATTTCGTCAGGTGTTGTGTCAAACCATAGGGAGTCAGGTGTGCCCTTAGCTGCTTGTCGTTGTTGAGCGTACCTGTTGGTTTCTACTGCTGCTAACTGAAAAAATGTGAGGGGTATAAACAAAAAGAAATAATCGAGAGGGGTGGCAGTGTTCGGCAGTGAATGCGCAGGGCCTGTCGGCTGTTGGAATGCGGCCACGTTGGCAGGATGTGTAGCCGGTCGCCATGTGGTTTGCAGAGCAGCGAGCGGCACGTTGTCTTCGGGGTCACTTTCAACATTTTCCTCTCCTTCATCGGTGCCAATTTCAACATCACTCTCTTCTCCTAACTCTCCATTTTCAAACTTCTCTACTTCTTGCAAAATTTGATCCCACTCCTCCGCAGAATAATCAGGAATATCATCAAACTCGCTGTTGTTAGCAGACGACGCCATTGTGAAAATCGGTCAGTCTCACGCACGACTGTTCGCTCGCAGTTTCTCCCCTCTTTTTGTGAATGGAAGTGGTACCAGCATCCAAAAATAGTGGTGCCAGATTGCTGGGCTCTAGTGGGAAATCCCCAACAACTTTTATTGGCTCTCCGAACATTTTCACGGCGTCAGCACGTGATGGAAAAGTACCGTACACATGCGGCCCCGCTACTCCCGTTTGCTCCCGTTATGAAATCTAGAGCGCAGTCTGAGCACTCCCGTCTGCTCCCGTTACGAAAACTAGAGGGTTAATGATTCTCTGAATTAACGAGGGAATGAATGGATTCATCTCATCACTGAAAAACAAGACGCCTTCTCAGCCACTTACTTGACTTCTCTTTTCACCACTTCGTCAGTGAAGCCCGTGGTGTTGGACACCACGAAGTGTCGCTGGTTCCAGGCCGAGTTGTTGCGCAGGTCTTCCTTCAGGAGGCTGTCCACGTAGGCCAGCTCCTTGTCCCACAGGCTGAACTTCTGCAGCACCCACTGTCTGCATGCAGTAACAGACACACACTGTACATACACATCCAGCATGTTAACAGCAACTATTCTTTACAAATACATTTCAAAAGAATTCTCAGTGCTCTGAATATAGAAGGCAAGTGATTGCTTGTTCTTCGTTTTCACTGTCCTGAATGTTGTTTATCTTGCCTGAAGAAGAGCTAGATGGTCAAAATGTGTCATGTTTTGTCCTATAATTTGTTTGTCCCTATTGTTCGGCGGACTTTCTAACAATTCTTTTTAATACTTTTCAATTTCTGCCCGCAGTCACGTCACTTTGAAATTACCTTTACAAAAAAAAAAAAAAAAAAAAAAAAGGTGCTTAACAGTCATGGTGCTGACAACTATGGTGTAACACGTAGTCAGCACCATGACTGTTAAGTTTTCTCTCTATACCTTCCAATTATTTCCCACCCATTCTCTGGAGATGCTCAGATCCTATCAATCAAAACTCATCTAATGGCCCAGTAGTGAATGCATCCATCTAAGAAGCAGAAAACCCAAGGTATGTGGCTTGAGTCACACATGGTCAAACCTTTTCTCCCCTTCACTTTATCTTTTTGTCTTTTACATGATTTTTTTTTTTCCGATCTCCTACATTTCCATCTCTTCCTTGATTGCTTGCTGTGTTTTCTTTTTCCTTCATTTCGTTTTCTTCATTCACACCTCATGCAACATTTTTCCTACTGACCACACATTCAAAGAGGCCAGAAAACTGAACTCGTTCAGGTGAATTGTATTAGCAATGCTCTCTGGGAAAGAGAGAGGAGACTTCATGACAGCACTGCAATGAAATATCTAACACCTGCACAGAAAACAACATTCCCCTGAGCTTAAAGCAAAATGCCATTAAAGAAAAAGAAAGAAAGACAAAAGCTACATAAAGAAAAAGCACATAGATATCAACAAAGCTAAGAATTCCTTCCTTGGCATTCAGAAAAAAAAAATATGAAAGGAAAACATTTATAAAAAAAAAGAAGAAGCAAATCAAGGTTTCCTGCCCTATGCGACCCATAGCAAACCAAAAGACAGCGCCCCATACTGAACCAAAAGACAGATTTTTCTGCATAAAATCATCCTGTGCAACGGATGACAGTTTCAGGGTCAGTGCAACCTGTGTTGTCCACTGTGACCAGTTCTGGGTCATGCTGCGACCTACCGGTGTTGCCAGGCATGGTAGTTCTTGGCGTCGTCACGCAGAATTCTCTGCGTGAAGTCCAGCTCCTGACTGGGGTCTTCCAACCACTCCACCAGCACCTTGCGATGATGCCTGCACACACACAGTGACGACCCACTTCCACTGATGGCCGTCGCTCTTCAACACTATCTGTACCAACTGATACGCATCATTCTATGACACAATCTCCATGCACTGATACAGTGATAGTCATCATCCTACAACTCAACCACATTCTATATCAACTGATATGCATCATTCTGTGACACAATCTCCACTGACTGATAGCCATCATCCTATGACTCGACCAACACCAAGTGGTCTTGAGTTAATTTTTGTCACTCATGCAGATGCATCATTCTCAGACGTGTACTCGAAAAGTGCTTGGCACAACTGACTATAAGCTTGTATTTATGCTTGAGCATTTACTCACTTACTATGACACTGAAACCCCACAGAAGAAACTCGTTTTCTAATTTGCATGAAAGAATCATAGCAGGTACAAAAACTCATGTATACTGTATGTAGTTAACAAAGTTTGATTGAACCATAAGCTTTTCTTCTCTCTCTCCTTTTTTCTTTTTACATACATTTTAAGACGTACATGAAATGTCCCAAATTTTACTATTTGGCAAATACTGTGCAGGCTGAGCATACTGTTCAGTCATTTAGAGAGAGCAATGCTGAACCTGGAACTGAATATCTGGCAAGAGTCCTGGTCAGATCTGACAAGGCAAAGTCAACTTTACACACAAAAAAAGGCTGAGAAGCAGCACAAACTAGCTAGACAGCAATCACTGCCTAGATCCTGTAGGTCAAATTCAGTGAAAAGATGTTTGTGGTCAGCAGTCCATTCAGTTTAAGCCTTTGATCTCTTTCCAACCTGCTCACACATGGCCTTCAGGTGAGGCTATCCTAGGGGCCACGGTCAAAAACAATGACTATCTTCCTTCTCTGAAGTGGAAAGGGGGGGGGGGGGGGGGCATTTCCTTTCTGCCCACTCCTCACCATCCCCCTCCCCAATGTTGTCCCCAGTTTGGACCAAATATTCCTTCAGATCAATTTTGTTTTTTGGGGGGATCCTGATAATATAGTGTAGTTCCACGCTAAGATGGGATAAAGCATTTGTTTGGACAGGTAAGTATATCTTAAAACTACCACTTGGTTGGTGGCTACCAGAGAGGCCCAGAAAATAAAATCTGTGACACAAGCAATAAAGAAATTTTTTCAACAGTCTCATGTATTTTTGAGTAATATCAACATTGTGACAGGACAACGCTTTCTAAATATGGACACATTTTTCTTTGGATTACCTTGGCACAATTTGTGCTGGGAATTTTTGTAAAATAATTCCCAATACTTTCTATACAAGCTTTTAAAATTAGTTCTCTCATGTTTCACATTCTTCTACTTTCCATAAAAAAAACGTGTGGGTTTACCTATGTAGTATTAATATTACTCATAAAAGAGCTCTAAAACAGAATAACATAAAACAGCCCTAAAGCAGAGACTTTGTAGAGATGGCCATCTTCCCTTTGATTTGAAGCACATTTCTGTGTGTCTACTTCATTTTAAGTAGCACTTTAGGAGCTCTTTAGGTAGACTGGGACCATACACGGACAGACTGAGCCTTCAAACGGTATGATGTCGACAAGCTCACCATGCATGCAGAATGGACCATGTCACTCAGAGCAGACTTACCAAACCTGGTAATTCTTTGGGTGATCCTCAATAACAGCTGTGATGTAACGCATCTCCTCGGTCAGGTCTTTGTCCAGCTCGGCCAGAACCGTGCGTCGGTAGTGCCTTCCATCAATGATCGGTTTTATACATCAGTGCACAGAACATGTTGCTGCATTCATGTACAATAACCGTCAATAAAACTGCGTCAAATCATATATATTCTAGTGATCTATATTATTTTCTATTCCAGCTGAGCTTCGTAGGGACAATATATCACTTATTTCTTGGACACACATATAAACAAACAATAATAAAAGCATAATCTACTCTTAACAATGACATTCGCTGTACCTTTTATGTGTTTGTGTGTATATGCATGTGCAAATACCAGTGCATGTGGTGTGTGTGTGTGTGTGTGTGTGTGTGTGTGTGTGTGTGTGTGTGTGTCACTGTGTGTGTGTGTGTGTGTGTGTGTGTGTGTGTGTGTGTGTGTGTGTGTGAGTGTGTGTGTGTTTACCTGTTCAAATTCATAATTTTCTCCTGTTGTATTCTAAGCATTACAACATAAATCAATCATCGTTTGTGAAAATTTAAAACATTCTTTCAAGCATGAAATTATCAAATATATCTATAAAAAAAAGTCAACTGATTCTTTAAAAACATAAACATAACACCTTTAAAACACTTGCTGCATAAACTCTTAAACTGCTTTTTATCAAACTATTGTGATCAAAGGATATAAAAAAGGTAGAAAAAACACTTGAACCCACTTGGGAGGAGAAGACTGGGTACTTCGGTTCGTAGACCTTCAAGCAGCTGAAGAGAGCGGGTGCAGCTTAAACACAAGTCACTGTCACTGCAGGAAAAAAAATTATGATGTCGATGGAATATCTCAGTGCGAAATACATTATACGTATGGATATCTGAGGGGGGTGGGGGGTGGGGGGTGGGGGTGGTAGTTGGAGAAGAGGTGAGAAAGAATCTAGATAGTGAGGGGAAGGGGGATGGTGAAGATGAGGGGGGGGGGGGGGGGGGGGGGGGGGGGGGGGGGGGGGGGGGAGCAAATTGGAAAAATGGGGATGGGGATGGGTAGGGATAGCTGTGATTTGATCTAGTCTTTAATGTTGAGGCCATCTGGCGCTGTGGTACCCAGATGGTGGATGATCTTTTTCTCCATGTTTTTTCTCTTCAAAAAGTCTCCCATGCTGTTGCCCCAAAACTACTGCAATGGAGAAGTGGCTGATGTTGTGGAGGTCAGTGTTGAAGTGGGCTGCCACAGGGGTTTGTTTTCTCTGGAGGATGCTGTCCCTGTGCTCCTTGCAGCGCTCCTCCAGTGTGCGGTAGGTCTCACCTACATAGAGACGCCGCATAGGCTACAGTGGACTATGTAGACCAAGTCACTGGTTCGGCAGTTGAAGCTGCTCTTCATGGCGAACTGGCGTCCTGAGGGCCCCTTGAAGGTGAGTGTCTTCGTATGAGAAAGGGGCAACACTTGCACTTCGGTTTATCACAGCAGCTGTTGTCAAGGGGGTGACGGTCCTGAGAGCTGTAGGTTTGAAGGATGACCTAACGAGGTCGCCAAGGTTTCGATCTCGTTTGAAGCCATCCGTGGGGGGGGGGGGGGGGGGGGGGGGGGGGGGGGGGGGGTTCTGGAAGGTCTTTCCAACTCTGGGGTCAGTCTGCAGGATGGGAAAGTTCATGAAGAGAATTTTCTTCACTTCCAGGTTGTGAGGGTGGTAGGTCAGCGTCAGGAGGGTGCGATCATTGTGATCTTCCTTTGTTTTTGGTGTTAAGGCCTGCTCTCTGGGATGTCCTTGGCCTGGTTCAGTGCCTGTTGATCAGCTCATCGGGGTATCCTCTTCTTTTGAAGAAGCTGATCATCTGGGCTGCCTGGGTGTGGAAGTCTTCCTCGTTGCTACACAAGCGTCTGAGGCGGAGGAACTGGGAGAATGGAAATGGCGCGTTTGGTGGCAATTGGATGGCTTGAAGAGTAGAGAAGGTAGGAATGAGGGTCTGTGTTCTTGTAGTGGACTGAGGTGGAGATGGTTAGGTTGCCAGGTGTGATCATGAGTTTGATATCCAGGAAGGGAAGAGAGCTTTCAGATATTTCGTACGTGAACTTCAGAGATGGGTGAAAGGCATCAGCAAAGCTGATGAAGGACAGCAGTTCGCTTCTGTCCCCTGTCCACAGGCCCACACAGTCGTCAATGTAACGGCGAAAGAGGGCTGGCATGGGGCCACTGTATTGTCGGAAAATTTGGGACTCACGTAGCCGACGAACAGGCACGCATAGCTGGGACCCATGCGTGTTCCCATGGCCACTCCACTTGTCTGCTGATAGTGCAGTGACCAAACTGGAACGAGTTCAGCGTGAGTACCAGTTCCGCCAGGCGAAGGACGGTGGGCACATGGACTTTGTAGGTGTTGTGGTTCAGGAAGTGCTTGAGGGCAATGAGACCATCCTTGTGGGGAATGTTGGTGTAGAGTGAGGTGATGTCCATGGTGAAGAGCAGAGGTTCTCGTTGATCTGGTAGATGGAAGTTACGGAAGAGATTCAGGGCATGGTTTGTGTCCTTGATGTATGTGGGAAGTTTCTCCACAAGTGGCTGGAAAAGCCGGTCCAGAAAAGCAGAGAGTTGAACGGTGGGGCAGGAACAGGCAGACACTATAGGCCTCCCTGGACTGTCTGGCTTGTGGATCTTAGGAAGCATGTAAAAACTGGATTCTTTCGGTTCTTTGGTGATGGCTCTTGTTGCCTCTGGGGGAAGGTGGTTCTTGGAGATCGCTTCCTTTACAGTTCGGCGTACGAGGGCATTGTCTCTCTTGGTAGAGGATCCACTCATGGGGGTGTAGTAGGCTGTGTTTGACAGCTGTTTCAGGGCTTCTTCCTCATACAGATCCTTGCGCCAAACAACCAACGCGCCCGCCTTTGTCTGCCTGTTTGATGACAATGTCTGTTCGTTGTTTGAGTTCATGAGAGCTTGCTGCTCTGCCTGGCTAATGTTGGATCTCTTCTGGGGTTTTGGACTCACTTGAGCAATCTCGCGCTCGCACTGGTCAATGTAGTAGTCGAGGGCTGCTGACTGGCCTGGTTTGGGGTCCACAAGCTGGGTTCTCGAGGAAACAGGTTGGTCAAATCATGGGGGTCTGGGGCCAGGTCACGTGGCAGTGACGTGTCCTCGAAGAAAGCAGCCAGGCGGAGGCGTCTGAAGTACCTTTCACAGTCAAAGAGCATGCTGGATTTATTGGCTTGACGCTGGCGGGGGACGAATTTCAGTCCTCTCGAAAGGAGACGGCGCTGTGCCTCTGTTAGTAGAAGATCTGTGGAATAGTGATGACGAGTTTAGGGTTGGGTGAAGGTTGTTCGGTGGCTGTTGCTGACTTGGTTGGATGAGGCAGCAGCTTGGACAGTTTTTTGGTTTTGGTCTGCTTCAGTGTTGTATACAGATCTTGGTTGACTCTCTGGGTGTTGGTGACAATGTAGTGTGATGTCGACTTGTCGCAGAGAGAGCGAAGTTGGCTTTTCAAGTGGTGTAGGCGATGGTCAATTGAGGCGATTCTCTTGTCATATGCTGTGAGCTCTGATTCCATCAATGAACGACCAGCCTTCGTGAGGATCTTTTTGAAGAGTTTTCTGAAGAGCCACTTGCTGGATTGAAGTGCAGTCGAAAACCGTTTGGAACAACGCGGCGGTGGAGGCAGGTGCGGATGAAGGCAGCATGGCTTGAAAACCTTGTCTTGTCGAGTACAGTCTTCAGGTAGGACACAGCAAGGGACTGAGGGAAAGACTGGACATCACCTCACTCTACACCAACATTCCCCACAAGGATGGTTCATTGCCTCAAGCACTTCCTGAACCACAGCACCTACAAGGTCCATGTGCCCACCATCCTTCGCCTGGCGGAACTGGTACTCACGCTGAACTCGTTCCAGTTTGGTCACTTGCACTATCAGCAGACAAGTGGAGTGGCCATGGGAACACGCATGGTCCCAGCTATGCGTGCCTGTTCGTCGGCTACGTGGAGTCCCAAATTTTCCGACAATATAGTGGCCCCATGCCAGCCTCTTTCGCCGTTACATTGACGACTGTGTGGCCTGTGGACAGGGGACAGAAGCGAACTGCTGTCCTTCATCAGCTTTGCTGATGCCTTTCACCCATCTCTGAAGTTCACGTACGAAATATCTGAAAGCTCTCTTCCCTTCCTGGATATCAAACTCATGATCACACCTGGCAACCTAACCATCTCCACCTCAGTCCACTACAAGAACACAGACCCTCATTCCTACCTTCTCTACTCTTCAAGCCATCCAATTGCCACCAAACGCGCCATTCCATTCTCCCAGTTCCTCCGCCTCAGACGCTTGTGTAGCAACGAGGAAGACTTCCACACCCAGGCAGCCCAGATGATCAGCTTCTTCAAAAGAAGAGGATACCCCGATGAGCTGATCAAACAGGCACTGAACCAGGCCAAGGACATCCCCAGAGAGCAGGCCTTAACACCAAAAACAAGGAAGATCACAATGATCGCACCCTCCTGACGCTGACCTCCACCCTCACAACCTGGAAGTGAAGAAAATTCTCGTCATGAACTTTCCCATCCTGCAGACTGACCCCAGAGTTGGAAAGACCTTCCAGAACCCCCCCCCGGGATGGCCTTCAAACGAGATCGAAACCTTGGCGACCTTCTAGTTAGGTCATCCTTCAAACCTACAGCCTCTCAGGGCCGTCACCCCCTTGGCAACAGCTGCTGTGATAAACCGAAGTGCAAGTGTTGCCCCTTTCTCAATACGAAGACACTCACCTTCAAGGGGCCCTCAGGACGCCAGTTCGCCATGAAGAGCAGCTTCACCTGCCAGACCAGTGACTTGGTCTACATAGTCCACTGTAGCCTATGCGGCCGTCTCTATGTAGGTGAGACCTACCGCACACTGGAGGAGCGCTGCAAGGAGCACAGGGACAGCATCCTCCAGAGAAAACAAACCCCTGTGGCAGCCCACTTCAACACCGACCTCCACAACATCAGCCACTTCTCCATTGCAGTGGTTTGGCGCAACAGCATGGGAGACTTTTTGAAGAGAAAAAACATGGAGAAAAAGATCATCCACCATCTGGGTACCACAGCGCCAGATGGCCTCAACATTAAAGACTAGATCAAATCACAGCTATCCCTACGCATCCCCCTCCCCATTTTTCCTATTTGCTCCCCCCCCCCCCCCCCCCCCCCCCTCATCTTCACCATCCCCCTTCCCCTCACTATCTAGATTCTTTCTCACCTCTTTTTCCAACTACCACCCCCACCCCACCCCTGCAGTATATCCATACGTCATAATGTATTTCGTCACTGAGATATTCCATCGATGTCATAACTTTTTTCCTGCAGTTACAGTGACTTGTGTTTAAGCTGCACCCGCTCTCTTCAGCTGCTTTGAAGGTTCTACGAACTGAAGTACCCAGTTCTTCTCCTCCCAAGTGGGTTCAAGTGTTTTTTCTACCTTTTTTTTTATATCCTTTGTGAAAGAACCCAGGCAGTCAAAACTTTTTATACCCTATATTTGTGATCAGTTTGTTGTTTGTTCCAGCTGACACACACAAGACTAAATCAGGGGACACTTTTTCCACTTACTGTTTGTGTGTATCAAACAGAAAGGAATACTTGCTATCCACTGAAATAAAGATTCTTCATCCCTTTCTGTTACAGCAACTTAACTGAAAATCTGTGGTTTCATCAACTAATGAATGCTTAGGTAGCCAGTGGACCTTCAAACACATGTGAAAAGGTAAAGGTCCACTCAGAAAGTTTTCAGTCTGCCTCTGTGATGTCCACTACCTACAGCACAGGGAGCCATGGCGAGATACAAACTCCTACACGTCAAGCTTATGACACTGATAACTGGAAAATAGCCAAGCAGTTATCCATGATGTGCACTCTTACGACAATACAACGATATTGCAATGCACAACAGTTAACCAGTTATCTGTGATGTGCACTCTTATGACAATACAATGATGTCGCAATGCACAACAGTTAACTAGTTATCCATGATGTGCACTCTTACGACAATATAACAATATTGCAATGCGCAATAATTAACTAGTTATCCATGATGTCTTCTCTTAAGATAATACGACGACATCGCAATGCGCAAAAGTTTAACTGGCTCACCACACAGAGTAGTTGGCTGGATTCAGGTCGGCAGCATCTTTCGTCAACTGAAGCACCCTATCCGACTTCTCCTCCATGGCAACCACCGCTCGAAAGTAGTCGTACACATCCTTGACTGCCAACAGAACAAAATCCTGATGGTTTTGGGAAGAACTTGGGATGATTCAATTAGAAAAAAAAAGATAAAAAATAAAGGAATGATAAAAAAAAAAAAATCACTGCATGACTTCTTTTCCGTTTCATTTCATCAGCAAATGACTTTAAGCTTTTAAAGCCAAGCGAAATCTGTACATAGATAGTGATTTTCCCTTGTGAAACCTAGGAACAAACTGAAATATAAAAGTAAATAAATCAATACAGTATATGTGTAAAATTTGAGTACATACACCTTTCTACTTTTAATCAAAGGAAACTCTTCATATTTACACGGAGCCTTGTGTAAAACCTAGGACAAACGTAAGGTTGTAAACTGCTTTTCTGCATAGGGTATTCAGACCCCAGCTGAATATTTCTGAGGCTTTTTCATACCCTCCGTCCCATTAGAAAAGGGGGTTTTCATAACCTTAGAAAGATCAGCGGGGTTAAACCTATAATCAAGCCATTTCACACTTAAGGTTCTCTGCTGTGACACTGCAGTAATGGTATTATAATAACAGTGTGTATGGATTTGGCAGCCAGCGTGTTCAAGTTAAAACTGTGATGGGACTGGCTCACTATGCAGTGAGGTGATGGACTGACAGTAGTGAGAGCCAATGCCATGGTGGGTATACTAGGGACAAAATCATGTTTGAAACAGCAAGCTTCACAGTGTTCAGTCTTCAACTTTCAAAACAGACCTGGATCTGAAGACTAAGAAATTGCTCAGTTTTAACCTACCCGAGTTTTCTTATGGCATAGACTGTTGTACTAGGAAACAAAAATAAAACATAATATGAATGCTTTTGACTGAACTTTGACCTTGTAAAATGCATTGTGTGCTTCTGGTAACTGAGTATGTGATGCCATTTCTTTTCACTTCTACTCTGAAGACCAATTCACACGCAATCACAGTTACTGAAACACATGCTGAAAGTAAACACTTGTATCGGTCTCCACTACCCCAAGCCTAATGGTTAAATCTGCATGTCTGGAGCCAGCATTTTTCACTGTCTTTCAGATTTTCAGACATAGAATTTTGTGTATCCCTTGCATATGCAGCATTTTATGTTTAACTTTTTTTTCATGTTGGGGATTAAGTGACACAGAATTTGAAAAAACAAATACAATAGTGTGTGTGATGACACTGACTGTGGTCATCACCACTGCAGAGGGATTAAAAAAAACAAAATCAGACCACTGCTGTCATTCCTTACAGAAAATAAAACAGACTGCTGCCTTATGGGAAAAAAAAAAAGAGGAAAATACAAATAAATACACAAACCAAGGTGGAAAGGAATGTAGATTCTACATACAATTCAATCAGACACATTGTCGACAGCAGCAGACAAAAATACACAAAATAATATTCCTGTGATGCCCCTGTGATGCCAATCAGATGTGTGTTTATGTGCATTTCCTTCCTTTTAAAATCAAATCTGTGAAGAAGAATGTACCTTAAAACTGCAAAAATTAAAAAAAAACCACTCTCAGCAGAGTGT
>CM031597.1:100607339-100617339 GCA_018398815.1 Conus ventricosus | reverse complement strand
ATATATATATATATATTATATATACCCACACACACACACGAGGATCTTCTTCTGCCAGTCTTTCACCAAAAGCAATGTTTATTCGTTTATGTCACAAGCTGCTCTGTCATGTCTTACATAAAATACTACAAGTAACCCCCTTAAACTGTTTTCAAGTCCGCATGACTTTTCATTGCATCACCCCCATGCTTAGGTCTGTTAATGAAGTAAAGCTTAACTTTGATGTTTTGTGTGACCCATTTAAAGTTACAAGGTTCTGTAACTACTGATAATACACAGATAATCATATCACTTTAACTTAATGTCATTAACAATTGTGCATCTTGAAGAGAAAGAATGACTGAATTTTTGTGTGTTATGTTATGTATGCACAGACAAAAAAAAAGGGCACTGGGCAGCCCTCTTCAGGGCATTATATGGCTGTGGGCTCTCATAATTCATCTCATCTACTTCTCACATTCCTGTGTGTTTGACACTTTTAAAACTGAAGGTCAACTGGTGAAGTCTGCAACTGGTCAGCACTTCTTTTTCTTCATTTTGTTTCACTTTCAGTCAACCAATTAACTAATGAATAAGTTCACCACTTTTCCCACTTTTTTTTTCATCATTTATTTTAACTCAGACATAAACACACATCTGGTATGGTGTGCGCGCGCTTGCGTGGGTGCGTGCGTGCGTGTGTGTGTGCATGCTTGCGCACGCGTTTGCATGTATTGTAGTATGTACTGATCTAAAAGAAATTAGTTGTGAGAGAAAACAAGTGAAGGCTAACACACACATACACACAGAGCCCATGTTTTCCTCCTGTGTCAAACTGGTCTTTTTTGCTGTACTGCTCTAAGACATGAAGGAAGACCAAAGCAATGCAGCAAAAGATCCAGACTTTCGATTAACAACTGTGTGTGACACAGGCAGTGACCAGACAGACTTTCATCAACACCTGTCTGAGACACATGCAGCTGTCTGACAAAGTCTGCAATAACAAGCTATAACGGCAGGAGAGGAGCCATATAATTTACCACACAAAATGTGGATGGTCTTGGCCTCCATAGCTCATTAGGACAGAGACATCCAATCTTTGATTGCATGTTGAACGAAGCTAACCTGTCTAAATTACATCCTGCAAAAGATCTGGGCCACCTGACTGGAATGGGAACAACATCGGCATTGTGATACTGGGACCAGTTTCTCTTTTAGAGCACTTCATGCTCACCAGGTTGTGCTGTACTGTATAATTTCTATACAGCATTGCCAGTCTAGTTGTTGTTTGCTGTCATTGCTGAAGAAAAGACCCTTTCAGCTGCTGTGGTATTTGAATATGCGCATCCCTCTAGCATAAATCTTGTTGATTTTGGACTGCTTCAAGCTTGTCAATATCTCCCAATTGACTAAAGACTTGTGCCTTTGCCCTGTTGGTCTGGACACTTATCCTTAGAGTTATTTTAAAAACAATTTCTTAAAAATCAGTTGTTAGCTTGTGCATAACTATAAAAGCAGATTAATGGAAGAGACAGTTCTTCAAATTCAGTCCTTGGTTAGAAGTTGGTAATAAGATTTCATGAATTATCAAAAGACCATTTAATAACCATTTAGAACATTTAATATAAAGAAATTAAAAAAACACAAAAACATTTACTCAAAAACAGTCCTGTACTGCAGGCAACAAACAAGGTAAAAACTGATGTGTTACAAATCAGGTCAGCCTTTGGAACTGCTCCAGCAAGAAAAACAATACAGAACTGCCAACAACTAACCTAGTCATGCAGAAGCAGCAACATACCAAGACATAACGTGACATACTACACTGAAAAAGTGAATAAGACCATACCAATCATATCTTTATGAAATCATGCAAATTCGCTCTACATCAAGACAATTAGGTTGTCAGTTTTCAACTTGTTTTCAGCTTGAAAATCTGATGCTATGCAAAAACCATATGATGAAATCAACGTTAACTTGATCTTACCTTTCCTTTTGGCACTAAGTGCTTTGCAATGCAACTGCAAGCAAACGTAAGAAAAGACTGATCCTGGTTATACATGCCTCTGGACACATGCCAACAGCCCAAATGGTTGCCATGGAAACAAGTTTTCACTCAAAATACCTGTTTACTAAATATTGTAAGCCTATGCTTTAAGTTTAAACTGGCTGCACAAGTCTTGGGTTGTATTTCAATAATTATGCTAAAAAGCACTCCTGGTGACTCTTGTCCGATGCCACTGGCTCAATTCTGCGCCCAAAGCACACTTAAACTTAACCATACACAACTGGTAGCCTAGTGAAGGCTCTCGGTGTCACCAATGCCGCAACAGCAGAGCAAGCAAGCAGGTCGTCGACACCCCCATCCCCCTCCTCCCACACAAACATTCTCAGTGACTGGCAGAACTCAGTACAGCCAGTAAGGGGTGTCCCCCTTGCAAACGAATCACAGAGATCGAATTACTTACATTTTTCTGAATATGCAATCTGCACGACAGGGTTTAGGACCGTCATCCTGCGGTACTGGAGTAACATCTTTCCATTCTGGGCGATCCTTATAAGGCACCCACGTGTCGGAGTTTTATACCTTCGTCTGAGCTGCCTTCCGACATGTTGCCAAGAACTTTAAGCTTCGCGATCTTTCCGGGTTCCCGCTACTTCCGAGTATAACCGAAAGATTGCGGACCTTACCGAGAGTGCTGCTACCGGAAGTAATATTGTCGTCCCCGAAGAGGCTTGGCACACTTTGTGACAACTCATCGATGTCCGACAGATAGCGCTTTTAAACAATAAGTTTCATACAGTTTGAATGGTTGCGCTAAAATAAACTTCACAGATGAATAGAAGGATGTCTCCAAGTTATCGAACTTCATACAGCAAGCTGTTGACACGGTAAAAGTACTGTGTGCATGCAAATGAAAACTATGAAATCGAGTTAATCTACCAAAACATCTTTTACACGTTATGATCATCATGACATGTTTTGGTAGGACAACTCAGATAATGATGATTTTATTTTGGCGATCTGTGATCTCTCTTCACTATCATCAGGTATAGAGGACTAGATCATGCAGATCAGATTTCATTTAGGTCTGTACATACAATCAATCATACGAATGACATGACTGAATTATTAAGAGTAATAACTTAAGACTAAAGAGAGAGATTGTCAAAGTAACAGTAGCCTATGGTTTAGATAAAATTTTATAACTCCAACAAAAGTAAGTTTGATTGGATTGAAGTCAGCCACCAGTGAATTACCAGTACAAACCAAACAGTAGGGCCTCAAAATGAAACAATGACTTTCAGTTTAAATTTCAACATATTGCTACCTTCCAGCATCCTCTCACCTGTACACTTCTTTTCTCCTTCCCTCCCCATGCCCTCCCATCACACACGTGTTTGCCCATGTACTGAAAACATTGCCGTTAACTTTGAATTTTAAGTCTCGCTCTCATGCTACATTGCTACATTTACACCCCCCCCCCCCCCCACACACACACAATGCACACACTCACCCTTTATCCCAACCTCCCCTTGACCTGCTCCCCCAACCTCCTTACACCCCCCCCCCCCCCACTCCCCATTTGCACAATTTTTAGAACTGAAAAAATGTTCACACACAGTGACACAGCACACTGCGATTATGGCTTGTCAAATTGTAGATTTTATTTACCACTGCGATTCTTGGCTAAGTGCATGATCATAACCTTTTTCATCCATCTGCTCCCAGCCCCACCCACCTCTCCACCTCCTGCCTTCCCATTATCCTCCCTCTGTTGTCCCATCACCTCCCCATTCCACATGTATGTTCTCAAAGCCCCAGTAAGAAAAGGGAACACAAGTTGTCATTGATCCACCTACATTAGAGACTATTAGGAAATCAAAAGTTTGATTTTTCTAATTACACTTAGCTGATGAGGCTTGAAGAGAGTGGGAATCAGGGGGGAGATTGCGAATGCGCGAGGATACAGGTTATTTTTCGTGAGCTCTTCTGTTTGTAGTGAAATTTGATCTTTTTTCCTAATTTAAACCTATATTTTTTTTATCAGAGACCCTCTCCCTTGACCCGTGCTGCAATAAGGTAAGCAATATTATCATTTCCTTACCTGACTGTCGAAGAAAATCACCAAACTGGCTATATCTACAACCCTGCCTCCCATCTTTTTTTGAACCTGAAACAACCAACCTCCCCCCCCCCTTCCCCACCACCCCCAACCCTCCCACCTTGCCCTCCTCCTGACCACTGTTCCCTAAAATCCCCCCTCCCCCCCCCCCCCCCCCCTGCTTTTTTTTCTCAAATCCTCACAACAGCGCAATCTTCGGCAATCTCCCCCAAAATGACAAAACCATCAGCAAAATGATATTGGTCGTACAAAGGAAGAAGAAGAACAAAGAAATTAGTTGATCTGGCTTTCAGCGTGTCCTATGTTTGCTGTGTGTCAGTCCTATTTCTTTTATTGTCTGGATCTGGCTAATTATGTCGCAGGAGCCAATCAACGGCTATAAGCACAGCGAATTATGCTCCTGAAAGAATAGGGAGAGAGTGAAAGAATATTATAAAAGTATTTAGACTCAGAATCAAAGACTTATTTTGAGAATATTTCGACAGGGTTGCCCTGTCTTCTTCAGCTCACTGTTGCTGTTGTGGCAGCGAAGCCTGGGAGGCGACTGGAATCCAGAATCCAGAAACCTATAGTCCT
Source organism: Conus ventricosus (assembly GCA_018398815.1). Classification (NCBI taxonomy): domain Eukaryota; kingdom Metazoa; phylum Mollusca; class Gastropoda; order Neogastropoda; family Conidae; genus Conus; species Conus ventricosus. The sequence continues at coordinate 100,612,657 of CM031597.1, read as the reverse complement.
ATTTAAGTGAAAGAATAGTTTTGCAATATTGCCAAATTGTAAATCTTTATGACCAAACCTGTAGTTTCTAGCAACAAAGATACATGTCTTCAAAGTAGAGAAGGTTGTCTCACCAAAGAAGGAAAAAAGAAGATAACCCATGTACATCAATCATACGAATTACAATATGCTGGCATACAGTGGTTTATGAATCTTACACACACCCATTAATAACAAAGCTGTCTTTAATGATGTACCATAATAGGGGACTCTGAACAATGTTTGCTTCAGTTATGTATTCATGTGCCAGGTGATCAATGGTTATAGAGTAGGTAACTGCCATTTGCTATCAGTATGTCACAAGCAGTCTCAGGTCAGTGTTTACCATAATGAAATCAAGGCTGATAAACATAACAATTTCCTTAGCATACTATTGACTACAGTGATTAACACTTACCTAAGTATGCCAAAATAGACGCACAAAAACACAAGGTGTAAGAAACGCTTATTGTATTTAAAGAATATGAAACAGAAAAATGCATTTTCAACAAAATATACACTTCTTTAGCATGAAAAACTAGAGATTAAAAAATGCACTTGTAACAACACTCCTCAGATGACAGTCATCATGAAAATCCTTTAGCAAAGCTGGTATGTCTCTGACTAAATTCCCTCCTTTTAAATTTTAAAGATTTTTTTCATGGATTGTTGTCTTTCTTAAGTTTCTAGTGTACATGGACAGTTGAATAGAATGCTGATATCTGGACTCTCAATCTGGGAATCATAGGGTTAAATCCTGGCTGCGCAGGGTGGATAAACTGATAAAGTATGGAAATGGCAGGATTTTCTGTGTCCAACTGTCCTAGATCCTTCTGTAGACCTGCTAGCGGCTGTATCTGTTCTCTGTATGTGTCTCTCTGTCTCTCTCTCTCTCTCTGTGTCTCTCTCTGTCTGTCTGTCTCTCTGTCTGTCTGTCTGTCTGTCTCTCTTGGGTGGCTTCCCACCAAATCATAGTGATTGTGGATAGATGCGTTGATATGTTGACAGTAAAATTTAATTAATTTCTTCTGTGATCTGGTTTCCTCATCGTGATGTTATATTCTAGCATGTTTCGTGTGTTTATTCTGTACAACCCCCATCCCACTGAATCCTCCCCTTGAGCATGGGCTTTGTAAGCTTACCTCAATAAATCATTCATTCATTCTTTCTCTCTCACTCTCTCTCTCTCTCTCTCTCTCTCTCTCTCTCTCTCTCTCTCTCTCCTCTCTCTCTCTCTCTCTCTCTCTCTCACATATGCACACCCACACCCACACACGCACAAGAGCAAGCACATGTATGCAAGTAACATAGGCAAGCATGTGATAAGAGATTTTGTAATCCACATCCATGTTTTTCAAAGCAAAGATGTCACTATTAACCTTACATCAGAACATGTAGTAGTTGGAGAAGAGATAATTGCTCCAAAGCATTCTAGTTTGCCTGCTAAAAATGCATCAGTGCTTATGCATGTGAAAGTGAAGAGATGAACAAAGTGACAAGTGAAGAGGTGAATAAAGTTACAAAGGTGTGAGATATTCATATTGATGTGGACTTGCTTGTGTGCATGTGGTGTACTTGAAGTAGATATTTGAACATTTCAGTCATTAGTTTTTGTATCCTTGAAAACATAGTTAGGATAGGATGAATTTAAATCTCCATTATTAATTATCATTATCATTTGCAATATGAATACTTGGACAGCAACAAGAATGTTATTCATGTTTCTCTTTCAGCATAGTTGTCATAAGTATAATAATTGCATGGCCGCACAGTTTCTTTTTACAGAAAATTTAAGATCCATGATATAAAGATGAGAAGTACTATTATCAAAGCTACAGTTGTATGTGTGTGTGTGTGTGTGTGTGTGTGTGTGTGTGTGTGTGTGTGTGTGTGTGTGTATATATCGATTATATGTATATATATATATATATATATATATATATATATATATATATATATATGTGTGTGTGTATTGAGGGAGAGGGGGGAGGGGGGGGGGGGAAGATGAAATATATGAAAATGTAAATGGGATCAGGAAACAGATCAAAGTCTTTAAAGATTGCAATCTGAAGCATAACTAATTAACTTGCGGTATACCTGTTTGAAGTTGATCTGCATCTTTTGACTTGAGGCTGTACACAATGTGACTTTTTCACTTTCAGTTCGCACCAAATCTTACTGCCCAGGAAGAATTTGTGTACCACTGGAAGTGTGTAACAAGTTACTTCGTGGACAACAAAGGTTTGTTCAGCTTGAAATGGCTCGGTTTTTGTTGTTGCTGTTGTTTTGGTGTGTGTGTGTGTGTGTGTGTGTGTGTGTGTGTGTGTGTGTGTGTGTGTGTGTGTGTGTGTGTGTGTTTCTAAAGAGGAATCAGACATTTTCAGTACATCCATTAGAATGTCCAGACCTAGCTTGTAGTGTTTTGTTGTGGGTTTTGTTCATGTTTTGCATGCTGGTGGTGATGTTCCTGTGTCCTGGTCTTTTTGTCGTGTGACTCGTGTGTCTCGGTTCGGCCTTAAGCTTCATTTTCCTCCTTGTTGCATTGTCTCCCTCCTCCTCTTCTATAAATGCTTGAATCAGCCAGTGTATAGTTTTTCTCCATAGGGAGCAGAATCTGAAATGAGAGGTAATAGGATGGGACACCATCACTTAGGTATTTTGAGCTTGATTAAAAGAAAATTTACTGTTCTGCCAAATGAAAGAGACCCATATTGTGACACAAATTACAAGACAAAGCACAATGCATTTTTCAAGACCTCTTTGGTCTTCTTTAGCCAGGACAGACAACACTCGAGACTATGCATTGAAAACAAAGAATAAAAAATCTCACATCTCTTCAGATTGGGTGCAAAGGCACCTTACTTTGAAACTATTTTGAGCTTGTCTGTCTCATTGTCTGTGTTGTCATAGGTTTTCTATTTTTCTTTTTCTTTCTTTTTGTTTACTGATCACATTTTGCAGCACACATCAGCTATGGCACACTTCCTCATCCATTCAACGCTGGTCAGCCTTTCCATCTGGTTGGTGTGATCACGCTGAAAATTATTGAGTTGACAGGGACATTGGATCGTGCCTTGTTTCCAGTATTTGGAATCGTTAAAAGTATGTTTCGGAAGAAATGATGATGCTAAACCATGATCAACCAAGCCTGCATCCAGTCAATCCATTCTGTACTTAACCTGGTGTTTTAGACTGACATTTTGTTGTGCAGATGAAATAACATTAAAAGAAATCAATATATTCATATGTGTGATGTTTTTATTTGTGCCATAGAAGTCTTAAAACAATATAACAGGGATGAGGTCAGTCATTGACCACTTTCTTCAGAAGTAGACAGTCTTTGTGTTCTAGGCATAATAGTTGACAACAGTCTTTCAAACATAATGCAAAACAGTATCCGTATGAATATATCAGTAATATAGGATTGAGCACTCTTTGAACTTTAATGCCAGAAAGTTATTCCTAAACGCATACATACTCTCTTCATTCACTCACTGTTTGACTCTGTTTGACTCAGCCTGCGCAAATTCAGTGAAACTCATAAATCAGCATCTGTAAATATGCCCTTAAAGCAGCTCTTGTGAAATCTTGAAACCGTACAGAATCAGATTCTATTCAAGTTAGAGTTCTTTCCTAAAGAGATATGTTGATGTCAGTAAAGAAATATTCATGAATGCCAAAAATGTATCTGGATTAGCCCTGCAAACTGTTCAATCTGAATTAAGCTTGAATTCTATATATTGTACAAAACTGGTTCCTATATCTAGAATTGATAAGTTTAAAACATGTTATTCTGGCCTTCTTCTCTGGAATTCACTTCTGCTTGAACCGTCGAAACTCAGAATCTTACAGAATAAAAAAATGTTAACATTCACTAGTAATGTGGATGTGCAGAATAATTCATTTTACCAATGGCTATTAGTACATATCATCACCAAACTACCAATTTTCTACTTTACCAAAGTGATTGTTGCTGTGTTAAAATACTATTACTTTAAGATAATTTTCTAATGTTAATGTTTGGTACACACTATATCAGTACATGTGAATGCTATGTGAAAGATAAGCATAATAGAGTCATGCAGTATATGTGTGTTAGCTGGTGCTCTGCTCATATAATCATATTACTTTGTTGCCATGGAGTGCGGCTGGGAGGTGGATGGATAATATTTTCCTTTCCTCACTTTCTTGTGTTTGGCTTTCTTCTTTTCTTTCTTTCTTTTCTTTTTTTTCTCCCACAAATATACATGTTTGAATCTCTCTCTCTCTTTCATCCCTCTCTCTCTCTTTGTCGCTTTATCTCTCTCTCCGTCTCTCTCTCCCTGTATCTGTCTCTTTCTCTCTCCACCCTCAACAGCAACATTAATTCCTGTTGCTCATAGCCTTGAAAACAATCTTGCTTTAAGAACAAGAATTTGCTAATGTACTTGAACATGACTGCTTCATGAATCGCTGTTCATTCATCACTAGGCTTTGCTGATGATACTGTTTTTGTGACTGATGCTGCTTATAAGTTATATGTCCACTTCCTGCATATGAATATTGTATACTATCAGTATTACAGTGTGTGTGTGTGTGTGTGTGTGTGTGTGTGACATATAGTTTTGGTGTAAATGGTTTGGGTTTTTTTTTTCTAAAATGAATCATTACCATTTGTTATAATCAGTTCTATATTGTGAAATAATGTTTGTGAATTAGCATCTTTAATCCCTGAAGGGGCAAGAGACAGATGGAAAAGAGCATCTTTTTGCTTATCTGTGATCATTGGGAATAAAGATGATCAATCAAATTAATGATCAATGATCAGTATGAAGAGAAAACATTGTTTTTGTGATTGGATCGCTGCACATTTTTTGCCCTTTCTTGTGTATCTCTGCCATTTTTCTGTGGTATCAAAACACAACTGTGTTGTAAGTGTTCAGTTTTATTATCTAAGTAGACCAACACTTTTTTGTTGTTGCCGTGACTAACTTTTTGTTTTTCAGTCTTAGTTATGACTTGGTTGGGAGATGCCAGTTGTTTGAGCTGTGTACATAATGTCCATTGTGTGTTTTTTGTATTCTCTTCTTTGTGCTGTTACCGGTATTACACCATTGCTGCTCATTCAGAGCATGTTTGAGTTGATTTGAAAAGGGGATGTTTTGGGTGTGGTGGAAGAAGGGTAGGGGTGGGGAGAATCTGCATTCATGCCTGCAGGAATGGGCATTTAGCCCATTGGAAAAAGGGGGAAATGAAATCAAACTTGGTTTTCATTTGTGATTTTGAGGGGTGATGGGGGAGGGGAGGGGGAGAAGGAGGGG
>CM031597.1:100532339-100604839 GCA_018398815.1 Conus ventricosus | reverse complement strand
GGGAGGGGGCAAGGAAGGGAGAGGAGTGTGAGGGGAGGAGGGGTGTCAGAGGCACAAGAAAGTAGTCAACAAGCATCTTGTTTTGAAAGTTTTTGACATGCTATGTAAAGTATCTTAAATGTTACGGAAAATGCTCATGTTTTTTCTCAAAAAATGCATTTTTACCAGTAAGCTTTGTTTAGGAGACGCTGTCTTGACAACCAAATAGGGAAAGTGCCTGAAACAAAAATACACTTATACACTCTCTCTCAGTCTGACTTTTTTCTTAAATGTACTCTACAATTTCAGACTTCTATTTTCATTGTAGGCACACTGGACGTCCAAAGGAGCAACATCCTTTAATTTGCTACAGCTAGGATGAACAGATATTGCCCCTTTTTTCTTTACCACTGAACCTTTGAAATCAGTGAAGATGAAAACATAATTTTTCTCTTGGATTGTTGGGCTTGAAAAGCACTTTGTAGATTTATTTTTTTATCTTTTTTTACAAACTTTTTTTTAGTTTGCACCTTTTTCTTTAATATTAGTATGTTTGGCTGCCAGTATAAACAGTTTTTTAAAATTCTCTTTTGTTCTTTTTTCCTTGTTCTTTTTTTGCCACCTGTGTTTCTATCTCACTGTCTTTATGTCTGTCTCTATACTTTACTCTTTTTGGTTCTTCCTTTAAGGTTTATTGTATGTTCTTTTTTTTCTTTCGTCTGCTTTGATCTATGTCTGCTCTTTGTCTCTGTCCCATTTCTGTATTTTTCACAATAAAACTCTTGCGTCATGCAATCATACATTCTGTCTCTCTCGCACATGCTAGACATGTTCACACACAAACACACATGTATGCATGAAGTGCAATTAGCACACTGATCTATTTTGGTCATGGTTGCTGCAACAGGTTTTTGTGATGAACGTTGTTACTGACCTGTCTCTTCCATAATTTTTTGCAACATGTACATTCATGTGTTTATGCCTGTACACTTGGATGTGCACACATAGACACAGGCCTGCGCGTGCGCACACACACACACGCACACACACACACACACACACACACACACACACACACACACACACACACACACACACACACACACACACACCTCACTGTGTCCTGCCAGTTCCATAAGAAATGTACTGAGGTCTAAATATAGTAAATCTAGATGTGCGCTTGTGCGCCGTCCGCAAAGTGTTTGTGTGTGTGTGTGTGTGTGTGTGTGTGTGTGTGTGTGTGTGTGTGTGTGTGCACGCGCACACATGTACGCGCTTGCTTCATGCACAGGTGGTTTTTCCATGTGAAATGTCTCATCTGCACCATTTTTACGTGTACTTGTTCCTGCTCACGTTTTGGGTTTTGACAGCTGTCGCTGTGATTTGTTTTTGTGAGTGAATATTTTTCTTTTTTTCTTGTCCTTTTTTTTTTTTTTTTTTTGTAACAAAATTCTCCTGGTGTTGAATAATTCTTTGTACAGATGAAACATTGTAACAGATTCATCTTTCCTATCCTATGTATTTTCCTAAAGGCAATATTTTTGTGTTCATGTTTCAGCAACCACCTGGTATGAAACAAGTGGTGCTGAGTTTCTTCACACGGTTATTGTCCCGACTGCATCATCCACTGCTGCCCCATGTTAACGTACACAGAGCAGTGCAGGTATGTGGGGTTTGAATTCAGAGTGAGTTAGTCGACATTGCCACCTACCTCATCATGATGGAAAAAAAAAGGATAGAAGGGTGGGAAACCTGGATTGAAGGAAAGATGAATCAGTTATAAAGAGGTAATTTTATTTCACTGCCCAACAGTTTTGATTTGAGGGTTTTAACGTTGGATAGGAGGAAAGATAAATTGATCATTTATAAAGTGGCAATTTGATTTTATTGTCCAACAGGATGAAGTGATCATTTATAAAGTGGTAATTTGATTTTTACTGCTCAACAGTTTTGATTTGAATGTGGAAAGTTGGATAGGAGGAAAGATAAATTAATCATTTATAAAGTGGCAATTTGATTTTATTGTCCAACAGGATGAAGTGATCATTTATAAAGTGGTAATTTGATTTTTACTGCTCAACAGTTTTGATTTGAGTGTGGGAAAGTTGGATAGGAGGAAAGATAAATTAATCATTTATAAAGTGGCAATTTGATTTTACTGCCCAACAGGATGAATTTATCATTTATAAAGTGGCAATTTGATTTTATTGTCCAACAGGGTGAATTGATCATTTATAAAGTGGCAGTTTGATTTTGCTGTCCAACAGTTTTGATTGAGCGTTCATTGTGGAGATCTGTGCATTCTGCATGTAAGAATTTCAGTGTTTGAACTGCTACAGGTCAGTGGTGCATCTGCATGACGCGTTTTGTCGCAGAGACTGGTGAAAGCCTGTGGCGAAGTGAAGGCTGCCCCAACAGAGAGGGAAGAGATAAATTCCTGTGCACAGTGTGCGCCAAGATCAAGTCTGATCCCTATCTCGTCAACTTCTTTCTGGAGGTATGCCAACTGTGGGAAAGGACTCAAATTCTAACGGAGGATGCTGTTTCATTCCATTCTCAGACTTGGCCATTGCGTTTGCTATATTACCTGTACTTATGATACTTGCAGTGATGTTTTAACATTATCTTTTGATCTGTCAGTACTTTAATGTGGTATGGTTTTGTTGTGATACTTTCCATTGACTGATTTTCTGATAGACCCGGTTGATTTTCTGATGACTACAGAGTCCAAAACAAAGACGGGAGGATAAGAAAGGGGAGACAAAGAGTGAGCAGACAGTAGTGGCCCCTCCTAAATCTGCAGTGCTCACCTCCCTTCAGTTCGGCCTGGTGGACGCTCTGGTGTCTCTAGCACAGAGTGAGGTGAGTGATGCCATTTTGTATCGATCTGGGTCAAACGAGCAGAGATCTGGGCATCCATACGCTTTTGGTGTATTTTGTAAAACATTTGCACAGAAACACTCCTAAATAGTCCACACTAGAGTACACCAAAAAAAAAAAATACATGTACTGTGTTTATGGCTGATGTGAAAGATAGGAAACTGACCGGAACGAAATCTTAGATGAGCCAGGGAACAGTAGGCTGAAATGAGCAAACACAAATCAACATTTACTCAAGACTGGCACAGCCTTTTCAGTCTTTAAAATTCAAGATGGAAAAGGCTGTTTCTGTCTTAAACAAATGTTAATGTGTGTTGGTTCATTTCTCCAGTTGTTGTTGCTGTGTAGATGTGTCAGGTACAGGGTATAATGGGCAAGCTTTGGAATATTCTTTTTGGGGGATGTCGCCTTGTTTGTTCTGTATATTCAGCGTAATCATTTCTACTAGGTGATTCGGTGTCGCAAACAGTGTTTGTTTGGAGTTGTGGGCATGTACTTATTTCATCATGGGAGCAAGAATTACCCCACTTGTTCGTGTTATTAGGAAGCTGACTGTTGAAAAATGAGACCAACAAAAATGAGGTTCTGCAGTGATGGTGTGCCTTCAGCCTAAGGGGAAAAAAATGCAGAGAACAAAGAAGTTTCCAGAACACAGTAGTTTTGTGGAAGATACCTTAGTCTTTGATGAGAAATACTCCAGTATTCACCTTTGTGTGCATGTTTCCCTCTGTAAATGATCTGTGATAGTCGCTGTGTGCACTGACACTCTTTACATGATCTGCAATAGTTGTTATGTATGCAGGCGCTTAGTGCATGATCTGTGATAGTCAGTATGCAGACCTGCCAACCATTACGCATTTCGCGTAATTTATTACGCCCAAGTGATAATTCTTACGCCCTTACGCATTTAGCAAAAAAATTACGCATTGAAAGTTTTCAACAACAATAAAAAAAAACAAAAAAAACCGGACGAAAAAATCGGCTTATGTACAGACACGCACGGCGCCGTGCGTATAACCAGTAATCTTCAAGAAGCGTTTCCGGTCATGCGCAGTTCGTTTCACCATCTTTACCATTCAGCGAAGTTGGCGTCTTTTTGAAGTTTTAGCTACGAAAACGTCGAAACGTGGAGTAGAAAGTTTTGGACAAGATGCGAAAAAGAAAAAACTTGGTCAAAAGTTCCGAAAAGAATACTCGGAAAAGTTCCCTGCATACGACCTTCGGCTAAAGGTGTAAATTGTGCACGGTTGTACCACTTGCGAGTCGGACTTCACAATTTCCAATCGCGGGATGGTGGATGTGAAGCGTCACCTCGAGTCACGCAAACACATCGATTCCTCTAACGCGCCGAATTCTTCCAGCATCAACACTTTTTTCAGACTGTAGACACCTCAAAAGAGTATGAAATTAGGAAAAGGGTAATTGGGGCTGAAGCATTGGTGGCCGGATTTTTCGTCGAGCACAACATCGCTCTTAGCGCAGCCGACCATGCATCCCAGCTTTTTACAGGAGCGTTCTCAGATTCGGAGATCGCCAAACAGTTCAAGAGCGGTCGAACAAAGACAACACACATTGTAAGGACCCTTCTCATGGAAGGCTTAACTGCTGCTGCATCTCGACTGCAGAATGGACCGTTTGTGTTGGGGATTGATGGAAGACAGGGGGGGGGGGGGGGGGGGGGGGGGACAAATTCTTTCCTGGGGTGGTGCGATACTTAGAAAATGACACAATCACCACTGAGCTGATAGCCAACCCCACATGCACAGAATCATCAACAGGGGAGAACATTTTTTAGGTTATGTATTTTCTTAATTTCATGTTCCCAGTTTCTCCATCTTCAAACTCCCCCCCTCCCCCCTCCCCCAGTTCAAATCTTTGCCAAGTCATTACTATCAAGACAGTTGAGTTGTTGACCTGCGCTTGTTTCCCCCCCCCCCCCCCCCCCCCCCCCCCACTATTAGATAAGATTGTTCGTCTATGTGTATTTGTCTGACCTTATTCAAGTTTAAAAGGTTGTGCCAGTCTTGAATAAAAGTTACTTTGTGTTAGGTTTCCTTATAAAATGGGAGCAAACGTTACCCCACTTGTTTACTGTTTATTGTTTACTGTTCCCTGCCTCATTTCATTTCCAATTTTTTAGGTTGTTTTCTGGCGCACTATCAAGCCTTGGTGTGCCATGCCATGATGGTTTAGGGGATTTGTGTGTGTTTCCAGTGTATTCTACATTTTCATAATTTGTAGAGATTTCTTGCGACACTTAAAAGAAAAGCTTGTTTTTGAAGAAAAGTAAAGTTCACAAAAATTGTGTGAACAATTTCATCACATCGTGTTTGTTTGAAAAAAGGTAAATGTCGCGCTCGATTACTCTTAGCTCTCAGAAATTACACATTTCTGCCTCACTGAGCTTCAATTCTTACTCATTGGTCTCTTAGGGGTTGGCAGGTCTGCGGGTGTAGGTGCATCATCACATAGCAGGATACTGTTTTTTATTATTGTCTGTCTGTCTGCAAGATTACAGGTTTGCGTCTGCGTGTCTTCAGGATTTCAAAGCACTGTCTGTCTGCAAGGTTACAGGATCATTTCTGAATATTTTGAGTGAAGGATTACAAGGGTTAGTCTATGTGCCTTTCAGCATGATTTCAGAGTTGTGTTTGTGGGTCTGTCGTTCTGCAGGACTATAGAGTTGTGTTTGTGTGTTCTGTCGGTCTGCAGGATTACAGGATTATGTTTGTGAGAGTATGCGCAGGATTAGAGTGTTGTGTCTGCAGGATTATAGAGTTGTGTTTGTGTGTTCTGTCTGTCTGCAGGATGACAGGATTGTGTTTGTGAGTGTATGCGCAGGATTAGAGTGTTGTGTCTGCAGGATTAGAGAGCTGTGTCTGTGTGTCTGCCTGCTTTTCAACATGCTTTTTCACTCCCAGGACGCCTGGGTGGCTGTCAAGGCGTGTGAAGGACTGATGCTGTGTGCCAGTCTCCCGGAACCCAATGCGGCCGCCTGCATTGTGGAGCGCACGCACTTCTGCAGCTACCTGGGTCGCCGTCTGGGGACCTTGTATGATGCCTTACCTGCTGCTCTTGCACCTGCCATCATCGATTCTGTGGATGCCAAATGGGGGTAGGTGGGGTGTTCATGGCATGTCCCAAATTCTTCAGATTTTGATAAGAACAGTGATCCTGCAGGGGTTTGTGTGTGTGTGTGTGTGTGTGTGTGTGTGTGTGTGTGTGTGTGTGTGTTTGTGTGTGTGTGTGTGTACATTTCATTAACACGTTTACGTTTCCAAGGTATATTTACGTTGTTACGTTTAGTGATTGCTGTATAAAGACAGGTAACATGTACAAATATACAATGAACATGATCTTTACACGTTTGCATTATATTAGAAGAACGTGCATACTTTAGGCACACACGTTGACACACATACAGAGATGTGTGCACATGCACGCATATTCTCTGTCTCCCTCCCTCTCTCTCTCTCTCTCTCTCTCACACACACACACGCACGCACGCACGCACGCACGCACGCACGCACGCACGCACGCACGCACGCACGCACGCACATGCTTTCACACTGGTCTCTTAATTTGATATGATTGGTTATAGATTTCAAGTTGGTGTAATATCTTGGAAACTTCACTGCTGCATAACAGGTTATGAAGTCTATTTAAGCATCTGGTTTCGTGTTCAGCAGTCTCAGTTTGAATTTTCTTTTGACATTGATGTCAATTACAATCAGTTGTCTCAGTTTGAATTTTCTTTAGACATTGATGTCAATTACAATCAGTTGTGATGTTTTTCTCTTCTCGTGTCTTTGGATGTAATGTTTGTTTCTATTTGTATCTCTTCTGTGGTCCTAAGTTCTGGATAATTAGCCTATATACGTTCTGCTGTATTTTGACTGGCTGAATGGCTTACTAATAGTTCTTAATTTCTTACTTGTTGACAATTAATTGGTTTCCTTTTGTTTAGTCTTCAATTCTGACATGCTGAAACTAAACACTTTACTTTTACTTTCTGTATAACTGATTTATGGACAACTAAGCACTTCAGTTCTTCATGTATTTCTGACTTATGGACAAGAAAACGATTTAATATGTTTTATTTCCTTCAGCATTTCTGACTTTGTTTGTTATTAAAGACTTTATTTCTGCTTTCCACCTGCATTTCTTAGTTATTGACAGCTAAATGGTATACTTTTGTTTTCCTTCTGCATGCCTGACTGTTTATAATCAAACATCTTACTGATGGTTTCCTTTTGCATTTTTTTACATGTTGACAGTGTAATGGTTGCTTTCAGCACAAAGGCAGTGGCACCCCTCTCCATTTCACCCCTCCCTCTTTTCCCTGTTCCAAAGTTTTGAGGTTGAAACCAACGACCACCTTCGCCCCCCCCCCCCCCCCCCCCCCCCCCCCCCCCCCCCCCCCTCCACCTACCAAGTTTTGTGCCATTTTATGCCTGACCATTTTAGGCTCCGATGACTAGGTTACTGCTTGTATTTGATTGGCGTGCCTTCTCCAAGTTTGCCATGCCAGTTTATAAAATTGCAAGTACAGTTACTGGTTTATAGTTGCCTTCGTTCTGTTTTTTTTGCTTGTCAATAGCTGAATTGTTTCCTTTCCTTCTACGTTTCCAGTCTGTTGATAACTAAACAATCTTTTTCATTTTTTTTTTCCTTCTGCATTTTTTGCCTTTCACCTGCTCAGTAAGCCTTTCTTGCCCTGAAGAAAATTTCAGTATTTATTTTGATAACTTTGAAGCTTTATTTTTTTTCTTTGTTTTGCATTTTCATTTTCCATCTTTCGTTTGTTTGGTTGTTTTGGGGTTTTTGTTGTTGGTGTTGTTGCTGTTATTTTGCTTAAATTCCATCCATGATATGTATGAGAAACAATTTTGTATGTATCTTTATATAATGTTTGGACTGAGCTTTTCCATTCTGTATACTCAAGCAAATTAAAAGAACATCCCAAGTTTCAAAGAACCCAAGTATTCCAGGGTATCTTAGCTTACTAAAAAATTGTAGACTACAGACAGTTATTTGATTGTACATGTTATATGTGATAGAAGAAAGCTAATCAAATAGTTTTTTTTTTTTAAAGCTGTTCAAATAGAATACATGCTTAACCTTCTGTTGTAATGATTGTGCACAATCAAAAGCGTCTGACTGATTCCTGTCATGGTCGTGCTTGCAGGTTTGACACAGTGGGAGAGAAGGAGGAGGAGCATGTTGGCCGGCGTCGTGTGGTGGCACTGATATCGTGGTTAGACTATATTGATCGTGTAACTGAAGCTGCCAACCCCATTGTGGCCACTGCCCTGTCTCGACAAGTGTCACAGCAGTTGTTGGTGTCTAGGCTGGAGCCAGCTATCATGCAGACGTAAGCGTTTTTATTTATGCCTTTTTCTTTCTTTTTTTTTTTCTTCTATTTTTTTGGGTGATAATTTCTGTTGTTTTGAAGTGGAAAATAAATTTGAAAGTGAGATGGGATGAGAGAACCTGATGACAGTGTTTTAGGTGTACAGAGCATTCTGTTGATTGATTAATTTATTAGTTTATTTTAATGCCACACATTTTTCAACAAAACTTGAATGTGCTGCATTTTCATTGATGAGGAAAAGCAAGCTCATTTTTTCTTGAGTTTTTCTGGATGAATTGAGTACAACATTCAGGGAAGCTAACATTATTTAGAGAAACAAGAATGATTTTTTTTTTTTAAACGTATTATTAACCCCTTGTACCACTCCTTGGATGTGAAAATGGTTGCCTTTCATCATTGCTTCTGGTCTGTTGGTGGTTTTTGCTGTTTTTTTCTTTCATTTTTTTGTAACTTTTTTTTTTCTTTCACAAATTTTAGGCAGTTACCAGCATACTGTTGATTTTCTGAAAGGACAAAAGCACAATTATGTTTATGATCCATAAACAAGTATGCATTGACTTTTTGTATGAAATTTTTGAAAGAGAGAAAGTACTTTAATTCATAATTATGCTGTTCGTGATATTTGAAGTTGTCCATGTGTTTCTCAGCAAGGTTTGAAAGTAAAAAGGTTGAAAATAGTGCCTGTCCTTTCAGATCAGAGTCGGGTATTATCCTGTCAACTGCCTATCTGTCCAAATGCCTGCGCACAGTGTGCTCGAGTGCTCTGCTTAAAGGTAAGACCTGGTCCCAGTGGTTGTCTCACAGCTTGTTGTCTGCCTTCACTAGAGCAACATCACAGCTGTCAAAGTTCCAGGGCTTCCTCTCTCTTTTACTTTCTCTTCACTCTCCCTCCCTTCCACTCTCAGTTTTTCACCCCTCATGTCCTTCCCAGCATCCCCTTCTCTCTGTCTGTCCCCCTCTCGTTTCTCTTGCTATCAGTCTCTCCCTTTTATCAGATGGTTTTGTCAGCTGGTTTTTTGGTTGGATGGCTGATTAGCCTGTTTGCCCTGTTCCCTTAATAGTTATATTCATATTTCTTATGTTGTTTGTGATTTGTAAAGTGACAGAATGAAAGAATAATGATGTTGAAGGAGTAATGAGGTAGATATGATTGTTTACGTAAGGTGTATTTTTTGCAGTTTATTTATGTTTTTTGTTGTTGTACATTTTCATTTCAATTAAAAGAAAACAAATTTCTTCAATATTCAGATTGAATAAAATACAAATTACTCATTTTCAGTGTGATCTGTGTTATATGTTTTAACTTTCTGTGTGTATATTTGCAGAATTCTGTCAGTTTATTTTGGGGCCAGACCGAAATCCAGAGTCAGCAGATCAGTGTGAACCCAAGCTAAGATACCGTTTGTTGGAACACTGTAATCATCTATCAGAGGAGGTCTGTGTTTATGTTCACGCTCTTCCTTTTTTTTTTTCTCTTTATATTTCTTTCCTGTATTATCTGTATGTCAAAACCTGTCTGGATTTTCTCATCACTAATCTCAGTTTCCTTTCTCTGTTGTGTGTCTGCATGTCTGTCTCTTGCCTGTCATAATCTTTTCCCGTAGCAACAGTGCTTTAGAGCATGTAGAAATGGGGGTATTGCACCCTTTGGAGCTATAAATCTTAACAGAGATGATGACTAAGGTAAGAATCAGTATAGGCCTTGGAGGTATGCGACTGGAAAAAGATTTAATCAAGTGTAACAGACTCACAAGTCTTGAATGTTTTCTTTGCCATGACACATGGAACTGTCTGTCAGTGAGTTATTTAGAAAAATACTCACTTGAATTCTTTGCGTACAGTGACTGTCTAATGCCATGAGCATACACTCCTTTTGTAAGCTTCCAACTTGTCGCAAAGTCACACTCGTTCTGCATGTAAAATAGTCCACGTCTGTGAAGGCAAAGCAAGCAAAACTTTCAGCATTAAAAAAAAAAAAAGTTTCAGTGTTTTCTGTTCCCCTGAAAATTCTTGATGGGGGTATGAGTAGCCCCACTGTCTTTCAAGAAAATGTTCTGAGGTGGATCTAGAGTACTGAGCAGGTACATATATTTTCTCATCTCACTGTTGCTTGTCTCTGTCTTATGCATGTTAGGACATATTTTTGTAGCAGGCACTTCCATTTTCCTCTTTCTGTGTTGTCTGTCTCCCTTTCGCTGATTTGGATCTATTTATAAAGCGGATACTTTTATGTATTTCCCTTTCACCATTATCTCTATCTGTTTTTGTAGCAGTTACTTTCATTTTTACTCCTTTCTCCCCCCTGTCTTTGTGCTTGCTTCAATTTCTTGCCCGTTTGGATGAATTTATGGAGTAGGTAATTTTATGTGTATCTGTTTCTGTTTGCTTGTCTCGGTCTCTTAACTGTCTGGATCTATTTCTAAAGCAGGTCATTTAATTTTCCCCTTAGCCGTTTTTGTCTACCCCTGTATCTGTGTCCGTCCTGTCTGGCTCCATCTCTGTGGCTTGACTGGCTTTAATTTGTGACTCAGGAACTTTCCCTTCAGCCTGGCATTGTTTATTTTGCAGTTTGGGAATCAGCCAGGCATTGTTTATTTTGCAGTTTGAGAATCAGCCAGGCATTGTTTATTTTGCAGTTTGGGAATCAGCCAGGCATTGTTTATTTTGCAGTTTGGGAATCAGCCAGGCATTGTTTATTTTGCAGTTTGGGAATCAGCCAGGCATTGTTTATTTTGCAGTTTGGGAATCAGCCAGGCATTGTTTATTTTGCTGTTTTGGAATCAGCCAGGCATTGTTTATTTTGCAGTTTGGGAATCAGCCAGGCATTGTTTATTTTGCAGTTTGGGAATCAGCCAGGCATTGTTTATTTTGCTGTTTTGGAATCAGCCAGGCATTGTTTATTTTGCAGTTTGGGAATCAGCCAGGCATTGTTTATTTTGCAGTTTGGGTATCAGCCATTGTGTTTCATTCTGCTGTTTGGCTCCAAAGCTTCAGTGTTATGCATACAATGAATTAAAAAGGAGAAAAAAAAAGTGTGATTGGGGTACCAGTTTGAAACCAAAAAGGATTCATAAGCTGATTATTCTTAAACAGCTGTTTGCTCAAGTGTCCATTTGAGACATGTTGGCATAGGGTTCCATCTTTTTAGTCGTCATTGGTTCTGATTTTATTTTATGAAATAGAAGACACACAGGGAACCAAAAAAAAGAAGAAAAAAGAAAAAGAAACACTGTCCTACAATTCCAGTCACACACTTTTAGGGAGGGGCATTTGTGTGATGGTACATGGTGCTGATATTAAATATAGTGATATCCCTGTCTTAGAAAAATGACAGTGTCCAAAAAAGGTTTTTTATGTGACCTACATGTCTTAAGTTGTGTGGAACACTTTGTTCATATGTGTCAGAGAATATTGCTAACTGAGCTCAGGGTTGTTGTTTTTTGTGCTGAACGCACATCCATAGTTTTCAGCCATGAATTCAGTTTCCATGTACCCATCAATGAAGATGTGACAGTCCAGGTGTTCCTGTATCAGGAGAAAAGAGTATGGATGTGTGCAATGTGTGGGATTTTCACAGTTGCAAATATGGTTGTTGCATGATCTCAGTCTTGCTGGCTGTTCCTCTTCAGTTACACATCCTCTTGTACCCCCCCCCCCCCCCCTCCCCTTTCCTTCCTTCACTCTCCGTCTACTTTATCCCCCTCAACTTCCCACCACCGACTTCTTCTCTTCCCCATCCTTTCACTCTTCTCTCCCTGCCTTTTCATGCTATCCCTCCTCAAATCCATCTGTCCTTCCCCTTCCAATACTGCTGCAGTCACATGGGGTTTGAGATGTGTAAGCACTGCGTTAGCCAAATGCTCACCTTACATATAAAGTGCAGTCTGTCTGTGTCCCATCTGTCTGCATTTTGAATGTTGGTTATACAAGTCGACAGTTTTTGGCTGATTTCCAGATTTTACATACTGGGCAGATCAAGAGTGAAACATTTCTGTTAAACAAAATTGCATTAGTTGCGTGTTAATGCTGCCATATAGCATAGCAAAGCGATGTCATAACTCCAAGAGATTCGATTCAAACGCCTCAGGCTGTTGGTATTCATGTAGATTGAAGACACTGTGGTTTCTGTTACCCAGAATAGTTCAGTAAGGAAAGCGTTGGACTTAAAATCTAAAGTTCGTGGTTTGACTTTAGGTTCTTATACCTTTTCTTTTCTTTTTCTATGTAAGGCAAAGGATGTGTGTATGGAAAATGGGGGATGGGGAAGAGGGACATGGGTGGTGGGGTGAGAAGGGAAAGAGGGACGGGTGAAGGGCTTGGGGAGGAATGTGGAAGGGACAAGGGGAGGATGGGGGGATGAGAGATGGAAGAAGGGGCAGGGGCAGAGCTTGGGAAAAAAGGTGGGGGGGGGGGGGGGGGGGGGGGGCAGATGAAGGGAGGGGAAGGCTAGAGGAGGGGGTGTAGTAGGGCCACGTTGGAAAATTGTGGAAAATGTATCCACTTGCTTGACCTGTCCCCCTTTGTGTTCCAGCTGAGAGGGTTGTTCCTCATGTGAACATGTGGTCTGTCCATGTTTGCACGTCCATTGTCAAGCTTCTCCCTTTTCACTTGTGTGTGAATAGAGTCTGGAAGTAAGGAAGAAATTGTTGCTTCCTTGTCAGGCAAGGCTGTCAACAGCATGACTTGACTAGATGAAGGAGTTGATTACTAAGGATGGGGCACTTTTGCTGATTCATATCATCTGTATTTATTTCATTTTCCCATTTGTCAGTATCCCTTAGCACTTTTGCTGATTCATATCATCTGTAACTATTTCATTTTCCCATTTGTCAGTATCCCTTAGCACTTTTGCTGATTCATATCATCTGTAACTATTTCATTTTCCCATTTGTCAGTATCCCTTGCCATGAACATGTTTGTTTCTGTTTTTTGTTTGTTTGTTGTTTTAAAATATGAATTACATACTGACTCATTGGGACTTTACTGCCAGGGAATGACTCATTGGGACTTTACTGCCAGGGAATGACTCATTGGGACTTTACTGCCAGGGAAATTCTCTCTGCATGAATTTTATTTGCTCAGAACTGTTTTTGTAGGGGCAGCTTTAGTCATCTCTTTCTCTGTTTAGCTGTCTCTGTCTCTTCATTTTTATTTTCTCCTGATTCCCTCTGACTCAACATCTCTTGTCTTTTATTTCGTAAACCTTACAACCAATAAAGTTATATTAATGTGTCAGCAGAAAAACTTAAATTTATGTTAGATTTTATGGTATCTTGAGTTCAAAAAACAATTTAATGGTTAGTTAATGAAATCATTAAGTATATGTCTGTGGAAATGAAAGATGGAAAGAAAAAAAGGAAATTTCCTCACACTCCACCGGTAGCTGCGCCGCTGTGGTGGCCTGAGAATTTACACAGGGCAATGATTAATGAACGCCTGAAATCCTGAACAGTTTGCCAGAAATTTATCGTAACAAAGTAGCTCTGCTCCTTTTCTATAAACCACACTTTGGAATTGGACGGCTTTGCACGATATGAACTTTGGTGATTCACGGACTGACCCAGAATCTGAAAAGGAGAGTGCATGGTTGAAAATTCAGCTGTGATGACAAGACAGCAAATTGATAGGGGCTATTTCAGGGATTTGCCTGCTGCAAAATTGGTGCCCTGGGAATCAGGATGATGCAATCTGATGCGCATGTTCAGTTCGTCGCTGCCGTGAGAATCGCCTCTTTGCCTGTGCTTCACCCCGGCCCACTTATCCCTTTCCGCCTCATTTGCTGTTCAATGATTCCTGCACTCCTTGACATGTTTCTGCGCGTGAGGCAGTACAGGTCAGAGCCCTGCATCCCACTATTCCGTGTGTGGTATGGAAGACAGGGCAAGAGCCTCGACAGCTTTGACTGATGATGCTTCTCACAGCCGCCGATTGTCAGCGTATGCAAGGCCATGGAAAGGCAGGGGGCCGTTTCTGCATGAACGAGTTTGATGACAAGCCTTCAAGGTCTCTTCTACCCAACTTGGAGTGCTCCCTGGCTGATAAAATGTTGGGAAAGGGATTGGGGTGGGTAGGAGTAGGAGGAAGGTAGGGGGAAATTGTTGGAAGGAGACAGGAGGGGATAGGAGCAAGGTAGGGGAGAAGCATCACAAATGACTACTGGCTCAGCGTTTTGATTGAAAATCAATAACGTTACATGACTGAGGGCCCCGCGTGTGTGGTCTGTTAGAAAACCTCAGGATGTAACGGGAGATGAAGTGGAGAGATTGGGTTGCTCTGGTTTATTCCACAACATGCTTGCTTTGGAGCGGAGTCACTCTTCTGATGTAATGTGGTTAGAAATGAGCTGGCCATTCGACACCTCCAAGTCCAAGGATCTGGAAGATGATGGATGTTTAACGACTTGGGGTGATGGATGCCTTGAATCTGTAAAAGTTTGGTGAAATCTGTCTTTTGAAAAGATCATTAGTGTTGTGAGTCCCAGTCCAGCTGATTGGTTCTCTGTTGTATTTCACGATGTCTGGTCCAAAGTGAATTTATGTGTTCGTTCAGCTGTCAACAGATACGCTAGAAATTTCTGAGAGAAATGATGGACAGAAAATAGGGGAAGAAATGTTTGGTTGCTAGGGTTGATGTACTGAGGACAAAGAACCATTTGGACAGATGGGCAAAGCAGATGGACAAAGAAATACAGATTATAATTCTTTGTTTTTAAGTTCGCAGAAGGGTTAGACGAGTAGATTGACAAATACATTATTGGTGATTTGTTTATCCAGCTGACCATAAACCATGCTTGGGAGACTGTAAAATGATGTTTTCAAAATCAGTAAAAAAAAGAAGAAAAAAAAAGCATGAATGGATGATAAGCAGAGAGGGGATTAAAAGTAACATAATCCTTCTAACCAGTTCTGTTCTGTGTTGACAAAATATCACCTTCCTGTTTAGTGAACCACTAGAACTTGCTTCCGGTTGAACAAGAGACACATTGTTCAGACATTGCTTGATGCAGTCTCTGTTGACTCTACTGAGCCAACTTTGAACTTCATGAATCATCATTGTTTTTGCAGATTTCTGTATGTGAAACATTTTTAAGTATATGATGTGAGTATGATGTAGCACCATAATATGTTAAAAATAACAGACTATTTTTAGCACATAGATTTAGAGCAACACATTGAAGTTTCAGTGTGATCACCTTTTTAGTAAAATGCTCAAATGAATCTGCAATTTTTTTTCATGCCAAGGACTGGTTTTTTTTGTTTGTTTGTTTTTGTTTTTTGCTTTGTATTGATACTGTAACTGGAACATGTATAAGGTGCAACATTAAATGTTGTTTGAACTGGCAGTCTAGGTGATATCAGACAAGAGAGCCTATGGACAGCTACACACCCTTTGTGTGTGTGTGTGTGTGTGTGTGTGTGTGCGCGCGTGCGCGCGCACGCATGCACACACATGAGTGCATATGTGTCTGTGTGTAAAAGCTATTGCCTAGGCTAAGTTTTTTGTGAACAGAAGACATTAATTTGAGAGATCTGATATGTGGAAAAATATGTGTATGTGTGTGCCTGTGTGCATGTGCCTCTGTGTGTGTGTGTGTGTTCGCGTGCGCATGCACATGTTGTTGGGTGTGTTTGCATATGGTATCATCCAAGTTTACTGCCTATGGCATGTTACGTGACCAGTAGTTGCTGCAATAGTTTACTATCTAAGCTTAGCGAAAATGACCTGTTCTCCATGCAGGTGTGTCTGGTGACGCTACGTCTGTTTGACACCCTCCTACAGAAGGAAGAGGAGCACGTCTTTCACAACTTGGTTCTTCGTAACTTACTGGGGAGAAACTATTTTCAGTCTGACAAAGATCCTAAGCCAGCTTCAGACCAGGATGGTAAAGTTCCTTCAGAAAGTAATCAGGGCAGCGAGGACAAGGTGTCAGAATTGCAGGATTCGCAGTCATCAGCCTCAAGCTCCCCCGTTGAGTCCATAGGATCTCTCAGCGATATTACAGGTACATTATCTTCATTTTCTCAGTGTAATAACTAGGTAGATTAAGAAGCGAGGTTGGTTTTGTTTGCTGGTTTCATTATTTGCTTTTTAGTTGGCATGCTTTGTATTTTTGTTTTGTTTTGTTTGATTGTTCTGGTGTGTTTAGTTTGTGTCTTGAATAACATGATCTTATGAAACCACCATGTGACTTTGATTTTCCTTGTTCATATGTTTATTTCGTATGCTTTGATCTTCTTTTCTCTGTTTTAATTTTTGCCAGTTTGGTCAAAGGAAAAAATCTGACTACTCCATGTACTTATTCCATTAGCCATGATTTTAAAAAAAAAAAGGAAGTATTTTATGAACCTGGTTTGTGTAAGTGCTTTTATAAGCTGTGACTACATATTTTGTTTTAGGTGTACCCATGTCTCCAACCAGACCAGAAGTTCATAAAGTGGTGAACAGGTAAGATAGATAGGCAGAACATCATGCACTTTTGTGCTGTCTGAACTCAAGTCATAAAATTGAATAAAGCATCATGTTTTCTTGAGGAAAAGCAACTGCAGGTGACACTAAGTTTCCTCTGAATGGCTGAAATCACTGTCAGTTTGTGAACTTGCGATCACTCCAGACTTTGATTTGTTATATTAGCTAGTGAACCAGTAGATGAAATTTCATTTGTTAGATTAGCTAGAGAACCAGTGGATGAAATCTCAGTATGAAATGAATAGTTGTTCTTTCATGAATGTAAGTGTTAATCAGAAAAGATCTGACTGACTTGGCTTGTATTCACATTCTCAGTCTGCATGACATGCTTGTTTATCATGTGACACGAGAGTTTTCGGGATGTTATTTATTGAAGAAGTTGGCTTTCTGATAGTACTATTGACCAATTTATTGTCTTCCAGTTTTCTCTGCTTACTACCTGAAGAAGCCAAATCATCATACCAGACCGCTGATAGCAGCTACGATATGTATCTACGAGATGCAGATAAACAGGTAGTGTGGTGTTCTTGCATGTGCTATGAGTTACATCAGGTGTTACGTTTACATTGTTCTCAAGTGGCTTGTCTATCAGGGATAAACTCCCAGCAGTCTTTTTTTTTTTTTTTTTTTTTTTTTTGTTTCATCATCTTGCACACACGTAAAATCCCATCACCAACTTTCGGAAGAGAAGGCCAGTTTGGCCATTAGTATGGATGACACGTTACACATAGCATGCACCCTGCGTGAGAAATTTGAAAGAATGGAGGAAAGCAAGGATATTGAGTGAACGATATTGGAAGATATTGACTGGATGACACGGGGAAACGACTGAATGAAGCGCCAGCTGGCAGCTCTTCAGTCGGCACTACCCAGGTAGGCAGCCCGTTGTGTAAACGAGTGTGGATTGTAAAGCGCTTAGAGCTTGGTCTCTAGCCGAGAATAGGTGCTATATAAGTATTCTATATAATAATCATCATCATCATCTGTGCCACCTCAGTGGCATTGCTCTAATGCCACTCCTTCTGGCCTTCTGTCCACAGCCACAGTCTGGCTTGTCCCACTACAGCCCTGACACCGATAATCCACAGGGGAGCAGTCAGTATCAAGTCATCATAAGGCAGCGTCACTTTGGGGATGTTCAGTGGTGCCTTGTTTTGATCCAACATACGCAGGACACCACGTACAAAGCCCTCAACTGATGATAGTAATTGCATAGTCTAGGAACCAGCTTGAGTAAGCCCTCCTTCGGGAAGGCACCACCATGTCTGTCCAGCAACAGTGCCTATGAATTTGCTGTTGCGTGTGACCCCAACAAAATCAAGCCAAGGGTATAGACATGTGGAGGTTATCTGAACTTAGATCACTATGAGAACAGGGCATGTAAGTCCAGAGAATTTAAGACTTTATTTATGCTCATTGATGAGGGTGATGAAGATGATGCTCAGATTTCCATTCAGGTCTGAGACTGCATGACAGGGCTGTCTGTATGCTACACTTACTTTCATTTATACATTCTGACATAAGCCAGGCTCGAGATATACAGACACCTACAGTGTTGGTCAGGTAATCAGAGCAATACTCTCGGAAATGCATCCGTGTAGTAAATAAGATTCAGTGGTGTTGTCCCAGTCTTTCCAGGTGAGCCCATAGCAAACTCAGCTCTGGGCAGAAGCAGAGAAATCCAACAAATGAATTACTCTGATGGTAATCGAACCCACGACCTCCCAGTGGGAAGTCCATAGCGCTAACCACTTCACGATGGCAGATGGTTCCCAGGACTGTCATGGATGGAGCCTTTATTGCAGCACAGTTACATCACCACCCCTTCAAGCCCATGTTTGATCAGGGACTTGACATGGAATATTTGTATGAGCCACAGGCAAATGGCACATTTTTCTCCACAGTCTGAATCAACAGTCTGGAGGGTAAAGGATAAGTCACGTGTTTGTTTTAAAGAACAAAGGAAAAGAACAGTTGGCTGTCTTAAAACAAAGCGTTTAATATGGATTAGGTCAAAATCCAAATTAATACATCTACATTCATATGCACACACACACACACACACACACACACACACACACACACACACACACACACACACACACACACACACACACACACACACACACACACACACACATTGTGCTCAAAATCAAATCGTAACATTAGTTCCCCTTGACAAATGGGCATAACAGGAAGGCCAGTTAAAACTCACCACATAGGAGATACAAGTCGGACACATAGACCTGATTGACCTCTGTGCATGGAGGGTGTTTGAAGCAAAAAAAAAGAAGAAGGAGGTTCATGATGATAGCTTAGCGCAGCTGAAAAAAAAGAACTAACACAAAAAAATAACGCAATACAAAATGCTGATTGAAAAGCAAGTGGATGGTACTTTGCAAACATGGGTTTTGTTACTCTGTGCGTGTGTGTGTGTGTGTGTGTGTGTGTGTGTGCGCAAGTGTAAAATAGTAAACTGAAAAAAGCCTGATCTATCGAACTGAGATTGAAATCCATTATTCCAGTGTTGTATTTTGTTTGTTTCATTCAGTTGGTATTTACACAGCTGTTATTTTCTAGAATCATCTTTATATTGTCCGGTATAAAATGTTGAATACAGTAGTTTGAAATGTTGGTATCATTCTGTTTTTCTAAGCTGAGATGGATGCATGGATATCCACCTTGTAGTTCAAAGCTGCGTATAGCAAGATGAGTCTTATGCTTTGTTATAGAAGTTCAGGAGAGTTTCCAACCTTAGCACTTTTTAATTTGTTTTTCAGTCTTCATCCATGCAAGAGATGGAAAGATATTTTTCATAATGTTGGCTTCCCTGTTTATTATATCTGAGGATGTATTGATTCGTAACAGTGGATTTTAACAGTGTAAAGAAAAATGTGAATGCTATGGGAATGGTATGTTTTATAATGTTTGATAGTCTGGGGAGATTACATGGCTAATATGTACATGTGTATATGTGTTTGTGCATATGCATACTGGATTTTCATATACATGCTTTTGTGTTCCAAACATAATGCCTGCCAGGGCATTATAGTATGTATTAGCTGTAACTTATATTGTGTTAGACAGTTCTTTTTCAGTCAAAAAACTTACTTGGAGTGTATGTGTGTGTGTGTCCATCAGTTTGCCAGCCTAGAAGAAATGTGTAAGGCCTGGGGCTGGCCCAAGAAAGTGCAGGCCACAACAGCTTACCACCAGGATGTGTTCTTCGAGGGTTCCTTCCTCAGGATGCTCTTCCGCAAGATTGAAGGCATTTTGGTGCAGGTGAGCCCCTCTTGCTAGTTCTCCAGTGTTTTCATCAACAGTTGAAGACAGCTGTATTTCTCACCCTGTTTACTTGTGTTTATGTTAGTCTTTTATTGGAGCTTTGTATTTCGAGAAATTGCTTGTTGCTTACACATGTGGAGATTTGTTTGACTGATAAGTCAACCTGCTATGTTTACTTGTTAGCTTTGAGTTGTGCAGTAAGATTGTTCATGATATTAGTGCTATAGTATTTGTTATTAGTGCTGTAATATTTGTTACCAGATAAATCTCTCTTTCTCTCTCTGTTATCAGCTACAACATAGAGGATCATTATTGGTAATATTTTCACCCAGGAGACTGTTTTGGTCATGCCATTAAAGGTGACCATGTGTTGTCTTCAGGGATGATACCCAAACACAACACATTGAACATGTGTTTCATTGTCATGTTGCTCATCCCATTGGCACATGCTCACCAACACAACTCTGCTTGTATAGGTAGAATACCATTTAATGGTCAGTCAAGGTTTTTTATGCCTGAGTTCACACATTGGACCTTGCATCAACGTCTCAACATAGGACAAGGAGTGGAATGAAAATTTCTTTCGACCTGGCTGTCTTGAGTAGGAACTGAACCCCGAACCTGGGAAGAAGAGTATGACGCTGTGCCCTTGTAGCCAGTCAGATCCACAAAATGAATAATCTGGTGATGTACAATATTTCTTGTTGACTTGCATGTTGTTTATAACAAGACTTTTGTGAACATATATGCTTTTGTGTTTGGTGATAGTTATTCAGTGATCGTCAGTGACAAATTGTTCATTAAATTTGTGATGCTTGTGACATAGGTTTTTGTGTTATGTTAGTGATGATGATCTGATGATTGTGCGATACAGGTACAGTGACAGGCTTTGTGCCACATTTCTTATGTTTGTGACAAGAGTCGTGTTGTCAACTGGCACATATGTGATGCTTGTGACAGAGTCATGTTGTCAGCTTGCACATATGTGATGCTTGTGACAGTCATGTTGTCTGCTTGTACATATGTGATGCTTGTGACAGTCATGTTGTCAGCTTGCACATATGTGATGCTTGTGACAGTCACGTTGTCAGCTTGCACATATGTGATGTTTGTGACAGAGTCATGCGGTGAACTTGCTGGTGACTGGCCTGGCAGCTCGTTTGGCACTGATGCCCCACCCGGCATTGCACGAGTTTCTCCTCGATCCTTTTGTGCCCTTGGTGACTGGGGTACACTCCCTCTTCCTTACACTGACCAAGGTCTGTTCCTTGTGGATAATGTTTGATACGTGTGCAGCCAAAAGTACTTGTAATTGTAGGGCAGTGATTGTCAGGCTCTTGGTGTACACTGAAGAAAAAAAGGAGACAAACCTTTTCAACCTGTACCCTTCCGTAATCCATCCAAAGCCCCTTCCCCCACCCCCTTGAACCTCCATCTTCTCCCCAACCTCCTTCAAAGTAAAAAAAAAAAAAACCGCTAGAGACCCCATCTATTTTCTGTAACATTTAAATCTCTCTCCTGAATGAACATCTTGGTAAGTCTGACAGAAAAGAAAAGATTGCTGTTTTGTTAAGTAGCTTCTTTTGGATTTTCTCTGGAGTAGATTCACGGGTAGCTTTCATGAAGAATTTACAGAGCTAATACTTAATCATTTCTATATAGGGTGAAAAATGTTGTGTTCGTTACCATCTAGGTGCGCATGCAGAGCCCATGCATTGTTATATACAACGCATAGTGATTATCCATTTTTGATTCATGTGGGTAGGTACACACCCATACTTCTGTCATTGGAAAATTGATGAGTAATTGTTCATGTACGATGTGAGTGAGCACACATCCATATTTCTTGTATGGTATTGCTTTTAATAGGTATGGGTGTGTCCACATCCACATCAGGCAGAAAAGCTTATACATTAGATTGTTTGCTTGTTTATTTCTTTATTATGTTTGTTTATTTCTTTATTTGTTAAAATAAACTACTTATTGCTGAACAGTAGATAGGTGCATGGATCATAATAGAAGTAGTGAAATTTTCACGGGGAAGAATCGTGAGTATGTAAGTGCTGACAGCTTGAAGGCATGTCTTGGTGCAGTCACCCATGCCATTCAGAAAGGTGAAGATTCCCATTGGGTGCAGTCACCCATGCCATTCAGTAAAGGTGAAGAATCCCATTGGATGCAGTCACCCATGCCATTCAGAAAAGGTGAAGAATCCCATTGGGTGATTTCACTAGTTGACATGTACTAACTGACACCAGAAACATTTGATCTGAATGGCTTTTGTCCATGCCTTCTCGACTGGTGAGTTTTGTGGTTTTGTTTGCTCTCCACAAGCTTGTTGATTGGGTTCAGAAAATGGAGAACAATCTAGTATATGTGATTAATTGTAAACCATTGTTAAAATCAGTCCTATGTGTTGCGGTCTTTGACTATGTCCTGCGCAGACTTGGGCATTTTATAGTTCATAAATGAAATAATCTAATGGCACTTTGTTGTCAGTTTTTTTCTTTCACCTTTCAACTTCAGATAGTCAAATGTTTTCTCATAATAGCTCAACACAATGTTTTATTTTCATACAGATTTTTTGTGTATGCTGAGCATTCTGACATTATCTGTCTGTTTCGGCTCTTATAGGCACCTTTTTACAGTTTGCTATGTAACAAGACAAAACAGTTACTTGACACTTTTCACATTCTGTAGTGAGGACTAGCAAAAACAAAAACAAAAAAAAAGAAAAATGATAGTTAAGTATCCATTTAAAATGATTGTGAACAATTTAGTAGCACAGGCTCCACTAAATCATGAGTGATGACTGGAACAGTGTAAACTCTGTAGATATGTTGGAAATCAATTCAGACATTAATGGCAATGACTTAGGTGGCTAGATATTGTGGGTCGTTGTTGATGAAGAATTTGATGATAGATCATCCAAATGCAGATGTTTTACGGGAATTGTCAGTAATAGACATGAACAACACACAGACACACGTACACCAAATTACATCCACTTCTAAACTACTTAATTTTCAAACAAACTTGGCATGATTTTGGTTTGCAGGCTTCTTTTCCTGTTTTTTTTTTTAAACAGCACCCAAGCTTCAAAAGTTTGGCAAATGCTCTAGAACATTTAATTTGGGAGTTACATGCATGGTAGGCTAAAGAAACTTGGTACTTAAAAGGGTCATAACCACTGAACTTTCATAATTATGTAAGCTTGATTAATTTATTTCTTCTTGCTATTGTATCTCAGATTAAAAAGAAGTGATTTGTGATGCGTAATTGTAAATGTGCTTGACTGAATTTTGAAGAAATTTACGATGCTTTTCAGTATGTGATGAAGTACAATAATGTGAGCATTGAAGTCCATTTAAAGTGTTTGTGTACCTCTGTGTTTATATGTATAGGTGTCGGGAGAAATCCGCTCCTACATGAAGAGTGAGCCAGAGTTCAGCCAGAAGTTGACTTTGGCCCGAAAACAGCTGCTGGGCATTACCTACAACATTCAGAAGTAAGTACACGATAGACTGCCACAGAATGAGCCTGCCTGGATGTAGCTTTGTGTGGGGGCCCAGAATGAGAGGTGTGAGAGCACTGCCACAGAGATTTAGGACAGCATGAAAAGAAGAAAAAAAAAGAGAGGTGAATTTGACAAATCTGAAGGCTGAGACTGCGTCAGATCTGATTGCCATGAAAACTCATTTATTTAGAGAGGATTGATTGTAGTGTCAAAATCTTGGAGGCATATTTACAAATAGTTGCATGTTCTTTTTGATCAAAGGAAAAGAAGTGGAAGATCATCTTTCGAAATTTTATTTTCATTGGTGTGAGCTCAGAAAATCAACCTGACATCTGTCCTGGTTGATTGGATTATAGCTTCATCAATTTATGTTTCAGCATATGCAAACTGGCAAGCCAAATGTGTGCTTTATTTGCGTGTTGATGCTTTTGATGAAAAAATTTTCAGCATTGTTTTTTATATCTTACAGGCATTATTTCTGTAAATCATGTTAAGGTGTTTCTTGAACATCTTAGCTCATATTTAACTAGATGAAAAGCACACGTTGATAACTCTTGATTAGCATAAATTATTCAGATTGAATCCTGTTATCAGCACAGGCAGATGAGACACATAGAAATATTATCACATTTAAATGCTAATATGTGTATCATTGCTCGCTCACACACATAAATAGAGTGTGTATAAAATGTATTGAATTTTAAATTCTGATATTTGTTTGTCCACCTTACTTAGACAGTTGCAGTACAGATACATTTGAATGCTAAGGTGTATATCACCATTCACACAGACTATGAGCATGAATGATATAAAACGTATATGCAAACATTCATATCACTTTCACATACATATGCAATATACATAAGTCAGATGAAATAGCGATGCTGATGTTTGTATCACCACTTGCACAGACAAATATAGCATTGAAAAATCATACCAAGATAGAACATTGATGGTAACATCACCTTTCACACAGGCTGTGCAGCACACATTCAGGCTGTGATGAATGCAGTGCTAGTGTCAGTGTAATTTGTGGTGTGTGTGTGTGTGTGAGACCTTGTGTTGGTGGTGTGCTTGTCAATGGGTGACCTGTGTTAGTTCTAGAGAGACTCTGGCACCAGTAGACTCGGAGTCCCAGTGGTGAGTCCTACAAGATGACCTGGCTGCACATTTTTGCCATCTTCCCTCATAGCTCACTGCTTCTGTGGCTTTCATTTTGTATGAGTTTTTTTTTTTCTTCATGGCCTAGGTGAAGCAGAAATTGCACAGAGGTGAAGACTGAAGTAAAGGCAGGCTTGCTGGACTAACAGTGTGGTAGAAAGGAGGCAGAATTGTTTGATTGTGGTCTGATTTCAGGTACTTTAGACAGACTGAAAAGTTGAAAAGTATAAACAAGAATGAGCTGTAGTAAAACGTTTGTTCACAAAGTATTGCATGCGTATGCATGCATACACACACTTACAGGCACACACACACACACACACACACACACACACACACACACATACACACACACACACACACAGACACACACACACACACACACACACACACACACACACACACACACACACACACACACACGTCTATACATGCATACACATACGCAAGCACACACACCCATGCACGCATGCACACACAGACACACACACAACACACACACACACACACACACACACACACACACACACACACACACACACACACACACACACACATTAATTGTGGCTTTTTTTTCACCTTTTAGTTTGTTTGCTTTTTTTGTTTTGTATTTTGTAGAAGGTGCCCAGACATAAAACAGGTATTGTTTATCTGGTATGATATTGACAAGGGTTCTGATTTTGTTTACCACATTTCATGACAACAGGTAGTTTATCCGGAACAATTTATGCTGGCATCAAAGATAGTTACAAGGGAGGGGTTGGAAGAGAGAGGAGGGGAACGTACAGATGAGGAAATGATAAAAAAAGAAATGATTAATTTATATGAAAAATAAGTTTTGGTATAGAGTAGCAAAATCAGAACAGAACAGTGTAAAAGTTCTTATCCCAATTTTGTGTGCGTGTGTGTGTGTTCATATCATTTGTTTGTGAGTGCAAGAAAAATCTGCTAAAGAAATGTCATTTTGCCATTGAGCGCTGTATTATGCACAGGATAGTGCAAAGAATTTTAATTCCAGCTTGACGCCTACATGTGCTACCATTAACATTGCTGAATATTTTTTTTGCACACTTCTGGCTATTACTTGTTATCTCTTCACCAGTTTGTTTGCGGTTTAAAATGAATTCTGCTTATCAATTGTTCTGTAACAGTGTTGGGGAGAGGTAAGGGCATTTCTCACCTTAGCATGCCAACTCATGCCTGCTTTTAAACTAAAGATCCGTCCGAACTAAACATGGCATGATCTGGTTATGTTCAGCATTACGAGAAAAATGTGATCCTTTTTATAATCTTTTTTGTTCCAATAGTTTTAATAATTTCTATTTTATATTGTTTTCAGAATATTTTGTCCTTTTAAGTTTTCTTTTAATTTCAGTTTTTGCATTTTGATGTTGATAGATCAGCCACAAAACTGGATGCAGTGTGTACGTCTGTGTGTGTGTGCATGTGCATGTGTGGGCTTGAATGTGTATTTCTCTGTCTAATGCACATGTAAGCAAATGTTAGAAGTGCTTGTAGTAAAATAAGCAGGAGATATAATGCAAATGTAAATTGGCTTGGACTGTCTTTGGTTATGGCAATAATATATTCAGCATTGTGTGAAGATAACACAAAATCAGTAATATGTTGATCTAAAGGGTAAAGGATATTCATCTGTTATCCATATCAAACACTGTTAAACGTCAAATGAAATTGAAAAAGTCTGTTAGATCTCTCTCTCTCTCTCTCGTGTCTTTTTCTCTCTCTCTCTCTCTTTTTCTCTCGCTCTGATCTGTGTCTCACACCTCCCTGCCCCCCCCCCCCCCCCCCCCCCTTCTCTCTCTCGCTCTCTCCCTCACATCAGGAGAGAAGGCCAGTTTGGCCGTTGGTATGGATGACATATTACACATAGAATGCACCTTCCCTGAAGTTGGAGTATGGCTGCCTTAATGGTGGGATAAAGATGGTCATACACACAAAAATGTCAGAATAAACATCTTGATTGTGAACACTCTACGGAAAGAAAAGAAAAAAGGAGAAAAGGGAACGGCTGGAGTTTAGAAGCAACAGTGCCTCAAGTTCAAACCTTTAAATGATCATTCAAAAAGGATGTGTGAATTTGATGAAGATTATAATTATATTATATTATTATTATATTGGGTATTTATATAGCGCCTATCCTCGGTCACAGACCAAGCTCTAAGCGCTTTACAATAAGCACACTACCTCACTCACTCAACGGGCTGCCTACCCAGGTAGAGCCGGCCGAAGAGCAGCCTACTGGCGCTCATTCAGTCGTTTCCCGTACCATTCAAATATCAGTCACTCATTTTCATTTATCTCATTTATTCCTCCAGTTTCTCACATAGGATGCACGTGATGTTTATACGTGTCCTCTATTTCAACCAGTACACGATGGCACACGATAACAGTAAGTGACAATTTTTGTGGCTTGGTAAGAAATACCAGGCGGCTATCTTCAATCTACATCAATTTTGCCAGGGCAGCAGGGAACCCCCCTGCTCTTTTCGATTTTCAACTGCCTTGGGTTCTTTTAACGTGTGCAGGGGGTCAGGAAAGCACACGGGTCCGACTCGCTTATAGTCCCCATCCGATGGACTTGACGTTCTAATGATTTGGGGCAGATTTTGACATTTTTATTGATAAAATGTGTTATCGTATTGTGTAAGAGTGCATGGTGAGATTCGACATGCCCACCAATCCATTCATCTACTTTTGTGGTTATGTGTGTGTTTCATCCCTCAAATCCTCAACATTCTCTAACATGGAACAGATGTAAAGTTGTCTTATGCAGACCTGTTTATCCTAAAACTGCTATTGGTGTACTCTTCATGTAAAATGAATATATTTTCATCTCGGTGTGTTTACAATCATCCAAATCTGTGTTGGAAAGGGGGGAGAGGTGGGCATCTTCCAAATTTGTTGTCAAGTAGTACTACTGACCAGTCGATGCTGCAGACAGTACAGAGATAACAGATTTTCCAGTAAATACAGTCGAAATAGTATTTTCCTATACACATTACATTCAAATCTGATTCATCAGCACACTTTGGCACAAATTTATGGTCTCTTGCCAGGATTTAAGATTATTTTGTATATATTTTTCAAAACCTGTGGTTCCTGCTAATGAATTGACATGTTGATGAAGATTCAGACACAGCCAGAAGTGACTTTGTATGCAAGAGTTGTCACTCTTTCATTAAAGCACACCAGACAACACAATGGTTACATACCACAAATGCAATTGCTGTAAAGGAAATTCATTTCCCAGTTTTTTTGTTCAGTTCGTCAGGCATGTGTTTAAAATATGGCAAATTCATATGGGTAAACGGGTCTGCATTTGGCATGAGTTTGTTATTGTACTGGAAATTTGAAGCAAACCCTACCTGTTCCCTTTGCACTGAGTTATGCCGTGTGCTTGCACGTTGTGAATGTCTTGAGTTGTTGATCTGTTGTGTGTGCTCTGCTGCCTCAGTGTATAAAAACCAATTATTCTTAATGTATGTTTCTTAGTTGTTAGGTTTTTTTAAATCTTTCTTTTCCTCCATAGTAGTGTATCAGAGGATTGAAGAATGAGAAATAACCGCAGTTAGATGAGTTTCTCTTTGGCTGTTTGTATGCTGTTGAACCGCACTGACATGTAGCCTCTACTTGTTTTATCTGTTCCTGTGTCCATGGAGGTTTTGGGCCATTGTTGTTGCTGGAGTAAAGGAAGTGTTTTATGTGTGAAAGATAGAAGACAGTTGATGATAGATTTTAACCTCCTGTGTTTGTAGGTGAATCCTCTTATGACATTGGACTTTTAGGTTTCAAATCTTTGCCCTTGACATAGAGACTTCAGCCTGCCTTAGTCTGATTCCTTAGTATATGAAAGCTTTGTTTCCTGTTCATTAATATAATGAAAACTGTTCTGTTGCTGAAAATTGAAAATGAAATGGTGGTGATTTAGCTGCCTTCCCAGCTCGGAGCGCGTTTGGTCCTCTACCTGGCCACTGGGACATTTGCAGCATTTGGACATGGACTGAATGTTGGAAGCACAAGAACAAGGGGGCATTACCATAACACAATCTGTCCATTCTGTAGTGTGATTTGTAGCAGAAGAAGCTGGGTTTGTCAAGTTCCTAGATGAAGAAGGGGGGTAAAAGATACGCTTAAGTTCCCCATAATGGCTACTTACAGCCATTGGTAGGATTTTGACATGGACTGAACGTCGGCAACACTATAGTACAAGAACAAGGGAGCATAAGTTATGGCTTCAGTTCCCTATACTGGGATTGTTGTGCTCCATTTCCATTGGTGTACCATTGGTATGAGTTTTCAAGCCTGTATTAGTAATATCCAGAATGGCAGGGTTGTTACCTGTTCAAAGGAGGTCATGTTTTCACAAACAGTTCTTTCTTTCTCTGTTCGTAAACAGGATTTCCTATAACCTACTGAGCCAGTTTTGTTCCACATAATGGCTGGACATGGACTGAACGTGACTGGTGGAAAGATAGGTGGAGTATTGTCCAAGGAAGAATCTATAAAAACTGTTAGTGCACAATCCAGAATCCTTTTTCCAAGATTATGCATTGCAAACACTAAAGAAGGAATTTTAACCAAATTTTGTGGAAAGATAGAATGCAGCTCAGAGGGCACACAATTCAGCTCCAAGGTCCGGCCAGTCTTGACAGAGGCTGTGCTGTCCAGAGAGCCTTTCTAGAGGCAGTTTGTAATGATGGTCCCTTCCCATACCATGGTGGTTCCACAAACACTGAAGAGGAACAAGCAGTGCTCATCTTGCAGTATCAGAGCATGTTCTGTCAAATCGTCCAGCTGTTCATGCCTGTTGATCATCCGCTCTTCATGAAATGCGATTCATCAGTACTCAGCAATCTGTCCTGATGAGCATTTGCAAAGCACTAATAGTGCCAGGCCCAGGCAAGATGACCTTCATGGTATTGTTGTGATTGAGCTGGATGTCATGTGTGTAGTTTTTGTTCATGCCAACAGTTATCCTTCCACTTGCTTCCTCCGTACTCCAGTAACCTGACACACAAAAAAGTCTTTATATCTCTAGAACCGTAAGAATTATTTTGATAATATTTTAGGTATTTAGAGAGAAAAAAAAAAGAACTTTAGGTCGACAAATTTTGGTGTCTGTGCATTGAAAGGGAAAGACATAATCAGTTGCTTCATTTGAACTGTATGCTTCAAATGATGCCTGGTGGACCCACACTTTAAAGAACAGTAATCTGATACTGCACTGAATAAGGGTCCAAGTGAACTCGTACTGTCAAGTTAAACTCTTGGAGACTCTAATAGAGTATCATAGTATGACAAGTTTGAGTCATGTTATGACCTATGTCATCTAAACAGGGATAGACACGGTGAAAGCATGCAGTAAAGCCATTGTAGAATAGCACAGTTACTGTGGGACCTGCTGTGTTGGAGTGTGTAGTCAACAGCAACATTCAGTGACAGTTATGGACGGTGGCACAAGGTGCTGTTTGGTGCCCCTCTTGTTAAAGGAGAAAGCTTTGACATTGCGGCTTTAGACAGAAGTGTGACTTCTGTTTTCTCCCCGTAGATATTGTTAACATATAAAAAGCTTAAAGATTGTAGTTTCAGTAGAAAAGATCAACATATAAGAAGTTTAAAGACTAGTTTCAGTAGGAAAGATCAACATATAAAAAGCTTTGAGATTGTAGTTGCAGCAGAAAAGATCAACATATAGAAAGCTTAAAGATTGTGGTTTCAGTAGAAAAGATCAGTATGTAAAAAGCTGAAAGATTGTAGTCTTAGTAGAAAAAATTCTTTTTAATGAATAATCATGTTTGTATACAAGGAGATCAACATATTTGGTTTAGAGAAACCTTACTACTTGATTTTCATTGTTATTGTGCAGATACTCTGTGTTGTCAGTTTCTGTTCTGTTCATGCCTGAGCATGCACTTGTGTGTTATCGCATCCTTGCTTATATGTGAGAATAAGAAAATGGATAAAGATGTATACGATTTTGATGTTGTCTGTGAAAGGGGAACTGGTGCACTAGTTCAGAAAGGTGGACATATGGGCGCACTGCCTCCCCCCAACACACACGCAAATTTCTAAGATTCTCTCACACTGTTGGTCTATCTAGATTCACTGTCTTTCTCTTCCTCCCATTCTCTCTCTCTCTCTCTCTCTCTCTCTCTCTCTCTCTCTCTCTAGTTTGAATTTATTTGGTAATAATTCCTTTTAACAAAGTAAGCTTTCCTTCTAACTAAGTAAGCTATATTTGAAAAGAAACATATTCTATCAACAAAAATTACACAGCCCCAAATTGTTTGTGTATGAGACAATAAAATCAGAATTCTTTCATTGGATATTTGGAACTTAATACATGTTGTGACTTCTTTGTATACATGGTCTTATTTATCATTTATTATGAACAGTGTGAAACACATTTTCACACATTTTCACATTATATGAGAGACAGTCGGAATGTGCTAGAATTCCAGTATGCTGTTTAATTGATTAAAGATACGCAGAACACGTCTTTTAACTGAATTTTGGAAAATTGAAAGCTGTTTTAGAAAGAAGATAAAAACATACTTTCGTGCATTCCCAAAAGTTTCTTTTGAGTGACCATCATAATATTCTGTTACAGAACATTTGTTTCAGAATAAAGATGGGACAATAGGGAACTGCAGTACAAGAAATATTGCATAATCTTATAAATATTGATATCTACTAAGTGTTTCATCATAATGACATTCAAATGCGGGTGTAGTGTGTTATTGGGGTATCAACCACCCAAGTTGTAATGTCAGGTTAACCACACTTGTTCTATAATGTATTTGTGTTTGATTGGAAGAATTGATCAAAATGCGCAAGCACCAAGTTATGTTGAAACATGTCTGCATAAAGAATAGAATAAAGAATGTGTTCATGGCCAGTTCTAAAATTTCACCTTTATATAGCTTGTTTTTTGTTTTAATCTTGAAGTAATGGCTGAATTCCGGAGAATTGGTAAACTTCACAAGTGAATTAATCCAGTTGTCAGAACTGTTGATGGTGTTTTTGTTTGGTAAGGAAGTTAGCTGAGTTTACTGTGTGCAGGTTTGAGGACCAAGGTCGCATGGAGGCCATCATTGTGCTGGAAGAGTTCTGCAAAGAGCTGTCTGCTATTGCGTTCGTCAAACACCACGCTGCTGTCACCAAATCCTGAAAGTAATGCCTTTGTCAGACAATATGCTGCAAGCATCAAATCCTGAAATCAATGCCTTTGTCAAACACCATGCTGCTGTCACCAAATCCTGAAAATGATGACTGTCAAACATTGTGTTGCAGTCATCAAATCCTGAAAATGATGGCTTTGTCCGACATCATGCTGCAATCATCAAATCCTGAAAATGATGACTTTGTTTAACACCTCACTTCAGACATCAAATCTTGAAGTGATGCCATTGTCAGAGACTCTGCTGCCGTCACTAAATCCTGAAAATGATGCCTATGTCAAACAGCATACAGCGGTCACCAAATCCTATAAATCATGTCTTTGTTAGACATTGTGCCGCAGACAACAAATCCTGAAAAAGATGGCTTGTGAGACCATGCTGCAGAAAACAAATCCTTGAAAAACGGATGATTTTGTCAGACATCATGCTACTGTCATCAGTTCATGAGAGTTATGCTATTGTCAAAGTCCATACTGCTGTCATTAAATCTGAAAAGCTAAGACCTTTTTACACTTCATCATGGATGTTCTTTAGACATGATTTGGATGTTGCAAAGCCTCAGAGACACATGTCAAACACCATCCTGTTGGCACCGTATCTTAAAAGTCGTGACTTATTTTTATGCATTGCCTTTGGTGTTCAGTAGAAGGACTCTAACACACCCCATCTATTTTTAAAAGGATTTGCTACAACTTCAGTTCATAACTGCAAAGGCTGATCCTACTTCAAACTCAAAGTGTTTGAAGGTATGCTAAGCATGTTGAAGTTGTCTGTTGTCCCAGGACAGCAGTACAGAGCTTCAGCAATAATGAGCCCATGTAGGATATGAGTGCACAACATAGATGAGCGAACTTGTCTCGCAAAGGCAATGGAGATCACAACAGTGTCAAGTTAATGCATGTTTCCTGAGAGGGGACCTGTGTTGTAGTTTAGGAGATAACGTTGAGCCTGCAATTCCATTGGCATTAAATGCATCATTGGGAATTTTTTAGTGTTGGCTTTCTTCATATTTGATGTGCAAGTGCATTAGCTGACATCATCTTTGACATCCTTTGTGGGGTTTTTTCATTCATATACCTGCCTGCATTACACGCAGCATGGGGAGGCTGCTTTGAGTATTTTGCCAGCGACGCCTGATGTCCTCATCAAATTGTTCAGCTGTCTGTTTCTGCGATTCTTCCTCATTTCACATTGTCAAGCTGAACATCAGCTGTGAAGGATGGCTTTGTCCTTTCCTTGATGTACAGATTTCTGAACGGCATTGGTTGAAAACCAGTGAACACTGATTTCCGTTGCTGTAAGTGTAGTCTTCCAGTTCTGTGAATCATGCTGAGTGACAGGTTTTTTTCTTTTCTTCTTCTTTGAATTGGTGCAAGACTGTCTTTTCATTGAACTGTGGCCATTTTTACTGATTCCTCATTACTCATTAGATGGGGCTAAAATGTATACTTATGAGTAATTCGCATGTTGATGAAATGTTGGAAAAATACCACATTGCTGCTGTGATTGGTTGGGCAGCGTTCTTGTCATTTCAGCTTGTCAGCCTACCATTGCACGTTTTGTTGGCAGTGTTTTGTTTTGTTTTGTGAAGAAACACAATCATTTTACATGTTTTACATTTTGAAATTGCAATTCTTGTCACTTGTTACCCGTTATGCAGTATTTTTAAGAGGTGCTTTTTATGCGATGAATTGTCTGTATTGAGTCTGTGTTTTATATTGCTGCATCACAGATGAAAGGCAATGCAGGAAATCTTTGGGTTGCTCTTCTTTCTGAACAGAAAGTCATCCCTAGTACACCAACACTCACTTTTTTGGTATTTTTTGTTCCATGTCTTTGGATTGTGCTCTTGTCCTTCAGTCTTTTTGAGCTGAATACCTTTTACCTCTGCTAAGGGGGCTATGTTTTCACCAGTGGTTTTTGTTTTGTTTTGTATGCATTAGTAGCATTACACAAAATTTTGTTGCTGTAGTGGCATTACACAAAATTTATATTATTAAATCATACAGTATTTGAAAATGTGACTGAGAAATCCCAAGTAATACTTAAAAATTTCCGTACTTTTGAAGAACACACAGTGCCATACTTGTGCAGTGCCACACTTAGCACCATTTTTCATTGGTTTAACCTTGACCTAAGCGGGTAGCTATGTTCATGTGGGCATGTACAAGTGAGAGTGAATGCAAGATGGAAAATCCCAAAAGGACTTGGTAACCAGCAGCAGTAAATAAACACCAGAGATTTCTGGTGGGCAGGCTGCGATGGGATGAAACATAAATGGGCTACACCAAACATATCAAAAGATGGAATATGGCCCAAGGATCTGGGGCAGATCTGTAATGCGGATCCAGATCAAACAGATCCTGGGTCATTCTGCAAGATTAGAAGTATATGGGAGGTAACTTGGTCTCTATGAGTGATTACAACCCTGTGGATGAAATGGCAGATCCAGGTTCTCTTCTGATTATTTATGGGATTACAAACTGTTCACTGAACATGAAATGCATGGTAGTTACAAGGTAACATATTTGTTTATCATTTCAAAACTTCTTGGTGGCATTAATATATGATTTCTGGTTTTCGCATGGTCTATTTAAAAAAAAAAAAAATACATGGGAAGTAATTCTTTCAATCCATACCAGCAGTTACTTCCCTAAGTGGGAAATAATTTTTGTTTTCACCGAGGAACTGACTCAAAAGGCAAATCTCTTTGGTTTGTTCAAAGGATTTTTGCAACCAAGGAAGTGGTCTGTGCTCTTCTGAGTGTCTTTCTTGTTTAACTGATATTTTGGAGTGAAGATAGTTATCATCCTGTCTCATACACACACACTCAAACACACATACATGGCCACGCACATGCACACACTCGCCCAAACAACTGAGATTTGTTATTTATTTTGTAGTTGTGCTGCTTCTGAGAGTATACACAGTTACATGAGAGCTGAAAGATGAAAAAGAAATGTTTTATAAAGATTCATTGAGCAGTTTTATTTACTTGAGAAGAGATTTGAACTTTAGTTTCCTCTAGAGTAAGAAATATTTTATGAATATTCATTGAGCAATTTTATTTACTTGAGAAGAGATTTGAACTTTGTTTCCTCTAGAGTTTATTGCAGCTTGTGCCCTCTGTTCATTCACACACATTTTTACTTGTATGTACACTTTTACACACACACGTGTGTGCACACACACGTGTGTGCACACACACGCGTGTACACACACACACACACACACACACACACACACACACACACACACACACCACACACACACACACACATCGCCATGTTGCACATTCCACCGTGCCAACTTCACTTAAACACCACATGTACATCTACCCATACTCTATAACCTCAGGCTTCAGTTTTGTCGATGTTTAGCCCATTTCTAGTTCATTCAGATAAAAAGAATATCTGCTGTTATAGAAAAATACAGTCTGCTGATGTAGGAACAGCTCCAGCACATGCGATCTATGAAAGTAGTAATTTTTAGGTTTTTATCAGTCTTGAAATGAATTCTGATTTTCAGTTTGTTGTGAGAAGGAACATGTTTGCATGAGTTAACATTAAAAAATATCTACAGCGGAGCTCATTTTTGTCCCCTCCCCTCTCCCACATCCTTGATGTTTTTCTTTCTGGTGCTTGAAATATGATGTCATGAAAATGATCTTTTTGTTTGCATATTGAGTGCTTTTGAACTGGTGTATAGTGGGGCTGTTAGTACGTCTGTTGCATATGTGTAAATGACAGAACTTGAGTGATAACGTCTTATAGTGTGGTTTGTAGATGAGATTTCATCATTTTACTGAAGAAATGTTAACACTGAATCTTTAATCATAAACTAGTCTTATGCTGATATTATATTTTGTACTGATACGTTATGTACATTGAATTTGTTGGGCAAAAAATGTTGTCAAAAAGAAAGTATTAGTTCTTTTAAGAAAATATTCGTTTACTGTCAGCGGTGTTTGTTGTGACTTGGGATCTTTTATGTGAGTGTGAATAGGTATATGCATGTGTGTGTGTATGTATATTATCAAAATGAAACTGAATTTGGCGCCATCACCCACCTCTGACTGTGGTCAGGAAGACCAGATGTGTCTTTAATTGTGTTCATGTCTCCAAGGTCACATAGAAGCTACTTAACAAAGTGCATTCACAGCTCTATTTGTGTCAGGAAGAACACGAATATTGCGCATGGATTTAGGAGTGTTGGGGGAGGGGTGTATTAATGTGGCTATTTCACATAGATTGGGGGGGGGGGGGGGGGGGTGTGTAGTTTGAATGTCTTCTATGTGTGATTTTTGTCCAAGTTAACTTACTTGTAGCAGTAAAGAAGTTCATTTGAGGTTTTGTGCTGTTCGTATCCTAGTTAGTTTTTGAGAGAGATTAACATTTTTCATCTGATTTAAGATTTTACGGCAGAAAGATTTTTAACAAAGTTTCTGGTGCGTTTCTGGACGATGTCATTTAAAGAGATGTGTGAAAGTTTTTTGTATTTTTATTTTTTTTTTTATTTTTATTTTTTTAAAATGACTGGTGAGTTGATTTTAACGTGGTGACAGCCCTGATGTGGCCCTTTGCGGTCGGCTGGGCTATAAGCAACATTATCTTATCTTATCTCGTATCCTAGTTAAGTCTTCAGCATAGCACCAAGCCTCTTGTCGTATGTCTGTCTCCAGTTTGCACCCCTCTCCCCCATTTTTTTTCTCTTTATCTGTTGTTCACCATGTGCATATCATGAAATCCACGACTAACCACACTTTCTTGTTACGTGTGCCCAGCTCAAGTGAATATTGAAGGTCTTTGAATCTGCAATACCACTGACTTTTGTACCGTCAGTAGGTTTACATTCTGTATCCTGTGTGAAAAGGATTTTTCAATTGAAATGGAAAGCGACAGCATTTTGCTGCCAAGTAAAAGTATGTCAATTCCTCTTTACAGTATATTAGGCCACTGATAACAGTGGCCACTTGCAATAGTGTGTCAAAATGATGTGTCCCCCTCTCTAAACTAGCCTTGTGTTATCTCTTCTATTAAATGTATCAAAACGTTTGCCTCTATTTGAAAACAGATTAGGCCTTGGGTAGAGAAGTCTCTTGTGCTAAGCGTGTTAAATTTTGTGTGGTTACCCTGGGCAGTAATGTTACTTTCCTCTGCTAATAGATTTTATGTTCTGGAGATTTTATCCCTGTTGTATAAACAGAAAACCTTTTTTTTCAGCCTAGTGAGCACTGTAAATATGTGCGATGAGGGGTCTAAAGGAGGGGTGGGGAGATATAGTGTGTATGTGTTACTGTGTATTGGACAAATTTTAAAGTGAACAGATACTCATTAGTGTAGGGAAGTTGGTGTTCTTGTTCTTGTTGTTGCATTCTTTGAATAGTTGTTCAATGAAAAGCCCCAGAAAGTAATCTTGTGACCAAATTTTTATTGTAAATATCTGACACATGTTGTGCAAGAGTGTTTTATGGTTTGTGTCCGAAACTACGAATGGGAAAAAAGGATGTGCTGGTAATGATTGTATTTTACAAGGAAACTCTGTGTACAGCAGTTTTGACTGTGATGAGGTGGTTTTTTTTTTCCCTCTCCAAAACAGTATTGAATCAGTTTTAGATGTGTGATATAAGATTTCCTTCTTTCCAGTAGCACAGAGTTTGTCCGATTTCATGTCAGAGTATTATCTGTGTCTGCTTGCGTCTGTGAAGAGTTGTGCTTCACCATGTTTTTAAGATGTGGTTGGTTTTATTGTTTAATATAAGCTGTTTGGGGGAGGCATAAATTGTATAATTAAAAAAAAATTCCATAAATGTTTTCTTGCTTATTTAAATCATTTCCACCTGTTCAGACACCCATACGGGGAATCCCCGGGATGGTGGGGGACTTTTTCACAACAAATTGTATCGCTGCAGTGTGAGAGTTCTGTGCTAGCACTTGCCTGTTGCTTTCTCCGTCTGTCTGCCTCTCCTGTCTTCGAGTCTACCTTTCTGTGTCTCTGTCTCTCTATCGCTCTCTCTTGTCTCTGTGTCTGTCTCTGTCTCTCTCTCTTGTCTATTGCTCCTTTGCCGATAACATGCCTGTTCCTCCCCCTCCCTGTTCTTCTCGCTCCCTTTTCCCCTTTCCCAACTCCTCCTGCTATTTTTTTTCTTTGTAGTTCTTCTATCTCTAAAATTCACCTGGCAACAATGAAACTACACACAGTGTAAATGTCATAAAACCACACACTGAGCAGTATGTGGATAGCATGAGAGTAACTGTCTTCCCAAAAACACAGATCCGAATTTCAACAGGAATCTCACAGTCTCTGTTTCTATGTCTTCATCACCTGTCTGTCTGTTTTAC
Organism: Conus ventricosus; assembly: GCA_018398815.1. NCBI lineage: Eukaryota > Metazoa > Mollusca > Gastropoda > Neogastropoda > Conidae > Conus > Conus ventricosus. The sequence goes on along the minus strand of CM031597.1, from coordinate 100,566,634 downwards.
TCTTGCAGCGCAGCCCTTCACTCCTGTCTCGTCTCTCTTCCACCTTCCTCATTGTCCCCCACCCCTCACCCCTGATCATCTCTCTGTCCAATGAGCAAGGTGTGTCCTATATCTGCCATACTAAATTCCCTTATGCATGTGTAGATGTAAACAACTGTCTTGTTTCACAATATGCATTGGGGATTTCATAGAATGGCCCAGTAGAAACTGTCATTCTGAATCAAGGGAAGGTTTGCAAGACTAATGGTGTGTCATTGTTCATTTGTTTGTGTGTCAACTTTGATGATCGGTTATTTAAAGATTCATAGGATTTGCATGACAAGTAGGTGGAAAAAGCAGCTGAGGAGCAGTATTGTTGTAGGCTGGTGAGTGTGTTTTTGTTTCTCGTCCGTGTGTGAATGCGCATATGCTTGTGTTTGTGTGTCTTTCTGCCGATGCATTTCATACATTAACACAATTCAGGATTGTATAAGATTTATCAGCGAAACTTTCTGCTTGGTTTGTGATTGATATTTTTTAAGAGTGTTTATCAAAACTATTACGTCTGCTCTCAAAGAACCTCGAGGGAATAATTGATGCAAAGTAGGATGAAGCTTGTTGTTTATTTGAGCAAACACCAACTCAGAATCTGTTTTGTATCACACTTTGGTGCGGTAGATGCTGTATAGACACTGTTTTCATAATGATTGTCATGTACATGTTTCATGGACACTGTTCTCACTTTGATCGTTGTTTCATGCTAAAATGTGTGGCTTAAATCTTGACATGATCCATTTTCAGTAATTTTTGTAATTATTCTGTTTAATGCACACCTTCAGCTCATGTTCACTTAACAAACCTTCAAAAAGTGAAAAAGGCTGTTGGATATCGTGTTTTATTTCTGATTATTGTTGTTGCAGATGGATTATTTTCTGAACTTTATTTGAAAAGATTTACCATGATAATTGTTTACATTCTCCATTTCAAAAAAGAGATTCTCATGTTCAGACTTAATGTCAAGAAGAACAGGAGAGTTCGTGTTCATCTTTGAGGAAGACGAGTACATGACCCTCTATCAACAAATAAGTTGCACTGCATGATCTTGGTTATTTGTACATCAGAACATATTATGAAAGTAAGTGTGGATTAAATCCCTGTTATGTAGTCTCGAACTGGAATGGAACTTAATAAAATCATTTTCAACATCCACATCCTCTTTGATCAGCTTAAACAAAAATTAAAAAGTTCAGATTCTACGGGCCCCAATGCTCTGCTGTCATAGTGACCTCAGTTTGGATTTCGTATCCAGGCCTATGCTTCTGATGAGTTCATGTGGAAGTCTCTGGTACTGGTGAGTTCATGGGGACCGTTATTGGAAGGACGTCATTGTGCCCTCCGTAGGGGACGTTCACTCATGCTGATTCCACCACCAAACAATTATTGTCTTCAATAAATGGCTGAATAGATGGTATCTGACACATGTTGAATCAGAACAGGTATCACTCAATACCGCCAAGATGACTTGGCAACAGTGCAATGTCTTCTGTTGTGGCATGTCTCATGACAGCTTGACACTGTCTGCTTCCCGTGGAATGCAGGAGCTATGGCTGTGAGGGGAGAAGCCAGGGTGCAGCTGTGAACAGAGAGCCAGAAACAGTGGCATAGGGATAATACTACTGAAGTGTCGAAGAAGATTAGACAGGAAAACAAACAAAAAATAGAAATAAAGAAAAAGAAATAAAGAGGGGCAGAAGAGAGAGACAGAAGGCTTGCTGTGGTGAAACTAAGTTCTGAATGTAAAAGATTTTTTTCTTCATAGACTCACATTTTGAATTTTTCGGTGGTCAATGTTTCCATTGTGATCAGATTAAGAACAATCAATGAAATTAAATGAATCTAATGTTCAGTTGCTGTGTTTCCTTCTCTGATTTTAAAATACTCTTATAAATGGACATTTTATCACTAATCACAAGTCAATGTTGCAGTAAATGAAGTAATACGAAGCAATAGGAAGGAAACGCCCATGCTTTTAACAACATCAATCTTACAGTTTTTAATGTAGTGTGTAGTGTATTTCTTGTACATTTTCTGCCATCAAAATATGAAGACATGGGTTGACCACTGGTACCTTTGGGCACTAGGGTTAAAAGATAAGGGGGGAAAAAACTTGACCACTGGTACCTTTGGGCACTAGGGTTAAAAGATAAGGGGGAAAAAAACTTGACCACTGTACCTTTGGGCACTAGGGTTAAAAGATAAGGGGGAAAAAACTTGACCACTGGTACCTTTGGGCACTAGGGTTAAAAGATAAGGGGGGAAAAAACTTGACCACTGGTACCTTTGGGCACTAGGGTTAAAAGATAAGGGGGAAAAAAACTAAGTCTATGGATGCATTACTTAACAACCAATGTCGGTGCAGTGAAAAGCTGGAATAAGACTTGACAATTCTGTGCTGTCTGGAAAATAGAACTACATGACTGATCATGTCCTGTTGATCATGTTCTGTGAAACAAAAAATGTGTGTCTTTTAAGTATATCTTGCGTATGAATCGCATTAAAATTGATTTCATTTTCCTCGTGCCAAAGGATATTGACCCTTTTTTCTTAAAATCTCTAATTACCTGCTTTTCAAATGACTTGGGTGCAATATTGTTCTGTGTTTATGTATTAATTCTTTATCAAGAATAAAAAAAGAACCTCATTCATTTTACGTACGCATTTCAAACTGATTGTGACTGTTGAAATCCAAATCAATATAATGAAATATGTACAGGTAGCGCTGGGCGTGTAATATTGGGAGGTTTGATCAAAGAATGCTTTTTATGTACATTGTGTAATAAGTAGGCCGCTCCTGCCGTTTTTGTCTCACAGTTGTTTCTGGGAACCAAAATCAGATCAGTTGTGTATAAGAAAGTGAAGGATGTCACTTTGTTCGAGATTCCTCAAAAATCCATTTTAGACTGATGATGTGAATAAGGTTGGTTCTTATTATTTTAATGCTTTTTTCCTTCAGGAGACGTTTCAGTTGAATGTAAAAGGAAGACAACGTTATTTTAGAGAATGGGTAGGCTATTTGCCATGACATGACGAAAATAAACTATTTTTTCTTCTTCTGATATATCTTTGCTTTACTTTATCAGAAAGTTGTGATTGGTTGCAAATGAATGTGTGGTTGCCATGGAGTCGGTGTTGCCCGGGTTATGCATTCATTCATTCATTATTCTATATTCAGATTCGTTTCACTTCATTTTCATGTTTTTTTTTCATTGTTTATTCATGAAATACAGACGGAATATTCCTCTGCTGAACATGTCAGCCTTTCTTCAACACAAATGGAACAGAGTGATTTTATTTAATAATAATACTACATCAATAGAGAGGAAGGTGTCATTTGACGCCCGGTGAAGTCCACTGGAAGCAGATTGGAAACATCCATGCATTGGACAACTTGTTTCTTATGCATCCATACAGAAAACATAAAATGACTGTGTCAGGCAGCTCTTGGGTCAATACATGTGCTGCTAGGTGGAAACCGTTTACCAGCCGCAAGTGGTGTCCCTGGTGTGGACATACATCCCAACTTGATTTCCGTCTTAGACCATCCTGCTTGGCTCGGGTGAAAGGATGAGGTCCCAGAGGCAGACCGAATTCCGGAATGGGCATGCAACATTAAAGGGTACACTAGTTTGTCCTTTCAGGGTCAGTTCAAGAAGCCCAGCATTGCTCAGCACCAGCATGTTTTGCTGTCAATGTTGTTGAATGCACATAGTTGCTCAAATATTACGAAGTCGTGGAGAAAAGTATTCATGGTCTAATTATCATACATTGCATAATGAAGAGAAGTATTTAAGTTTGCAACAAGGTGATAACCTTTTGGGTTGTAAGAGTAATGTTTCAGCATAAACTGAAAGGTCCGGTTATGTCAGATACCCCACTGTGATCCTTAAAGCGACGCAATCGTATGCATGCACACACACACACACACACGTGTGTGGGGAGAGGGGGGATCATTATCTCACGTTGCTGTTGTTGCCTGCTTGATATTTTAGTTTGATTGTACTTTAAGCCCTTAACACAATTAAGGGGGGAGATTCACAAATCATGCACACCCAGAAACTAAAATCTGGATGATGTGGGCCTATTTATGACATTGAATTCGTAGCAAGGTACATTTACACGATTCGTCCATCAAGAATTAACGGTTTTTATTTTTTTCAAATTCGCTGATTTCATGCATTGCGCAGAGGGCCTTTTAAAAAACTGATGCTGGCATGTTTGTAACGATTTTTCTGTGGGGAGAGCGATATTTTCTGACTGGGCTCCAGTGCGTAATTCAGAATATATGGATTTTTTTTGGTCCCTTTGGGAATTCCTTGTGAAAGCATACTCTGACGCATATTTTAAAGGTAGTTTAATCCTCGGTGTAGGAAACAAGGTCGCCTTCCTTTCGGTATCACGGGCATGTTCTTTTATACGTTGTATTCCTTTCTACCGGACATGATAAGATACACATGCATATATAGATGGAAAAGAGTTGCAATATATTTAATTTGATGATACTGATGATGACAAGAAGAAGAAGAATGTATGTGTGGTTTACACACCGCTTTTCTGAAGTCCAAAGTTCTTACAATACACGAAAAATAAATCCTTAAAACACGGCGAGTAGTACAATTTGTAGACAATACAGCTTACCTTCAGTGTAAAACCTTGCAGCACATTTCTGATATTTCACACACTAAAACATATAACTAGAGCACAGACTATTCGCAAAAATCATTCATGCCATTCGCATGTGCGCGTGCACACACACACGCACGCGCACGCACGCACACACACACACACACACACACACACACACACACACACATTTCATTTCAATACACATAGACCAGTTCCTTGCACAAGGTGATTCAAGTGGCCCTTGGCGTGTAACATGTCCCAAGGAACATCCGAGAAATGCTCCAGTGTTTCCAAAATTGTCATTGAGGTTCTCTGCAAAAGAATACACATCAGCTTGGGTCAGCCTGAAAGCTGGCACAACAAAGACCTGTGCAGTTTCTCCATTACTATTTGTGAACAGCTATTGAGACCATCTTGAAGGCAGCCACAAGCCGTGCAGGTTCAGCACACTTCGAGAGGGGAAACCAGTTGCCCCCTCTTGGAGAATTCACGGATTACGCAACAGTCCACTCCACCAAAAGAGATCATGTGACGCACAAAATATTGGAGCAGTAAGACAAGTTAGTTCTTTCATCAAGGATGAATTTCACACACACACACACACACGCACGCACGCACGCACACACACACACACACGCACGCACGCACGCACACACGCACGCACGCACACAAGAAAAGGCGGAAAAATCGAAACCTCTCCCTGCGGAAAGTAAAACGTAGACGAAATAGCTACGTTCAGTGTATCCCACCAAGCCATTCCAACCGTGACAGAAGCAGTCAAGCACCGTCAAGGTGTTATGACAACTCCTTGAAAGGCACGAAAAAGTTTTGGGAAACCAAGCGCATGGCAAAAGAAAGTGTGCAGATAATAGACCACAAAGTAGTGTCCCTGACAAATGCAAGGTCCGTGTCTGCAGTTAATGCTGATCTCGAAACTCCTCTGGTCTCTGCTGGTGGTGATATGCGGTACCAGTAGGCCTATAAGGCCAGCGGAACCAATGGAAGCCAAAAAATCAGCAAATACACAAATAGCTCGGTGTCCACTTAGTCTCTCTGACGGTGCGCTATAATACCGCCAAACAACGCTGAAGCTACCCTGAAATCCATCCTCGGGGAGTACAAAATGGGTCAGTAAACCACTTACCTATATACCATATTGGTGGTCTTCTCACCTTAGGCTTCAGTCTTATCCAAGAGGCATCACCACGTGCAGACTATGCTACACCTCTACAGAGCCATGAAACCACAATTCACAGTAGCCACCTTCTCTCTTTATTCTTTTAGTCAGCTGCTGAATAAGAGACAAAAGAGGAAGAGGAAAATCGCTGGAGAAAATCATCGTCCAGCCGATGATCTCCCGTGGCATCCAGTGGAGAGCAAAATAGTGAGGAAGGAAGAGCCACGAACAAGCTGCCCAAACCGAAATAACAAAACAACGACACAATCAAATTGATGGAAATCTTTCAGTCTGTGTTTGAGGATTCAAGAAGGTTGCGAGGGAGCTCAACATGTGCCGACAGCCTGAGAGTTCAGCTTTGCTGTTTGGTTGAAAATTAAAAATAAATCGATATTTTTAATCGTGTGGAATTGATATATTTACATACCACCACATCATTACTGTCTGCTAATAAACCGGATTCACGAACGGTGTTTTTATCAAGCATCTTGGACAGAAAGCCCAAGGAGTTAAAGAAAGGGAGACAAAGAAGCAAATCCGGAAGAACTGCACAAAGAACGCGCCTGATTGAAAACGGCGGGAAGTTGTCCTGAAATGACCGACTGTGATTGGTCTAACACCCCAATCAGGCAAGGGGCGGACTCGGCGAGTGACAGACTAGGGGAAGAAGGACTGGTGGGTTCCAGAGAATGCCGCAGGCCGCGTTTGACAGTCCCTTTAATCAGACAAGGGTCTCACCGAGGGAAGAACTATGCTAATGAGGGCCACACCCCATCATTGTCAGACGATGAGAAAGCGCTATAATTTGCCTGGAGACTAAAACATCCGGGGTTGCGAAGAAGCCACGCACACAAGCCCGCAGGACATGCATTTGCACACGCAGACGTGCAGCACACATGCTCTTACACACTGAAACACACAGATGCATACACTCGCACGCACACACATTTTGCACTCTTTTGTCTTGAAGTGAACTTGCATAATTTACTAGTTGGCTTCTAGAAGTGCTAGTCAAATAAGGATGCGCCAGTAAGTAAGAAAAATGCAAAGTGCATCGTGAATGCATAGTGTGTGTGTGCGGCCGAAAATGTGTTTGAATTACTGTTCTATTGTTTCATGGTGTATAGGCTATGTGTGCAGGTTTCTATGTGGGTTTAAAGGATTTATTTCTTAGTAGGTGTTCCGTAGTTGTTGCCGATTAAAAATGAGACCATACTTTACGTGATTATCAGGTGAATTCGGACATCTTTTCTTACTAGGAAGGTGACAAAAATCGGCGACTCAAGTAGGCCCTATACATGCATACATTAATTCATATAATATACGCACATACATACATACGTATGTACGTACATACATACATGCATACATATCTATCAAAGTTTGCTATGGATAAAATCAAATAAACAAGCAAACAATCCTCACGGAACTCAGAAACTCTCACAAAGTTCATAGGCAAGCACATGTTGCACACATATTTCAGTTCAAAACTGTCCTGTTGTGATAGATTGGGCTATGTGGAAAAAGAGCCTTGTTTTCTCTAAGACATGCGGATTTTACCCGAATTCATTCAAACTCGTTTTTGTGAAGTCCTAAGAAATGTCTTTCTTGAACTCTTAGACCTATATTCATAGCCTACAATTGACTAATTCTTTTTTTGAAAATCCAGAAATAAAAAAGACGATGTTTTAACAATCTGATCTCTAACCCCGATTCTGTTTCTTTCAAATCCGCTTCCTCTTCGGTGGAGACAAGGTAAGTATTGACTTGTAAGAGCCGGCAGTCAAAAAGGAGATCATTTCCAATTATATTCATCAATTGATTTTTCCTTAGCGCCAAAATTAGAAATGTCCTCTGTTAGGAAAAGTACGGGCACTTTTCTCTCGATACCGGCGAGCTCAAAACACAACTGGTTTGGATATTGTAACCCCAACCCCTCCCGGAGGTCAGTGTTGGCCTCAACCAACTCTGACGCAAAACTGAGAATGTTCTGAGCTTAAATAGAAAGCTATGGCCACTCGGTGCAGATTCTTCGACCGTTCAATTTCTGCAAGAGCTGAAACTTCGAGATCATTGCCCATATGTTCTGACCACACTGCAGGTGCCTGTGTCACTCGGATCTGATTGACGCCAGGGTGTGTTCCGGAAAGAAAGGACATAATGAGAGGCTGGAGAAGGAGCCACGGGGAGGGGAAAAAGGGCAGCTTGAGCTGGGGGGGGGGGGGGGGGGGGGGGGGCAGTTAGGGAAGAGCGAAAGTGGGGGTGGGGATATAGATTGATTAATTTATAGGAAATGGGGTGAGGGAAGTGGGTTTAGGGGGAGATCAACTAGACTAGTTTATCGTGTGCTAATTCGGAACAGGTACCTGGAGAGAACGTAGATATACCAATCCTGGGCCACTTCCGCCCTCACCCAGTTCGGGCGAAAGTAACCAGATTGGTATATCTACGTTCTCTGACAAGTAAGACTTCAAACTACACACACACATGCACAAACACACAAAAATGCACCACTCACAAACACAAACACACACTTACACACAGACACACACAAACACACACACACACACCACACACACACACACACACACACACACACACACACACTACACACACTACACGCGCGCGCACACACACACACACACAAACTAACACGGACACATGCACACACAGAGAAACACTCACACACAGGCCAAAAAATCAATACTGCTGCACCTCCTACCCTCTTCCCCCCTCCTTCCTGCCTAGCATGACATTAGCCTTCCTACGCCAACACTGCTCGCGTGGCGGCCGCTCACGACTAGGTTAACCCGCGCTGTGTAAACGGAGCACACTCGGCTAGGTTGCACCACATTTGGAAAATTCGAGATTGCACGTCGACAAACACCGGATTGAGGCTGTCACGCGACACGACCGGGGCTGTCATTGTTGTTGGAGCTCCGCACAAAGAAGGCTGTGTTTTGTTTGCGCTCTGGTGTGACCACTGTGTTTTAATTTTGTTATTTTAAAATGGCTAAAACGTTACTGAAGAACAGGTTGTGATATTTGTGGCCATAAGTTTTACTTTAACTGCATGTTAGAGTATTTGTTGAAAGAATTAGGCGAAGCATGTTGTGAAACCGGAGAGATTGTTTTTCTAGAAAACGAAAAAGTGAACTAACTGCTTTGGAAATGAACGACTATCTTAAAGGTTTTGTTGGTTTAAGGAAATGAAACAAGATGTAGCCAGTTTTAATTACGTGTTTGACTATTGATGAGATGGTTTCTTATCTAATAAATGGCGCTGCATTGTTGAAAGTTGGCCGAAGCAAAAAAAAAACCATCGCGCGTTGATTGTTGGGAGCTGGCTTGAGACAGCTAAAGCCATGTTTAAAAAACATGGCGTTCATTTCTTAAGGCGGAGGTAAACACGGCTGATTCGTATATATTTGAAACATTTTTGCTGTTCCCTCCCAAGTAAAAAATGTTCTCAGTTTGTATTAGACTTGATTGATTGTTAACTACAGATTCAGTGTTCATGTGGCAAGCTGATCTGTGTATTAAGATGTGTATACTTTTCTACTTTTTTAATTCTAACCAGTTCATCTGCCTTTAAGTGTGCCCTTATGCACCTGATGGCGATTTTCGAATGTTCTGGCAACAACTAGATAGGGTTAGGCAGACCTTAGTACATCTCCCAGTATGGAGAGAGTAGTGTGTGGCTAGCACTATCTTCATATAAATGCTTTAAATATACAGTGCCGGATGTACTACTACTGGCGATTAGAGTGCCATAAAAGCTTGGCTACAGCAATTACTGCTGTAACCCAGTTGCAAGCCGGTTGAGAAAAGAGGGGCACAGCAAACTAGGTCAAGTGATTAGAGAACTAACGCTCCACCTAGAGCGGCCAAGGCCACAGTAGCAAGCCGTTTCTTCACTGACGTAAGATCTATTTTTAGATACCGCTCATGCAGGAGCGGTCGGGGCTGTTTAGAGTTGGCTGCTTTAGCCAACAGTGCGCGCGGCTGTAAGACCACTGCAGGCCTACCACTGACGTAAGATCTATTTTAGATACCGCTCATGCAGGAGCGGTCGGGGTTGTTTAGAGTTGACTGCCTTGAATTTCCACCAAGCACTTCATGACTTTGTATATATTGCTGTGATTACTGGCTTCACTGCTTCGCTTCAACGTCCTGCTTCAACTTTTTTGGCTGCCGCACACACACGCACGTCCCCCCACCCCCACCCTACGCACGCACGTCCCCCCCCCCCACCCCACGCACGCACGTCCTCCCACCCCCACCCCACGCACGCAGTCCTCCACCCCACCCCACGCACGCACGTCCTCCCACCCCCCCCCCTGTGTACGCCACACACACTCCACCCCCAAGTTACCCCAAGTTCTTAATTAAGTTTTTAATTAAGTTACTTCAAGTTTTTAATAAGTTCTTGATTAAGTTTTTAATTAAGTTCTTGATCAAGTTCTTAATAAGTTCTTGATTAAGTCATCCTTTAAGTACAACCAAGTTCTTATTAAGTTATCTTATAATTATCAAAAAAATACAAGCTATGTTTTTATCTTAAATAGTAGATGTCTAATATAGTACACACACGCCTCAAAAAAACGTGTCATCGTTGAGGATGTCTTGCTCAGCGTTCTCTGCATAAATCTTAAGGAAGGTCTTACATCCCAAGCAACCGCATTGATTACAATTTGGGTCCCATGGAAATGTCTTTTATAGACTCCATGTCTTTATTTATTGACTTTATCATTTTATATATACGCCATGATCTATTTTTATAAAAAATTAAAATTAAGTTCTTAAAATATTATTCCATTATAAATGGATCAAAATGATGCTTTGTTATTGGCGGTTTTGGCGTGCAGTTGTGTTCGGCTTCTGTATTTAGCGGTGGAGATTGTTTGGGCTCTTGTTTTTGCCAGCGTTGTTTATATATTTTATAACCGTAATAACAGCCCCCAGCAGCAGCAAGGGCGCCAAAAATGGCAACAGTTTTTAGTTCAATATACCATGAAGACTTTGGGGCCCTTGTATCACATGGAGTTTTTATAGCTGGCATTGAATCAACTTGTTCTGGCGTTGGAGGTGTTATGTTTTCATGATGAGTCATATTCTGTAACATTAATTTTTTTTGTCTGTTCCACTCTGCTAATTTTCTTCCTGCTTCAACACGCCAGGATTTTTAATGGTCTCCGCCTGATTCAGCATTTTCTGCTGATTTCTGGCTTGGTTACTTTCTCCACCTGGTTCAGTGTTTTCTGATTCTGCTGATTTTCTGGCCCGGTCATTTTGAAGGGAAATAAAATCTATATGATTAAAAGTTATTAATCCCATGATTACTGGCGACAATAATGTTCCAATCTATAGTATAAATCACACCCTAGAGACTCTAATGACTTTGTTAAAACTGGATCTTGCGTTAAATCATACGTAAGATCTTGTTCAGAATCAATGGGAGCAAATCTACTAACTAGTTTAGTGTACAAACTAAGAACCGTTTTGCCCCACACTTTTCACCATTCTAGACCCCAGCTGCGCTTCATACCTGTTATGATACTTTATAAATGTCTTGCGGCGACATCTGTTGAATCTGTTCAATGCTGAATTCAGTTCCGAGGAACTGTTTTGTTTTCCCACATGCTGCCAAAGAATACAGCCTCTCCTTTTTGGGCATAATAGCTTGATCATCAACTTGGTCATTCATAAGTTCAGGCAGGTTTAGGCGCCTTGTAGCTGTAGTAGATCATCACTGTTCATGTTTTTTAATAATTATAATTATTTTATTTTATAAAAATGAGCACCGAAAAACTGTTGCTACCTTGTATACCCTTCTGCTGTTATTGGAGGTCTAAGTGTAGGATACTCAATGCTTGGTAAAAGCTTGTTAAGAATTAAACCAGCAGATCTTGGTAAAAATAGACTTTGAGGATTCAGCAAAGCTAATTGCTATCATTGCAGCTTCGTTGCTACGAAAGATTTTCTAGTTAAGCAAGGAATAATTCCGGAAAATAAAATATGTAAGAAAAAATACATTTATAAAAATGGCTTCACTCGTAATGATGATAGGGGGCGCTGTGGTTAATGCGCTCGCTTTTAGTGGAAGTAATTACGCATTTAGTAAACTGCGAGATGAAGGCGAGAGAAAAAGACATAACAAAGCTGTGGAGCAACTAGCTGCAGCACAAGATCGCTATGAAAAGCAGAGAATTGAGCAGTTAGATTTTATTAATAACACACTGAAAAAACAGGGCCATGCAGCTTACACATTTAAAGATGTTGATCAAGCAATAAAAGAATATTATCTAGTAACAGGCAAACCAATCGAGACATTACCCCACCAAAATTTAGCGACTTTTATCATCCATCAGAAAAACAAAAGATGCAAGAAATCGCGTTTATTGCCTTTGGTATGACCGTCGTGTATTTTGTTGCGCATAATTTGGCTGAATAAAAAATGAACAAAATCTATTATTCGCCAAAAGGATATTGGAAGGGGATCACAGCAATCAAAAAGCTAAGCGAAGCAGCTGGAGTCAGTGAACAAACAGCAAAAGAATGGTTATCTAAACAAGCGATTTGGCAAATTTATTTACCTGCGCCTAGGCGAATACAGAGACCACACTTTGTGAACACAATACCGAACGACACCCATCAAATGGACCTTTTATATTTACCTTCTGATAGGATTAGACGAAAAAGATTTAAGTACGCACTCACAGTCATTGACATGGCTTCAAGATACAAAGATGCAGAACCATTAACACAAAAGAGTGCTTCTGCTGTTGCTGTTGCCATACAGCTGATATACCAGCGAGGCCCACTAACTTACCCTCGCATGATTCAAGTCGATGATGGGAAAGAATTTAAAGGGCAAGTGAATCAATTATTGTTGAAACATAGAGTTACCATTAAAAGAGGCATTCCAGGAGTTCACAGATCACAGGCTTTAGTTGAAAACTTTAACAAACAGTTAGCTGAAAGACTTTTCTCCTACCAGTATCACAGAGAGCTTATTGACAATTCTCGCAACACAGAATGGGTTAGAAGACTGCCCTCAGTTTTGCGCGCAATGAATAATGAAGAATTTAAAGGGCTAAAGCCAGTACAAGCAATCAAAAGAAAAACAATAAATGTTGCTGAAGACTCCAGTACACCCAGCAAACTATTACCGTTTGGTTTGAAAGTAAGGTACCTTTATTTACCGGGGAAGCAGAAGGGGACACTCGCATTAGGGCAACCGATCCAGTTTGGAGTGTTGACCCGTACGAAATAAAAAGAATTGTAAAAATGAATCCGCCCGTGTATTATTTACGAGAAACTGACACAACAAAACAACCAGCTCCTCAAAGATCTTTTGTGAAAGAAGAACTGCAGATAATTCCGCCAGACACAGTTCCGCTTTAATTAATTTACGGTTCTCCAGTGCCCAATTGCATATGAAAACTCTGGATTAACAAACACCCGTTTTGTGTTTGTTCTATCTAACGACTTCTTTGTTACAACTGTTGTGTTGATTTCATGTAGATTAGATCGCAGTTTTACGTTGTCATGATGAAAAGTCTTATTGCCAAACAATGCTTCTTTGTAGTTGTCATGTGATATGTTTGACTGCACAACGCTGCGAGATATTCCCTTTGCTTTCTTAATGATTTTCTCCTGGCTCGAAATACTGTACATTTTGACCTTAAACCAACAAACTCCTTGATCACCTTTCCAGATAATTCATCCTTCATCTTTCCTAAAACCTTCTTGTTAGTAATTGAATGTAAAGGCGAATCTTTAGGGTAATCAGATGTGTCGTACCACCCCGCATGCCCTTTAGCTACTTCGGTTTCCATGTCTTTATAGATGTCTTCAGTAGGAATATCTATAAAAAAAACTATCTGTATCTGTGTAAAGTACTCTGGACTCTGGATACGAGGGCTTAAAGTAGTCATAAAGAAACTCTAACATCAAAAGCTTTGATAATTCTAAAACAGTAAACCCAATAAATACAGGTTTGTCCAATTTGACTTTCTTTTTCTTCATCCATTATGCCAAAAAGCTGATCATGAAATCTTCTAAAGTCCTGATAATTAGGTTTTGAAGTTAGCTTAATTGCTTCATTCTCTCTGGTGACCAATCTACATCTTTACGCTTGTGCGGATTCTCATAGTCTTTCCAAAACAGCTGTTGTTCATCAACTTGAAAAGTCTTTTTCTGAAGCATCTGTGGATTGGTTCTGAGATCAGTGTTCTTCATGATGTATGGTTTCATGAACTGTTCTTGATCGAAAGCAATTATGCGATGAACAGCTGTTAACTTCAAACCATGTCTTAAATAAAATTGTAGAAGTCTGTAATGACAGACATAATTTTTTTTGCCGCGAAGATTAGGCACAAGTTTAGGCGGCTCTCTTGGATCCATCTTTAGACTTTCTGCTGCTAATGGATAGTCATTATGCAGGTCATGGAGTTCATGAGGATATTCTAAGTCAACTTCTAGAATGAAGCCACGCTGCTGATTGGGCGTTAAACTGTTCAACCACTTTAATGCCTTTGAATATTATTCGTACCTGTGTACATCTTGAAGTTACGTAATGGAAGTGATTGCGCCATAGCCCAACCATACAGATTGTTTGCATCTAAATACATGAGATAGTTAGACCTTTTACTTGGATCATAACGTCCAAGTATTGTTGTTTGCTTTTACAGTAATGATGCGACGCCATACTAATTCCCCACGCAATCCGTTTTCAATCATCTGAATCATTGTAGGTCAGACAATAAATCAATCTGTACTCCAGTAAACTTTAAGAAAGCGTCCAGCTCATCCGGGCGCAGAAAATATAATGCGCGGGATCAAGGCTGTAATGTTTCATGCAGGTCTTTCTATAATTTTCAAAGACGTCCGCCAACAAACATACATCTGCCATTAAATAGGAGTCATGATAGTCTCCCATCGTTTTACAATCTAACTTCTGCCACGCATCTTGAGCTTGCTGGTAATCAGAATCGCTAATGTCCTTTCCTCTAAGACTAGAAAAGAACGCGCCTTTAGGTGGAAGTGTATCTTCATCAAACCTTTCCCAACTGTTCATGTACTCATAAGGGTAAACGCCCTTTCTAACAAGAGTTGAGTCAAAATGTTCTTCCGTTATTGGGCAGGACTTTAAGGACATAGCCAGTGACTCTAATGAACCCATCATGTGTTGCATAGAGTCATAAAAAGACATGTTATTTAGATTAAAGCACATGTACTTTTCTGATGACTGTGCAATGCATGACACCCTAAAGGCATCGTCCACTGCTTTCATTATAAGATGAGAGTCGTAACCTCGCAAGTTGTGAAAGAAGAGGGGCAGCTTCCATGTCTTTGGATCAAACTTTAGTTGAAGATTGCATTTGTTATGCGCCGCTCCTCTGAACTTTCCGCTAATGTGATCATGGTCTCTTACTGTGGGTTTACACTCTTGGGCGTTAGCTCTAAACCGCAAATCCAACAATGCGTGGCTGAGTCATACTGTTGTTGGTCTTCAGGCGTCATCATATTTCAGATAAATTCAGATTATTAGAACAATCATTACGCACTTGCTGCATGCGCTGTAAAAATCTTCTAGCCGCATTTGGGCCTCTATATAATTCTGGTTCTGAATGAGCGCCATCCGACCTAACAATAATGAAAGCAAATGAACAAATCTGATGATTACTCATTAAGACTGTTTTTTTCGAAGTTTTTGTGGCGCCGGCCCTTCATAAGGAACAATAAGCGACTCGAAGTCTGCGTAAACTACGTATGGAGAATGTTGCAGTTTTTTCCAGTTCTTAAAACTAACTTTGATCCAGGTGGGGGCGTAATTAGTTCTGTATTACAGTCAACTGGGCCGATACAATGTTTCTTATGTTCGCTTGCGGCTTGAACAGATGGCATTCTTGTTAAACATTTTCTGCAGAATTCTTGTTTGTGCCCATCTTTTGAAGTATGCTGCATTAGTTTTACTCATTGTTCGTATCAATGTGTAATGTGGCAGCCCCGCTGGTGAAAACATTAGTAGTAAGTCAACATGATTTTTGTCTGGTTCGCCTATTGTTGGACTGTTCTTGGACACTTTAATCGGCTGTAGATTTGTTTCCTCATCCCATGTGTAGATATTGACGGTTATTGGTTTGTTTTGCTCTTCAAACTGATCAATTTGGTCTACACTAACAGGAAAGGATATTCCATTGAAGTTAAGATCTTTGGTGTATTGCCGATAGTTAGTCACTCTCTCTGCGTGTTCGCGAACACGATGCAGCCTTGCAAGAACACACCACATGAAACATTTATCGTCTGAATTCTTTATGTTTATAACTGCTTTTTTCGCTGCCAGTGCTGGAGGTAGTGGAATGTAAGCCTTGCCAACAATCGGTGCATACTTAGCCTGTTTTAATCTAATCTCTAAGACTTCGCCTCTGACCAACCAGAGCCTCTCATTTTTAGCTTCTTCAGCGGCAGCGTCAAACTGTGCAAGCAGTTCGTCTGCCCAACCGGGTGTTAAGTCGTTATGAGAAAGAATAGTCTGTTGTTTAGTTGAGACCAGACTTCTAGATTTTCTTCATTTATTGTTACATAGTCGATTAAAACAGCTAACATTACTTTAACTGGCGGGTCTATTGTTAGTTTGCCTGGAACTTGAGAAATTGCATGTACAACGCTTGCCTGTACGTTTGTTGGGTTAATAACTTCTAAATCAATATCATTCAGTGCTCTTGATAAACGCTCTCTCTCGAGCATTCCTTCAAAAAATTCGTCTTGTCCTTCATATATCTTAGCCATGCTGTCTTTCTTTTCTAAGCCAAAATATTTATTTAAATTAAAAAAAATACTTAATCAGAACCAATATCAACGGTCTTTTTGCGCTTGGACTCATAAACTAAAGTATAAACACCTTTTGGTGTTGTTAATGTGAGCTGTTTAGAACAGAGTTTAATGTCTCGTTTACTTTTTTTAAGCATTCCTTTTTTATCTGCTCGGGGTCTGGCTGTTGAGAAAAACTTGTCCTCGCCTTTCTTTGAAGATCAAACTTTTGTCTTTTGTAGTCATCAAAATCGGCCTGTAAACGATTAAATTCTTCATCCGTGATGTTTGAGTCAACAAGCGCTTTATTTATTGTCAGTTTAAACGAACTAAGTTTAGCCGTTATTAGTTGAACCATAGCTGTGTGCTTTTGGAGTTTAGTTTTTAATTTTTTGCTACAGCACCTACAGCTAATGAACACAGACCGAGAGCTAAAGACAAACCTCCTAGAGGTAAAGCTGCGGGTGCGCCTATGCCTGTTGCTAAGAGACCAACACTCGTTCCTGCTGATAGAGCACTTATAGTTGATGCTCCAGTATTAACATATGTAACAGCATTAAAGGCAGCAGAATACCTTCGTTTGGTTTTGCTGTATTTTGAAAGGTCTTGCTCTAGTACTTGCTGCATTTGTGTAATGTTGGTTAATCTGAAGGTTTTTATGTTAGGGGTTTCTACTATCTCTTCTTTGGCGGCGCTGTAGGCACATTTGGATAAACCTGAACAGACATGCTTTTTATAAAATAAAATAATTTAGTATTGTATATCTTTTAATCTGTTATTTTCAATATTCAGCTGCGCATCATATATTAAAAACAAATGTACATTAAGCGGTTTATCGGCTTCTTCTTCTTTATCAATTTGAATGTTTATTACGTCTCTCACAGTTCTCCCGCTTCCATGCAACTGATTATCCTCTGTTGACCTTAGGTCAATCCATAAACCGTATTTTGTTGTTAAATAATCATCAAGCCTAACATTGTGAAGATGTAAATCTTTAGACACAAGGTCAACTGTTGGATTTCTACACCTCCCGCCTCCAAACAGTTTTCTTATTTCATCAAAATGCTGATAAGGTTTAAGCCCGCTAGCATAGATTTGGTTAGGACTGCCCTCAATCGAACATTGTACTTTCGTTATTTTTGGATTAAAAAACTTTTCACTTCCTCTTTTGAATGGTTCTTCATCTTCACACAGCAATAAAATACCTTTAAGCGATCTTGCTGAGACGCTAAAACTAAAAATTCCATATAGTGTCTGCCCTGCTTCTAGGATATGTTGTATGATGAATCACTCTTTCGTAATATATTACTAATTCAGACTCATATTGGTGCCCAATCAGCCTTGCTAAATTAGAGTTGCTAACAACGTCAAACTCTAACGAGATGTCAGAAATGCTGTACTTTGCTTCGGCGTCTGTTGATTTGATAACACGTTTGTATTCATTAAAAGTTAGTTCGTATGACAATCTGTCTTTTAATGCCCCTTGAAAGTATGGCGCATGCGCTTTTAACAACTCAAAATCTAGGGGAATGGAAAAGCGATTCCCATACGCATAACTTACAGCTAAAGCCTTTTTGCTGCTTTTAGCACCTGAGGCGAGTTCAGCGCCTATTCTAAGTTTTAGTGCTTCTTCATTGCCGATTCCTTGAAACGCAAGATCTTCCCTTTCATTCCCGGTTAGCCATAGATCAGAATAGGTTAAAAATATGTCTGCATTGTGTAAAGAAAATATTTCTTGCCCCTCAAGTTTTATAGAAATTTTCTTAACGATTGCCCGCCCCAAATTCTGTACAACTGTCCTGTTTGGGTCTGTTGTTGAATCGAGTACTATTTTGAAAGTAAGACGCGCAGAGCCTGGCACAATCAAGTCATCTGCTCCTAGGTCTGGAAATTTAACAGTAAGAATGTGATCTGCATCAATAGTAGATGGATTATTTGGAACAGTAATAGTCCGCTTATTTCCCTTCACGCCAAAGGGCTCTTTCAGTTTTCTATGCGGGTTAAGAATCGAGCCATATGTTTGCTGCGCCATTTTATGAAGCAAAATAAAAGTTAATTATTTAAAAACATGGCAGGAATTGAAGAT
The DNA here is from genome assembly GCA_018398815.1 of Conus ventricosus. Lineage (NCBI taxonomy): Eukaryota > Metazoa > Mollusca > Gastropoda > Neogastropoda > Conidae > Conus > Conus ventricosus. The sequence continues at coordinate 100,547,891 of CM031597.1, read as the reverse complement.
GAAGAAGATTATGATGTTTTTGATCGTGGAGACGACATGAGTGATTCCCCTTGGGAGCGGCATCGCTCAGGGCTCTCATTGCATGATGAATTAGCAGAAATCGGGAGTACATTACCAACAAGTCGGTATAAATTAACAGAAAGTAAGGTCAGATCATTATACCAAAGTTTAGGCCAAGAACCTCCCGAATTTATAGACCCTAATGATTTTGAAGTAAAAGATGACCATTTGTTTGTGAGGAGCGACCAAGGACAACTTGTTCAGCTTACAACTAAAAAAGACCCATCAAAGTTTTTAGCCGTGGGTTCAATTAGAAATAGACTCAGTGTGAAAGATCAAAATCGCCTTGGCCTTGTTAGCCAAAATTAAGGGCGGAGGCAGTTTCTAAACTTCAAAACACACTGCAAGAACTCCCAACAGATAACCAAATGCAAACATGGAACTTAAAGAATTAAATCAATCAGCAGGTGAATTAATAAATGTAATAGAAGCAGAATCCAGTTTTTCAGAAGAAACAGCGTTAAAGACTATACACGACTCGCCGCTACCCATGCGAGAATTATTAGCCCTTGATCGTACTTTAAAAACCATCAAAGGCGAATTAACAAACAATTTAGCAAAACTAGGTGAACTAGATGAGCATATAAAAAGAGAAAAAGAAAAACTCGTTGAGGCTGACGACCGCATCGTAGGGCCTGATATTAAAGAAAGAATAACCCAAAGACTAAAGATCTTGAACAAGAAAGATCAGCAAGACTAGAAGTGCTAACTACTAACCGAGACCAATTACGAACTCAAGTGAATAGAATAAGAGAAACTATCCGAAAAATTTTATATGAAGACACAACGCTAGCAGAACGAATCCGAACGCTGTTTAGAGAGCAAGGCGTCACATTAGCAAGCGTTATAACGGCCTTAGGATTTGCAATAAGTACACTGGTAATGGCTATTACAGGCGGCGGTGGTGCTGGGTCAGTGCCTCCACCGCCATCGCCTGATAAATCATGGGTAAAAAAACAGCTTGATCATCTTGCAAGTTTATTAAAAAATTAGCTGGTAAAGCCGTGAACGCTTTACCAGGAATATTGGGAGTATTGTCAGCTGGCTTTTGTCTACTGCAAGCAAAGTAGTTGGCTTTATGGCCGAGCACTTATGGGCATTAGTTCTCTTAATAGTTGGGTTACTATTTAGTAAGATAAAGACCAAGTAATCCTATGCCAGTTAATCCAAGAACAAGCGCTGTCTTTTCATATTCATGGTCATCGCGAACAGAGTCCGCGAGCTTTGCTGAGTCTTCAATGACTTTGGGGGTTTGGACTTCGGGAATTAGATGACTTAATCTTGGGTGTTCTTTTATTGTTTGTAATATTACTGGCTCAGAATTTATGTCGTTTTTCCCAACCTTCTGTTTATTGCCTGCTATAAGAATTTCATTATTATAGTTTATTATTGTACCTATCTGGAGTCTGAGGTCAGAAGGCAGCATGTATAAACCAGTGCCAACAGCAAAGTCTACTTTCGATCTTGCGTATTGTAAAACATGTTGGTACCTTTGAATACTTGAAGGTAAATCACTGTAGAATTAATGGCATCCTCTAAATTTGCTAAGTATTGTTTTTGCGCGTCAAGCCAGTAGAAGGATCAGTTTATGCTTGATCTTGCCTGTGCTTGCGAACCTAGCAAACACCAAACGTAAGTACGAATAGAGTCGTTTATTCGTTCTATTCCTGCTTTGGTTAGGCCCTTAGAAGTGTCTAAGATAAATGTTGTCCATGCTGTTTTATGCTCTTGCTCTATTGACCCTAGGTGAACAGCTGTGCCTGAAGAGAAAGATGTGTAGGGAGGATCCAAGCATAGTTATACTTTCTGTGCACGCCCCAAAAATAAGGGGTGCCTAGACCATGATTAAGATCAGACTTTTGTCTAAAGTCTGTCTTGATGTTAATATTGAATTCGTTACAGATTCTTCAAAGCCTTCATGTCTATTCTGTTGCTGAATGGATTTAAAAGGTTTGTCATTTGGCAATGGTGCTTGCAGTTCAGTCAAAATACGTCTGAAGGTGTAATAAAAATGAAATCTGTACACTGACCTCACCAAAGGATCAGGATGATTTAAGTGATCAGCATACGACACTCCACACCCAGTTGATGCACAAAACACAGCAAAGTTAACTGGGTTCTGATAAAACTGCATCGGATGACTAAACCACACTTTCGGGATGTGGTCATTTTTAATAGGAGGGTTAAGATATCTGTTTAATGGAGTACTAACCTTTACTTGAAAGGCGCCAGACTGAGTCACAGAAATGTCAAGAGTATCAGTTGTTATATTTTTAAGATTGTAGTGCGGCCCAGCAGAATATTTTGCATCAGTATATTTAAATGCAGTCATTTTATTTCGTTTAAAAAAATGTTTGTAACAATAACAACTCAAGACCGCCCTTCGTTTTTAGAACATGCTATTGATAACGAATGCGGAACCAGAACGGTCGCGCTCCATGAAATATTCTACAAAGTCGTATGGTTTATATAACTGAAGCCAAGAGGAATAATAAGATTAAAAAATTTAATAATAGAGGCCAATTAGTTAGCCAGTTAACCATACCTGATGGTTATTACGGGTTTTGCTCACTAAAAGAAGCAATGAGTAACTTCAACATTACTCTCAAACTTAACAATGCAAATTTGACAACAATGTTAACATTCAAACCTGAAGAAGCAAGTTACCTTTTTAATATAGAGCTAGCTAAAATGTTAGGCTTTGCAGCTAACAATAATAGTTTTGGAGTTACACCAGACGAAACTACTTATGAGGGGAAAGTCCGCTCAATCTTGCATTATATTCATTACTCTATGTTCATTTAGATGAGCTAAGCACTGATGAAAACTTAATATGATGGAGGGCCCTCAACTGTTTTTAAGAGCTCTTCCATCAGGGAAAGCTGCATATTGCGATTATGAAATTATACAATTCCCTAATTTACAGTTTAAAAGATTTAGTTTGTGGGAGGGTCGGATATTTAATGATAAAAATCAAAGACAAAACAGGGAAAGTCGTAAAATGTGATAACCTGCACATTGTTTGGAAATAAAATAATAAGTTGTACTAAAAAATGTCGCGTGGGCCAGAAGAATCCGGAGTTACATTAGCGCCTGTAAGGTGTAAAAACCTTAGAATTAAAAGACCTTGCAGACGTTGCGGACTTTGAACAGAACGGTGAGATAGGCACTTTGTATGGGTTTGAGTACACTAAAGATGGTGATTATAAACGCAAAGAGGTTAGCGACAGTAAAAAGTTTCCTAAACTAGAACAGCTGCGCAATCTAGAAGCAAATAATGTTGGTCAGTATGAATATAAAATAGTTCGAAAACCTGACCTCAAATGGCACTTAGAACCATATTTAGAATGGGAAATAAAATTTGAATTCATAAGCCCATTACATATTTTAGCCGTCAAAAAAGTTTCAGAAAAGCATTCAACTCTGGCCCTTTACATGTAAGTCTTATGCCGGACGACAATAGTCGGAAAGAAATTGAAATAACGCCGTATGGAAAAAGCAGTACATCCTCCACAGAAGAGAATCAGTTTTGAAAGATGCTTCTACAAAATTACAGTTCATTCCGCAAATGAAATTAGGAGACACGTTCACAATGATATTTGAAATTTCTGTCTTAAAAGATAAGGAGAGGGATGGGGTTGTGGGCGTTAGTGACGTCCTTCTAAAAGGGAATTCTAATTAGCTGGCAAAACTTTGACGTTGAAAAACTTAAAGTTACCGTCGTCATTCTTCACAATGGCGAGGATATTAAGGTCATAACAACAAGCAACAAAATCAATATTAGTCTAAATAGAAACAATCTTACAGAACTGAATTGGATTAATCTTACACATTTAGGCCTCGTAGGGTTTTATTATACTGAACAAGTTTTGACAGAGAGTATGATAAAAATAATAACTGGATTAGATTAAATTCTGCTATAAAACTATGGAGCAGTTAAACTTTATGACAAAAACTCCTCATTGCTCATTGATTTGTGGGCAAACTGGTTGTGGAAAAACAATATTTATCCTTGACCTGTTACAAACAGTTTATCGTTATAATTTTAATCATATTGTGGTTTTCTGTCCAACACTTAAATGGAACAAAGCATATCATGATAGAAGGTTTATATGGACAGATGATGACATATATTTAGTTGATCCCAGCAATAAACTGAGTGAGTGTTTAGAACAGTTTTATAGACTGTTTGAAGGAACGCAAACACTATTTATTATAGATGACTGTTCAGCAGAAAGAGACATAGTTAAAAAGAGAAACACTTTGTCGAAACTAGCTTTCAGCGGAAGACATGCTGGGATAAGTGTGTGGATTTTATGTCAAAAATATAACTCATTTTAAAAGACCTTTAGAGAACAGTTAAAGACTGTAGTTCTATTTCACATGAAAGACAGAGACTCATTTGATGAATGTTTGCGTGAAAATGATGTTATTGAAAATGATCAAGAAAAACATAGGATTAAACAAAAACTGAAATCTGAAAAGTTTAGTAAATTAGTATTGAAAACAGATAACCCTACACAGTATGTTTGTTTGTAGATAATCGTTATTTTTTGGTTATTGAAGTCTTACTTGTCAGAGAACGGGGAAATACCAATCCTGGGTTACTTTCGCCCGAAACTGGGTGAGGGCGGAAGTGGCCCAGGATTGGTATTTCCCCGTTCTCTCCTGGGAACATCACAAATATGACTGATCAGCAGCAATAATGGGAAGCCTCAGGGTGTGCTAATTCAGAACAGGCACCCAGGAACATCACAGATATGACTGATCAGCAGCAATAATGGGAAACCTCAGGGTGTGCTAATTCAGAACAGGCACCTGGGAGCATCACAGACATGACTGATCAGCAACAATAATGGGGAGCCTCATCACAGATATGACTGATCAGCAGCAATAATGGGGACCCTCATCACAGATATGACTGATCAGCAGCAATAATGGGGACCCTCATCACAGATATGACTGATCAGCAGCAATAATGGGGAGCCTCATCACAGATATGACTGATCAGCAACAATAATATGGAGCCTCAGGGTCAGCTAGCATTAATAGTTTTGCCTGGACACTCGAAGCTGGGATAGAGTGAAGTCTGCTAAATGGCCAAGGCGTGAAGCCAGGGTGTGGATATAATGGGTAGAAGTGGGAGTAGAGGGGGTCAACGGGAGGGGGGGGGGGGGGGGGGGGTAGTTAGACGGCGAAAGGGTGCGAGTGTAGGAAAGGGGATGGGGATAGGGATGGAGGGTAGCGGCGCGAAATCAATTAATAACACGTACGGAGGACACGGAATAAAGGAAGAAAAAATAAGAAAAGAAAACTCTTATCCCATGTGGTTCGAGAAATGCACGATTCTCTCTCTCTCTCTCTCTCTCTCTCTCTCTCTCTCTCTCTCTCTCTCTCTCTCTCTCTGAGATCTCCAGACTTTTGGAAAAGACAACGATGAGCAACGTACACCGAGCGCGAATGAAACTCGTGGCAAAATGATTGGATTTGTCCTAGCAAATTTATGAATTTTGAAAATTCGCTATGATGGATTTCACACACACACCACACACACACACACACACACACACACACACACACACACACACACACACACACACACACACACATATGCGCGCGCGCGCGCACGCACGCACGCATGCACGCACACACGCACACACACACACACACACACACACACACACACACACACACACACACACACACACACACATACACACACACACACACAGAGAAAGTGTGTGCATTACATTACACTTATGATTTTTCTTACAGTCATAATCATCATTTTCCTTGTTCAAGATGTATAAGATGTAATGTCTTTCTTGAACGGACCAGAAAACTGCTGTGACCAAATGAAAAAAGAAAAAGATTAAGAGAAGCAACAATCCTCTTTGACACACAGAGGTTAGGTGGATGCAACGACACGATGAAGAATGGGAGAAGGACAGAGACATGTGGATACTATTCCAATGATAACTTCAGTAAGACGATCGATGTAAGGGTGCAGATGAAACATGCCACGTTTTAGGGGTGATCTAAATGGGGAAAAAGAAATAAGATCAGGGAGTAACTGTGAAAAAAACATTGGCTTCACAAGGGGAGTATTGTGCATGTTTATGTCTGTTTGTTTTTTTTTTTGTTTTTTTTTTTATATATATATATTTTTTTTTTAAATTTGTCGCTGAGGAAGGCATTTTGCCGAAAATTTCTTGTCCTGTTTTGTGTCGTGCATTAAATCGTCGTTACTTCACACTTTGTTTTGTGTGCTCTTCTGCTTTTTTGTCATAGTAAGTATTACTATTCCAGTGATAACTTCAGTAAGACGATCGATGTAAGGGTGCAAATGAAACATGCCACGTTTTAGGGGTGATCTAAATGGGAAAAAAGAAATAAGATCAGGGAGTAACTGTGAAAGAACATAGTAAGTATCCCACTGGCTATATTAGCATTTCCACTTTGATCAGCCACGTTACTGCAGCGGTTCCTGGTAATGCCTCTGATGATAAGTGCAGAACCTGTAGTGATTGTCAGCACTGACACCAAGTGCAGAACCTGTAGTGATTGTCAGCACTGACACCAAGTGCAGAACCTGTAGTGATTGTCAGCACTGACACCAACAGACGACACTGGAAGTTGTCGCTTCTTAGAGTATGTTGTGACCAATTATTTATTCACTGCTCAAGGGTACCCCCATCCCACCCCTTTCTTTTCCTCCCTTTTCTGTCTACCTCCTCTTCTCCTGCTCAGTGTGACGTTCCCACCCTACCCGCATGGACTGCTCTTTCCTCGCCCCTCTCTCCTCCCTCTTCTTTTGCATCATGTCTTTGGTATTAACGGCAGCTGTATTTCCGCCAGTTGCGCAACAACAGCAGCAGTAATCACGACAACGGACTTCCAGTGCCCCCACTGTTCCAGACTCTGCGCCTCCAGATTGGGGCTGCAGAGCCACCTCCGCGTACATCGATGAGCTGCAGAAACGCTAACGTCATCTTCGGATCCGAAGGACTACCACACAATTTCCGCCAGCTGCGCAACAACCACCTGCATAATTGTCATCTCCGTGAAACGTTCGTAGATATAACTCTATCAGACACTTAAGTTTCTTTTCTTTTTTTCTTTCCCGACGACAGGTCGGCTACATGATTCAACTGTGCCTCGTCAACAAACTGACGTACTTTGTGATGATATGTTTTGCCATAACAAACTGTGTTTTGAGTGTGCCAGAATCTTTGCTGTTTTTGTTGTTTGTAATTTTGTCTTTCCTTCCTGTCGTTACTCTTTGTCTGCCTTTATAGACTGTCCTACTGTCTTTGTTCTGGAAACTTTCTTTTCTTTCTTTCTTTCTGCGTACGCAGGCTGATACTCCTGCGGACACTCCCTGTATAGACAGGCAAGGATTAATCCCATCTACCCAACAAAGGGAGTGGAGTTTTGTGTGTATGACCGTTTTTTTTTCATCCCGCCATTAAGGCAGCCATACTTCAACTTCGGGGAGTTCTGGAAACTAGTTAACACCCTTTTTTTTAATGATGACAACGTACAATATGCCATATTTTGTGTTGGAATCAGACGACCAGGTAATGTCCAGGGTGGACACTAGCTGTCCATTCTACAATGTCTGTTTTCCCATGTGGGTGTTTTTGTTTTTGTGATATTTAAATGTACTACAGTTGTTTTCGCAATTGATTCTAATCTAAGGGTGAAAAATCAAGAGGAATATCTGGCGCTCTCAGCACAGCCTAATTCTAGGCCTATGCCATTAGATATTGATAGGTTAATTACCAGGTAAAAAATTGCTCTTGATGTTTGTTTCTTCAGGATGTAATCTTTTTCGACGATTTGACCTATACAGGATAGGAAAGCCCTTTCTCAGTAAGAGTTTCACAGCCCTGAAAAGGCTCTGTGTAGTCTACTGGGCTGTAACGATGGAAAAAACCTGAACTTGGCTACCTTAATTGTGGATTAAACGGTCATATATTGGACGGTAGGTACAGGGCAAACTACCACAAGATCTCCGCGACGCAGTCATCATCACCTGTACAAGAACAAAGGGGAAATGTCAGTTTGCTCCAACTACCGGTGAGTACTTTGCTCTCCATCGCAGGAAAAATCTTTGCAAGGATATTGCTGAACAGACTGGTTCCCACCATCGCTGAAGACCACCTCCCAGAGAGTGAGTATGACTTCAGAGCCTACAGAAGCGCCACATACATGGTGTTTGTTCTCAGACAACTACAAGTGAAGTGCCGGGAGGAAAACGAAGGACTGTATGTAACGCCCGTCGACCTAACCAAAGCGTCTGACACTGTGAGCAGGAAAGGAATGCGGCAGATCATGGAACGACTTGGCTGTCCCCCAAAGTTCCTCAGCATGGTTGTCCAGCTATATGAAGATCAGCGCGGTCAAGCCGTGGTCAATGTTGACCTCTCAGAGCCCTTTTCTAACATCAACAGAGTAAAGCAGGGTTGCGTCCTGGCATCGACTCTCTTTGTCATATACTTAAGCGTGATGCTCAAACACGCCACTGAAGAACTTGATGACGAAGATAGAGTCTACATCAGATATCGTCTTGATGGCAGCCTGTTCAACCTCAGACGACTACAGGCTCACATGAAGATCCTGGAGGATTTGATGCGAGACCTCTTTGCTGACGATGCTGCCTTTGTTGCCCATAGAGAGATATCCTTGCAGCATACCTCATCCTGCTTTGCAGAGGCTGCCCAGCTCTTCGCGCTGGACGTCAGCTTCAAGAAGATGAAGGTCCTCCACCAGCCTTCACCTCGGGAAGAGTACCACCCTCCCCACATCAACATTGGAGAGACTGAACCGAAGACAGTCCATGAGGTTACCTACCTGAGGTGCATCGTCTCATCAGACGTGAAGATCGACAGGGAAATAGACAGCAGTCTGGCAAAGGCGAACAGTGTTTTTGGTAGACTGTACAAACGAGCCTGGAACAACAAGCGTCTGAAGAAGGGCACTAAGATCAGAGTGTACAAAGCCATTGTATTTATCACCCTCCTGAACGGCCCTGAGTTATGGGTCACCTGTCGTTACCACCTGACACTAATTGAGCACTTCCATCAGCGCTGGCTTTGCTCCAATCCTCAATGTTCATTGGGGGGGGGGGTGGGGGGGGGGGGGGGGGGGGACTTTGTCACCAACCTTGATGACCTCGAACAGACGGAGCTCACCAGTATAGAGATCATGTTACTGAAGTCCTAGCTATGCTGGGCAGGGCATGTCTGTAAGATGGAGGATCATCGCCTGCCCAAGATTGCCCTGTATGGCCAAATCTCCACCGGCCATCGCGACTGAGGGTCATCGGAGAAGCGATACAATGACTGTTTGAAAATACTCCTCGGTGCCTGTCATATCGCTCATCGCCAGTGGTCCTCCTTCGCTGCGAATTGGAACACCTGGCGTCACATCCTTACCAAAGCTTTCTCCTCCCTCGAAAACGCCCGCAGGACACCCATGAGGACAAACGGCACAAGAGGAAGAACCGTGTTGCTGTGATATCGAACCCTGGTCAGACTTTTACCTAGAGCCGCTGTGGCCGGGCCTGCCTGTGCTGCACTGGCATTGTCAACCCTGAGCGCGCCTGCAGTCGACGTGGCTGACAAGGCCAATGCAGGAATCTATCTATCTATCTATCTATCTATCTATCTTTCTAATCTATCTATCTATCTATCTATCTATCTATCTATCTATCTATCTATCTATCTATCTATCTATCTATCTATCTATCTATCATGGACGGACGTGTGACGCCTTCCAGAGTGGGATGCTCACTTACGCTGGTTCCTCAACTAGGCAATGAACGTCGTCAGTACATAGTTTAGAAGATGGTGTCCTGCGTATGTTGTTGGATTATCGATTAGGATAGGCACCACTGAACATCACCAAAGTGACTCGGCAGCATGGCAGTGTCTCTTCATGGCGCCTTTACATCGATCGCTCCCTGTGGATTGCCGGTGCCGAGGCTGCAGCGGGATAAGACAGGGTGTGGCTGTGGACGAGGAGCCGGAATGAATGGCGTGGAAGCAATGCCACTGAAATGACACGGACGATGAGACCCCCCCCCCCCCCTCCAAAAAAACAAAAAAACAAAAAACAAAAAAACAAACAAACCGAAAGGTCACGTAAAAACCACACCACTGATGAACCTCGATCTGGCCGAGGGCCAAAGACAAAGAGAAGACAACTAGAGGTGTCCGGATTGGATCACTTGTTGATAAATAATCCCACAAACAGCCCTGTAACATTGCATGTGGATCCACCCCAGCGTTTCCGGGTATTTTGCCCCAAAACAAACAAACAAACAAGCAAACTGCAGGACTTCCTCTGCAATGCTTCAATTAGCTTTGTCCACGCTCAGGGTAAAAATGTAGTTTGGGCAGGAAAGGAGAATGGCCTGGTGAGAATCTCTGTGTGTGTGTGTGTGTGTGTGTGTGTGTGTGTGTGTGTGTGTGTGTGTGTGTGTGTTGTGTGTGTGTGTGTGTGTGTGTGTGTGTGTGTGTGTGTGTGTGTGTGTGTGCGCGCGCGCGCGCGCGCGTACTCTCTCTCTATTGCCAGAGTGTGTGTCTTTGTGACATCTCTGTTTAACTGACAGACATGTGTGTGTGTGTGTGTGTGTGTGTGTGTGTGTGTGTGCGTGCGCGTGCGTGTGCGTGTGCGTGTGCGTGCCCGCGCGTACGCGCGCACACGCGCATACGCATACGTGCCCGCGCGCACGATTATGAAAGAGAAAATGATGTTTGGAGTGTTCACACTGCTACGTGAGATGTAAATACAATCTCTCACCCCAGGTAAAAAAAAAAAAAGGAATCCTCGCTGCGTGCTTCCCGTTTTTATAGGTCGCACGCCGCAATTGAAATTATACATTCAAACATTATTTTGCGTGTGCAAGCTTTTGTGATATATAGCAGGCTCTCTCAGCGGCATGACAAGAATGCAGTGGGGAAAAAAAAAACAACATTTCTCACAGGACAACCCTTGAGCCATCCTATTACCTGTTCTTAAGGAACTACAAAGATATGATATTGATCACTATTATCACCCTAAATCCCCGTGTGTGTGGACATTTGGTTTCAGGTTCTCTACGACATCTTCATTTCTGTCTGCGCACCCGTCAGCCTTAGAGAATAGAATCTCCATTACATTAAAATTCTCAAGTTGGAACCACCAACAGTGAACATCTTGATGCACAAGAGAGAGAGAGAGAGAGAGAGAGAGAGAGAGAGAGAGAGAGAGAGAGAGAGAGAGAGAGAGAGAGAGAGAGAGCAGACAGGGAAAAGGGGAAAGCGGAGAGGCAGAGAGAGAGAGAGAGAGAGGGGGGGGGTGAGGTGAACTTTCTCAGACACTAACATTTTAGTGATTACTCTGTAATTTCGCCGGCACCCATCAGGCCCCAATCGCAGTCCTTTGCGTTTGAGTTTCAAGAGTGCTCTCTCATATAATGCGTTATTAAGCTGAAACCACTCTGTACGAATCTTGATGTGTAGGTGATAAGACTAACAAAGACAAACAAACAGAAAAAGAGAAAAGAGAGAGAGAGAGAGAGAGAGAGAGAGAGAGAGAGAGAGAGAGAGAGAGAGAGGGGAGAGAGAGAGAGAACTCGAACTCGAACTCGAACTCGATTTCGAACATTTAATGAGTTATGGCACGATGGCCTCTGTCACAGGGTGAGTGACGTTACAAATAATTTCAAGAGTGAAGAAGTCATACTGAAAGCAATAATCTGACAAAATTCTTACAGGCATAAGTGGGGATGTGACAAAAACTCATCTGTTTTTCATTCCATGCGTAAACATTCATCTGATAACTTCTGGAGATTTGTCCTCTTTGACAGATCACTATGAAGCCTTTAGCAATTGGCTCTTTTTCCTTATTTTAAAACATTTGTACAAAAACCAAGCAAGCCAACGAGTGATATCAGCATTTTCACATGTCAAAATTTTTATCAGATACTGGTTTTCGAAATATGGCGGAATAGTTTTGAAAATATTTGGGCGAATATTGTACTGAGGACACTCAAACAAAACATGTTTTTCATCCTCTAGTTCATCTGCACAGAAGGGACAGTCATTCGTTCCCGCAGAAGTATCTCGTATGAAACGATTTCTGTGAGAGTTTATGTCGCTCCACCCTCAATCTGAACCTCGTCAAGGATTCTCTGAACCACTTTATCTTAACTTCAGAAAAATAATTTTCTGGTACAAGCATAGTTTTGAATGATGTATACAAGGTGAAACGTCTACCCTCGCTCATGTCTGCGAACCACCCTTTTTTGCAACGTCTGTAATTCTTTGTTTAAAACGTTGCGTTTGAGCTTAAAGAGTGCTCTCTCATATAATGTGTTATTTAGTTGAAACCTCTGTGTACGAATCTTGATATATATGTGACAAGACTAACAAAGACAAACAAACAGAACAAAATAGAGAAGGGGAGAGAGAGAGAGAGAGAGAGAGAGAGAGAGAGAGAGAGAGAGAGAGAGAGAGAGAGAGAGAGAGAGAGAGAGAGAGAGAGAGAGAGAGAGAGAGCGCTGGGGGTGGCCTTCGGGGGATGGTAGTGAAGAGGGTGGATGGGAGTGCGGGAGGTGAGATGGGAAGGGAGGGGGTGGGTGGAGATAAGACTCTCAAACATATTCATAATTCAGAGAACGCGGTAGTCATACTTGAATCTACTTTTAAGTCTTATTCGTTGTCCTTGGCGCATCAATTTCGCGCGTGCGGCCAGCAAAGCACTTCGGTTCCATCGCTTTTCAGCATTCTTTTATTTCAGTCAGCCACAGGGGGATCTGGCGCCCTGACAAACAGTCTGAGTTCAGACAGTATCCTGCTGGCTAGTTTGAAAAACAAAATTTCAATAGACCTATCGATTTTCTTGGGTATCCATGTTTGATCCCACCCGTCTTAATGGAAATTGACTGGGTGTTTTTCCCATTTTTGTTTCTGTTCTGAATGGCGAGAGTGGCATTATTTTCCTGTCTCTGATTATTTTTGTCTCTGTCTGTCTGTCTGTCTGTCTGTCTCTCTCTCTCTCTCTCTCTCTCTCTCTCTCTCTCTCTCTCTCTCTCTCTTCGAACAACTCCTCCTCTTTCTCCTCTCCTTTCTCGCTGTCTCCTTCTGTCTCTGTCTGTCTATCTGTCTCTGTCTCTGTATCTGTCTCTGCCTGTCTGCCTGCCTGTTTGTCTGTCTTTGTTAACTTCATCTCTCTCTTTCATATCTCTGAACAAAAACAAACAAACAAACAAGCAAACAAACAAGCAACAGCAACAACCGATGCGATTAAACACAAGTATTATGTTTCAAAACATTTGTAAGATTTTGATTCGAAGCGGAACAAACACACAACGGAAACGTTTCTCACACACACACACACACACACACACACACACACACACACACACACACACACACACACACACACACACGCACACGCACGCATGCGTGCGCGCAGAGAGAGAGAGAGAGAGAGAGAGAGGAGAGAGAGAGAGAGAGAGAGAGAGAGAGAGAGAGAGAGGGTCTGACATCCAATCTTATGGATATTAGAACCGAACATTTATTTTCACCAATCAGCAGAAAGCTGAGAGGACATATTAGCTATCCTAAAGCAACACACTACCGCTTGCTTCGAGCAGAAGAAACGCATTTGGGCCGAGTGTCCAGAGTTTCAAATCCACCTCATTCCATTATTTCACAGCATTAGATGCCCAGGCATTCCTGATTAGATTACAGAGTTCGCAAGTGCAGTTCCTACTGTTTTGCTACATGGGTAATTTGCATTTGAAGGGGATTTCACGTCACCTGTCACTCAATTAAGCAACAGATGATCCATGCGAGACACACAATGTTGCAGATGAGTAGACAGATGGGCAGGCAGACAACCGGACAGGCAGACAGATGTGTAAATCGATCGATATAGAGATGAACAGACGCATAGATAGAAAGATAAGATGTACTTTTAGACAGTTAATGTGGAAGCAAATGATGGTGTCAGACAGACGGCATGGGAGAGAGAGAGAGAGAGAGAGAGAGAGAGAGAGAGAGAGAGAGAGAGAGAGAGAGAGAGAGAGAGAGAGAGAGAGAGATTCAAGCTTAAAGGCCCGAATTATAAGTTCCCCCACCTCGACGGTCATTGCTCTCCTTCCTTCCCATCTCCCAAAGTCTTAAAACTTTTGAAATTTCATATCAAAAGGATAGAGTTAAAGGCCACTTCTAACTTTCGGGTTGTCTATGTAAACAGACAGCCGAACGAATACAAACAATAAAACTGTTTCGGACAAATAGAAACAGAAACGAATGATCCTTGAACGGCAAATTAGGTCGCATACATACCACAATTAAACTAGAAAACGGGAGAAAAAAACTCGGTCAAAGAATAAGGAAAATAGGGTCCCCATATTCAGCAAGGAATTAGTAAGTAACAATTCAATTTCTCAGCTGATACACAGTAAAGCCCGTGAAGAAAATAAATGGTAATTTTTACCACACACACACACACACACACACAGAGAGAGAGAGAGAGAGAGAGAGAGAGAGAGAGAGAGAGGAGAGAGAGAGAGAGAGAGAGAGAGAGAGGAGAGAGAGAGAGAGAGAGAGAGAGAGTTTACTCACAGTTCTATGCTATAGGGGATAGACAAGAAGAGAAAAGTGTGTTGGTTTTGATGGAGACGGATATTTTCTGAAAAGTGAAATTCGCAAAATACATGGCACTGAGTTGAAACGTTTAACAATGCATTTTCAAGTAACAGACTTTGTATGGATAAAGCCCCCCCACCCCCCTTCTCACAACCCCCACCTAAAAAAGGGGAAAAAAAAGGAAAAAAGGCAAAAGAAAGAAAAAAGAACGAAAATAGAAACGAACCTCCCAAGTACATGCACCGTTGAACTATTTTGAAGAAAGGTCACAGACTCTCACATACTGATGCTTACATACGAAACGTTACGGGCATCCACCAACCTGTACGTTGAACCTTTATCTTGTTACTGATAAACTTCAAATGATTTCAGGAAATCGATTCTCTTCCCCACCCCGTCCCTCACACATGCACCCCATCCCTTTCCGGGAAAAGAGACCCAACAATAATCAGTATGGTAGAACAGAAGGAAATCGAAAGTAAGGAAAGTGCCGTCCGCAGAGCCGGCATTGCTGTTCACTAGCTTTAAAAAAGAAACAAAACACAACAAGAAAACATCCCTTTTTGACACAAGTTCAGCCACTATCATTATTTGCCACATGTACCACTTTTGACTTGTCTACTGCGTTTGCTTATGAGTCGCTTTTGGTCAGTACAGTGTACTTCTTTATTTTCTTTTTCTTTTTTTATTTTTTAAAAATTTTTTGACACATGTTAAGTCACATTTTCTTCATTCCTGCACTCTTTTTTGTTTAACTCTTGTTCAGTCACTTTTATCGTGTACAGTGGATTGATTTCTAACACACACTCAGTGCAACCGTTTATAATGTTTTAACTCGTATTTT
>CM031597.1:100519839-100527339 GCA_018398815.1 Conus ventricosus | reverse complement strand
GGAAGGAAGGGGAAGGCGAAATGAGCAGCCTGGTAGGGCCAAGCGGGCTGTAATGACTCGGGGAATTGGTGTTTGGAGAGCCGTCGCATTGCCGTACAACATGCTAACAGGATCCCTTGTCCCCGTGTCCTCCTGTCCCCTGGTCACAGAAAATGCATCTCTCTCTGTCTCTCTCTCTCTCTCTCTCTCTCTCTCTCTCTCTCTCTCTCTCTCTCTCTCTCTCTGTGTGTGTCTGTTTGTCTGTCCCTGTCTGTCTGTCTGTCTCTCCTTTTTTCTTCTTCTTCTTCTCTTCTTCTTCTTCTTCTTCTTCTTCTTCTTCTTCTTCTCCTTCTCTCTCTCTCTCCCTCCCTCTCTCTCTCTCTCTCTCTCTTTCTCTCTCTTCGAATACACGTATGAAAATGTGATCGCATTCTTTCATGCCTTTCAAATATGGGCGTGTGCGCGCACCTGTGTGTGTGTGTGTGTGTGTGTGTGTGTGTGTGTGTGTGTGTGTGTGTGTGTGTGTGTGTGTGTGTGTGTGTGTGTGTGTGTGTGTGTGTGTGTGTGTGTGTGTGTGTGATTTGAGAGAGAGAGAGAGAGAGAGAGAGAGAGAGAGAGAGAGAGAGAGAGAGAGAGAGAGAGAGAGAGAAGATTTCCTAAGCGAGTTTCTTTCTAATTGAAAATCAGTGATGTGAAAGAGAAAATGTAAATGATTTGAGTAGAGAGGTGGATGAGTGGATGGTGGGGAAGGGGGCGGGGGGGAGCGACTAGGTAGATAGGGGAAGGGGGAGATGGGTGGGATCATAGACCACGTTATTCAAAGGATTTAACGCTCAACAAAAGGACTGCAGTGCAAAGTATTCCAAAGAGGCGAGTACGTGCGTCAGGTGGATTAGGAGAACTGAAGTTCGGATGATTGAAGCGTTACATTTTGATGATTTTTCTTCAATCTCACCATCGATGCCATCTTACTTCAGCGTCGCTCATTCCGCCCTCACCATCTTCTCCAATAAACACAGCTACACCCAGGATGCTTCAGGACTCTCATCGCAACCGTAGCACCACAGTCCCCAAAAGAGCAGTCAGTGTCAAGCTGCCATTAGGAAACGTCCGCGTATCTAAACTCTTTATCATGAGTGAACCGAACCACCCACAACACCAGAAAATCAATGTGAAACAGCCCGACAAGAGACAATAGTGGTGCCTTCTGTGAAGGGGACAGAGTTACGTGGACTACGCAAGGAAGGGGAAGGAGAAATTAACGGCTTAATAAGGCTAGATGAGCTGTGATGGAATGGGAGGACGGTATTTGGAGAGCCGTCTCACGGCCGTACAAGATGCTAAGAGGATCTGTTGTCTGCTTCGTGCTGTCCCCTGGATCACAGAGAATACGTCTCCGTCTGTCTGTCTGTCTATCTGTCGGTCTGTCTGTCTCTGTCTTTCTCTGTCTCTCTCTGTCTCTCTCTTTGTGTCTCTATCTCTCGCTCTCTCTGTGTCTCTCTCAGTGTCTCCCCCTGTCTTCTCTGTCTCTCTCTCCGTCTCTGTATCTCCCTCCCTCCCTCCCTCCTCTCTCGCTCTCTCTCTCTCTCTCTCTCTCTCTCTCTCTCTCTCTCTCTCTCTCTCTCTCTCTCTCTCTCTCTCTCCTCATTCAAAGCACGCCAATTTCGCCACCCGTTTCCTGCATTCTTTTTCAGTCAGTCACAACATGACGTGCGACCGTGAGAGTGCTGCATAGGAAGGGCTGCTACTGCTCCATCATACTGTGTTGTTTTTGGTCTGGCTGACCACGGAAGCCACCCAGGGCTGCATGAGAGATGGGCAGAAAGACTGTAATCATTCTGTCCAAAAGACTTCTTTTGAGACAAGCAAAAATGGAAGACTTCGACCTAATGTCTCCAATAATGGAGAAACAATGGAAGGGAGAAATGCTGTTTACGGAGCATTTATTCTGCCATGTAATATATTCACAGAATCTCTTGTTCCTGCTGTTTGCTGCCTCCCGTACTCCTACAATCCGCTTCCCCCCACCCACCCCTCCCTGTCTTGATGCTGAACACGTAAATCCCAACGCTTTTCTGTCTCCTTTCTATCAGTCAACACACGTTGCCACCATGACAGTAGCAAAATTGCCGCTGCTGCTTGGTTAACTCAATTCAGTGCGCACGTGCATGAGCGCGCGCGCGCGCGTGTGTGTGTATGTGTGTGTGTGTGTGTGTGTGTTTGTGTGTGTGTGTCTGTGTGTGTGTGTGTGCGCACGCGTGCACGCAAACGTGCTTGCGTGCGGGAATGTGTGTGTGTGTGTGTGTGTGTGTGTGTGTGTGTGTGTGTGTGTGTGTGTGTGTGTGTGAGAGGAGAGAGAGAGAGAGAGAGAAGAGAGAGAGAGAGAGAGAGAGAGAGAGAGAGAGAGAAAGAGGTTTAAACACACACACACACACACACACACACACACACACACACACACACACACACACACACAAACACACACACACACACACACACACACACACATACACACGCGCGCGCGCGCGCGCGCGCGCGCGCGCGAGCATAGAAACAGCCAACATTCAAGATTTTGTCATGTTTTTTTCTTTTGATTTTCCCCAAACATTCTTTGCGTGAAGACTTTATTAAATCTGTATAAACCTGTATATGTAAACCTGCAAACAAACACACACACACACACACACACACACACACACACACACACACACACACACACACACACACACATTATTACAGGCACTCCTATGTCGTACACCTCTTTCGCATACATCGGAGTTAATCTATGTGAAAGCCGCAACTAGTATCATCTCAACTGTACATCCCAGTTCTTGTTTGATCGTCTTGATAAAAAAAAAAAAAAATTAGTTGTAACCGGACTAAAAATTAATGTACATACCGGTCGGGCCCGAGTGCGAGCACATCGATCTTACATAGCGGTGACCACGCCTCCCAACCCCCATCCCCCCTTCCCTCCCACGTGCTAGATGACTGTCAGTTAATTGCCTCTGTAGCAGTGTGACGTCATAGCTCGTTCCCTGTTACAAAATTTTCTGTTCGACCCTTGCATCTGCCTTGTTTGCAATGAAGATAAAGCGGATTTGAAACGGAAGGAAGGTGGACAAGAGCTTTGAAAAATCTGTTTCTCTCTCTCTCTCTCTGTCTCTCTTTCTGTGAATGCATATGTCGGGCTACCTAAAAGCTGTAAACTTGCTTGCGATTGGCGGAGTGTAAGTTTTGCACAAGCTGTAAACTTGCTTGTGATTGGTTGCCCGTAAGAACTTTGACTCCCTTGTCGAGCAACAGACAGACGGTCACACTCCTTTTTTCTGTCCGCCTGTAGCACGTGCGGATTAGGCCCTGTCGCGGTCAAATTTGTCCTATTAATGTGGCAACGGATTGTCAAAAACATGGCCGGTCGCTCTAAAATGACAACGACAGCCAGCACAGAGCGCCGAGTTTAGACACTGAGGTGAGTGAGAGTGTTGCAACCTAGTTATGTACGGAGAGAGAGAGAGAGAGAGAGAGAGAGAGTATTATGTTCCCCGATAATTTTACTTTTGTGTAGATGTGAGCTTTAACACACCCAACCCACCAACCCCCACCTCCACTCATACACACACTGAGATACACACACACACACACACACACACGCACCCCCCCACCCCCACCCCATCTCTGTATGGGTATGAGTGACAATGCAGTGCTTGACAAGAACTTCTTTGTAAACTACGATGAGCGCGGAGTTCACAGACGGTGAAAGTCGCGCCTCCCCCCCCCCCCCCCCCCCCCCCTCCCCTCCCGAGCTTCACGTGCTTGAATCCTACAGCCTGCGCATGCTCTGAATATGGACAAATCGGATCCACAGCATCATCATACAAACAACCGCCATTACCAGCGGAACACGAAAATAGTGAGTAAGCGTTTCGTCGGTAGACTTCGAAAAAGCTTTTTTTTTTTATTGAGGCGACGTTTTTTGTTGGGCAATATCTACAGTTACCTGCGAGTACTCATTTGCGTCAAGATGGAGGAGCTATTCTCAGTTACTTAGTTTGAGAAAGTTGGATTCTCCACTCTTGCGTCATGCCTGCGTCGACAATGATAACAAAACAGCGCCCTCCTTGATCGAGAGACTAGATCCTTGCATCGGACTAATGACGCAAGCTGGAGTCGGTACGTTAGTATTCGCGCGCGCGCGCGCGCGCGTATGTGTGTGTGTGCTTTCCTCTCTCCCTCTCTCTCTCTCTCTCTGCGCGCGCGCGCGCGCGCGTGTGTGTATGTATGTGTGTAAGAAATTCTTTTTTTTTTTAAACCTTTTTTTAATTTGCATTCCAACATGTATATATACAAGGAAGGCAATGTGTACATAAAGAAATAAATAAAGAAAGAAATCACCCCAAACAATGTGAATTCACAAATTCATGCAAACATTCTCTAATACGACAGAGAAGAGAGAGAGGAGAGAGAGAGAGAGAGAGAGAGAGGTGGATGTATCAAGAAAAATCATGCTGACAGGGATGTTTTCACATCATTATGTTTGGCAAAATATTGAAATCAGGCCTCTAATAATGCACAAAAAAGTGTTCATTTACACACTTCATCTTACACTTTTAAATGTGTAAGAAATTCAGTTTAATGGATAGCAGTTA
Organism: Conus ventricosus; assembly: GCA_018398815.1. Taxonomy (NCBI): domain Eukaryota; kingdom Metazoa; phylum Mollusca; class Gastropoda; order Neogastropoda; family Conidae; genus Conus; species Conus ventricosus. The sequence continues at coordinate 100,522,711 of CM031597.1, read as the reverse complement.
AGCAGGGATGGAGGGGTGGTGGGTGCGGAGTTGGAGGGAGGGTGATGGTGGGAGAGGAGGGACAGATGGATAAAGTGTAGGAGGGAAAAGAATAGGTGGAACGAGGAACCGGAGACGTACATCTGAAGTGATCTTAAGCTCTCTCTCTCTCTGTCTGTCCCTGTCTGTCTGTCTCTCTCTCTCTCAGTCTCCGTCTCTCTGTCTGTCTGTCTCACTGTTTCTGGTGTGTGTGTGTCTGTGTAGGTGGTTGGGGGATGAAAGGGCAGAAGAGGTGGGTAGGGTTCACTAGTCCGGGGGTTCACTAGTCCGAGGGTAGGGTTCTGACCCAAACCCTAACCCTTACCCAAACCCTAACCCTAACCCTCGGACTAGTGAACCCTCGGACTACCCTAACCCTAACCCTCGGACTAGTGAACCCTTGGACAAGTGAACCCTCGGACTAGTGGGACGTTCCCGAAGAGGTGGGGGAGAGTTGTTTCAGCTGGCAGAGCGCAGGACTTGTGATCGTGGGGCCATGGGTTCAAATCTTTGCCAGGCTGTTTCGGTACGGGGGCATTTTCCGCTTGGACTTAACTTTGGTTTCCCAAAAAGTCATTGTAAATTCCTGGCACCAACGTTAAGTCCCATTCCACGTTTCTGGAAGAATAGGCCATCGTGTGCTGGTGGAAATGGATGACATGAAGATATTACACACATGCTGACTGGTGGAATAGACTCTTCAACATGATGAAGTTGGCTGCCCTAGCAAGCAGGCAGAGAGAGAGAGAGAGAGAGAGAGAGAGAGAGAGAGAGAGAGAGAGGAGAGAGTGCTCAACAACTCAAACTCAAATAGTTTAATTGCAATGGCCACCGACCTATCTGCAATGAGGTCAAGAACAAAAGTAGAACACACGCTCGGCGTATATACCGAAAATTATGAAAGAAAATATTAGCATAACAAAATGCTGTTCCTGAAATTACTCTGACATTTGTGTGTTTACTGATAGCAGTTCTTCTCTTCGTTTAGTGCATTAAAAATGAACATAGCTACAGAGAGCAGAGAGAGAGAGAGAGAGAGAGAGAGAGAGAGAGAGAGAGAGAGAAAGAGAGAGGAGCGGATGGAGTGGGAAGGTGTACGAAAGGTAATTTTTTCCTGTATCCACCGTTTCCATGCTCATTATGCACTCATTCATCGTTTCCTGTCTGACCATGTCAGAGTCCGTTCTCACAACGTCCTCATCTGTTATTTACTTACCAGGGTCTCATCAGTCCTTTTCTTTCTCATCATGTCCTCATTCCTTCCTTACCAAGTCACATCTGTCCTTCCCTTTCTGAATGTGTCCTTAACCATTCATTCCTTTCTCATCATGTCCTCATTCCTTTCCTTACCAAGTCACATCTGTCCTTCCCTTTCTGAATGTGTCCTTAACCATTCATTCCTTTCTCATCATGTCCTCATTCCTTTCCTTACCAAGTCACATCTGTCCTTCCCTTTCTGAATGTGTCCTTAACCATTCATTCCTTTCTCATCATGTCCTCATTCCTTTCCTTACCAAGTCACATCTGTCCTTCCCTTTCTGAATGTGTCCTTAACCATTCATTCCTTTCTCATCATGTCCTCATTCCTTTCCTTACCAAGTCACATCTGTCCTTCCCTTTCTGAATGTGTCCTTAACCATTCATTCCTTTCTCATCATGTCCTCATTCCTTTCCTTACCAAGTCACATCTGTCCTTCCCTTTCTGAATGTGTCCTTAACCATTCATTCCTTTCTCATCATGTCCTCATTCCTTTCCTTACCAAGTCACATCTGTCCTTCCCTTTCTGAATGTGTCCTTAACCATTCATTCCTTTCTCATCATGTCCTCATTCCTTTCCTTACCAAGTCACATCTGTCCTTCCCTTTCTGAATGTGTCCTTAACCATTCATTCCTTTCTCATCATGTCCTCATTCCTTTCCTTACCAAGTCACATCTGTCCTTCCCTTTCTGAATGTGTCCTTAACCATTCATTCCTTTCTCATCATGTCCTCATTCCTTTCCTTACCAAGTCACATCTGTCCTTCCCTTTCTGAATGTGTCCTTAACCATTCATTCCTTTCCTAAAACACCTGACGTCCTTATCCGTTCTTCCCTTTCTCATCATGTCCTCATTCCTTTCCTTACCAAGTCACATCTGTCCTTCCCTTTCTGAATGTGTCCTTAACCATTCATTCCTTTCCTAAATCACCTGACGTCCTTATCCGTTCTTCCCTTTCTCATCATGTCCTCATTCCTTTCCTTACCAAGTCACATCTGTCCTTCCTTTCTGAATGTGTCCTTAAACCATTCATTCCTTTCCTAAAACACCTGACGTCCTTATCGTTCTTCCCTTTCTCATCATGTCCTCAACCATTTTTTTTTCCTTTCTTATACGTGATATCCTCATTTGTTCTTTCTTTCTCATCATGTTCATAACCCATCTTTTCCTTTCTCACATATGATTCTTCGTCCATCCTCTCCTTTCTCAGTAGTATGTTATCTGCCATCCTTTCCTTTCTTACATGTGACGTCCTCATCTGTCCTGTCCTTTCTCATTACGTCCTTAAATATCCTTTCCTTTTTTTGAATATGACATTCAGGTACATCCTTCCCATTTCATTATATCCTTAGATATGATTTTCTTTTCCATTTATTTTTCTTTACGCATAACGTCCTCATCGGTTCTTTCGTTTATCATTAAGTCCAAACGCATTTTCCGCCCATATCACAATGTCACATCCACCCTTTTCCTTCTCATGATGTCCTCATCCATTTTCCTTCTCATGATGTCCTCATCCATTTTCCTTCTCATGATGTCCTCATCCATTTTCCTTCTCATGATGTCCTCATCCATTTTCCTTCTCATGATGTCCT
>CM031597.1:100459839-100509839 GCA_018398815.1 Conus ventricosus | reverse complement strand
ACTGCTAATTTGTCCTTCTCGTCCTATGAACAGTGTCCGGCCATTGTCCTTCTCGTCCTATGAACAGTGTCCGGCCATTGTCCTTCTCGTCCTATGAACAGTGTCCGGCCATTGTCCTTCTCGTCCTATGAACAGTGTCCGGCCATTGTCCTTCTCGTCCTATGAACAGTGTCCGGCCATTGTCCTTCTCGTCCTATTAACAGTGTCCGGCCATTGTCCTTCTCGTCCTATGAACAGTGTCCGGCCATTTCCATTCAACCCCTTTATTTTTCAGTTGGTGTCAGTAGAAGATCAGATTAGCGCTTCACTTTTTACTCATCCAGTTTTTCTGTTCCCATCCTGTCCATCATTAATTTGGCAATCTCACCTGTCCATCGTTGTATCATCCTCAAAAGCTTTTCTCCTCTGGCCCATGATTAATCGATTTCGTGATTTCTTCTCTCGTCCATTGATCATAGTTTCATTTTTCTCCTCCCGTCCATCATTCATCCTTCTCATGTTCTGCACTTCTCGTCAACTCTTTCATTCATCATTTTCGTGTTCTCTTTTCTTCTTCTTGTTCATTTATCGTTTTAACTTTTCCGCTTGTCCTACATTCACCATTTTCATGTCCTTTCATCTTGTCCAGCATTTATTCTCTCGTTCTTGTCTTCTCAATCCGTGCATTGTAGGACTATTCTGACACTCTTCTTTGTCCAAGAAGTCCATTGCTCTCACGCTACTTTTCTTTTCGCTTAAAAAAATCCCGCGTGTCGTTTATTATTGTCTTATTACTCTTCCATTCATCATTCATCATTCCCAATTATTCCCTTTCCGACTACTTTCCGCCATTCTCACGTTTTGCCGTGTTCATAATTCTCACGTTTTCCTCCCTCCTTCTCTCCAGTCTGTGAACCATCATTATCATGTTCTGCTATTTTCCAGTCCTTCAATCATCTAGCTCACATTCGTCTCTTCTCTGATCCATCAGTTACCAATCTCATATCCTCCTCTCCCTCTTCAGTTCACCAGTCATCGATCTCACGTTCTCTTCCTCTCCAGCCGATCAGTCAGCATCTTCTTCAGTTCATCAGTCATCAGTCTCGTGTTCTGTTCTCCTTCTCCAGTCCATCACAAACAACGATCTTATAGTTCTCCTCTCCTCCAGTCCATCAATCATCAGTCCCACATTGCCCATGATTCACCAATCTCCGTTCTTCTTATCGCTTCTAGTCCATCAATCTCTTTCACGTTTCTTTCTTCTCAGCGCATCCATCACCCGGTTTCACATTTTACGCTAGACGATTCTACACTATACTGACGTTAATCTAACACCAGTTATTGTCTTTTCACGTTGTTCATTCATTTTTCCCCCTCTTTTCATTCGGTCGATTAGGCATTTCTCGTGAGAAACTCTTCATCCCATTCATGTTTTGAGGTCAACTATATTTTCATGTCCATCATTTATCACATTCACATTCTCCTTCCGTTTGTTGTTCATCATTCTCATGTTCTCAGCTCGTCCATCAAGCTGTAATTGAATATTCTATTCTTCTGATACGTCAGTTATCGTTTTTTTCCTCGTTTCCGTCCGCCGTTGATCATTCTCGCGTTTTTCTCTTCTCGTTCATGTTCTCTTTCTGATTCCGTCATTCATTCATCATTCTTGTGTTCTACTCCAATCCATCAGTCATCATTCTAAGTTCTCCTCCAGTTAATCATTAATCTTTATGTTCTCCTCTTGCCCATCATCATTCTGCGTTTTCACGTTCTCTTCTTGTCGATTATCATCGTTCTCATGTTTTCCTCCTGTTCATCATTCATCATTTTCACACGTTTCCTCGGTCAACCGGTCATCATCGATACGAACTCTTTCAGTCCATCAGCCGACATTCTTAATCTTGTCGCCCAGTATTGTTTTTCTCTGGTTACTTTTCACCAGTTTGACATTCATCGTTTTCACGTTTTTCGCCAGTCCAACATTTATCATTCTCACGATCTTGCCCCTTCCAACGTTTATCATTGTCACATTCTACTCCTGTCCAATATTCACCATTCTCACGGTTTCCTGCTGTCCAAGATTACCGATTTAAAGTTTTCATCTTGTTCAACATTCACCATTCTTATGTTCTCTCCCGTCTGACAGTCAACATTTTCGTTTTCGTTTCTAATCCAGCATTTATCATTCTCAGGCGTTCCTCCTGTCCAACATTCATCATTCTCATATTCTCCCCCATCCAATATACAGCATGCTTACGTCATTCTCTTTTATCCCCATTTTCAAACACCATTATCACGCTCTGCTCTTCTGATGTCCCGTCTGTCATTGATCATTCTGAGGTCTCCTCTCCTCCGTCCCCCCTCCCTCTTGTCGAACATCCAGTTTCTCAAAGTCAAACTTGTAAAATTCCCATTTTTTCCACAATGCAACACTCGCCTATATCACGTCATCCTCTTTCATCCCGTCGGTCGTTCACTATTCTGACATTCTCCGATTTCGTACTTCATTCGTCACCCTCACGTTTCTCTCCCCTTATCCAGTATGTATTGTTCTTTCGTTCCCCTCTCACTACATCCATTCGATTCTTTATTCTGAAGATGTTCTATTTTCATGTACAATAACATTCTCACGCTTTCCTGTCTTCTCTTCGTTTTGTTCAGTTCTCCATTTATCTTTATCGCCTTCTCTTTTCTCTGTCTGAAATGTTCATTGTTCCCTCGTTTCCTTTTTCTCACGCTGTCCACCATTGGACCATTCTTGCCCTGTCATTTCCTTCGCTCATCGTTCTTACTCTCCTGTCTTCTCTTCCTTCTTATCCCATCCTTCGTTATTCTCCTTTTTTGTACAGTGTTCATAATTTCCAAATTTTTCTTTCCTTCTGTCCGCTACACATTATCACATGTTCTTCTTTCATATATTGGTCATTATTCTTACATTGTCTTCTTCACCTCTCTTTGGTAAACATAATGCTATCTTCTTAACCCATTCATCATTCTCACGGTTTTATTATGTCTAGCTCATCTCATGTTTTTCTCACGTCGGTCCTTTATCAGTATCGAGTTCTTTTTCTCCCAGTCATTCATGCGTCGTTCTCGATTTATGTTCTCAACTGTCTTTCTTTGTTCTAAGACTCATCTTTCTCTCGTTCTTGTTTTCTCCATAACTTTCCCTCTGTTGTCTTCGGTCGTTCTCACGTTGGCTTTTTCTCAAACCTTTCATTCATCATCCCCAAGTTCTAGTCCCGTCGGTCATTCATCTTTTTTCCCGTTCTATCGTCAGTCAATCATCATTTTCATGATTTCCTACTCTCATAATGTCTGTCATTCAGAATTCTCACTTCTGCTTTTCTTCATTCGTCATATTCACGTTCTTCTTTTTTCTATCAGCCATCATGCGTCATTCTACACACTCGCCTCTTCTCATTCGGCTTATCTTGCCTATCATTAACATTTCCACGTTACGACTCTTATCCCGTTCCTCATTGGAATTTCTTACGTTCTCCTTGGGCCCATCATTCATATTTTAGCGCTGTTCTATGTTTATCTGACGTATTTCTCTTCTCAGTGCGTCCACTATTCATTGCATTTTCTCGATCCCTTCCTGTCACATCTCCGTCATTGAATGGTTCTGACAATATCCAATTTCTATGCAGTCCATCGTTCTCACCCTCTCCTTTCCCCTCCTTTCTTCCCGTTCCCCATTCATCATTCCCAACTTCCTTCTCTTTTGATAATGTGAAACATTCATCATTCTCTGGTTTCGTTTTCTATTTCTTTACATTGGTAGATCATTATCACACACTGCAATGCTCATATAATCCACCATTTGAATGCTTCTCTCTTGTTTTCCTTCTCAACTCACACACACACACACACACACACACACACACACACACACACAGAGAGAGAGAGAGAGAGAGAGAGAGAGAGAGAGAGAGAGAGAGAGGGGGAGGGAGAGAGAGAGAGAGCGGATATTTATCAAGGTAAAACGTTCTTCGATTAGATTACATATGAGGACCTGAATGAAAATCTGACGTCCCTCTGTCTGGACAAAAGTGCTGGTGGTATTGATGATATTTTACACAACTTGCCAAACTATCTGGCTGTGAGTTGGAAGAAATAACTAATCATTTTACAAGAAATTCTGGTGAAATGGAACCATGTCTAAAAATCTAGGAGTCGGTGTAATACCTATTCCAAAACAAGGCAAACCTGTGTCTGCAAGTGTCAGTTACAATAAAAGGGCCGGCATGCCACGCTCGAAAAAATATATTGAGAAGATGGGTGAAAACAAAACTTTAACCAAAAGTATAGTCTGAGTAGGTCAAGCGGTGTAAGAAAAGGCACGTAAACATAAAAAGGCAATCAGCTAAAAGGAAAAAAAAGGATAGCAACATTTAAAAAAAAGATATTATGATGGAGACCAGAAAACTGAAAATCATGTTGGAAAACTCGGTAATTCCCATTATATACCTTCCAGAACTCGCCAGTCTCAGATGCCTACCTTCTTTCTGCCTTCCCCTTTGCTATCAGCTCTTTTGGCAGGAAATCTCATTTGGGAACAGTAACACGGAACTCCCTGATGCTATTCCTTCAAGAAATTCAGTCACTAAGCGACTTTAGAAAAAAGATCTGAAAATGTACCTTTTTGGAAACGCTGGGGTATTAGACTGTTCTGCTCTCTCTCTCTCTCTCTCTCTCTCTCTCTCTCTCTCTCTCTCTCTCTCCTCTCTCTCTCTCTCTCTCTCTCTCTCTGTGCGCAGGCGCGCAAGCGTTTGCACGTCCACATGTGTTTGTGTCTGTGTCAGTGTGTACATTTGCTGTGTGTGTGTGTGTGTGTAGTTCATTTCTGTCAAAACGTGCCAGCGGTGTGTGTGTGTGTGTGTGTGTGTGTGTGTGCGTGTGTGTGAGAGAGAGAGAGAAAAGAGAGAGAGAGAGAGAGAGAGAGAGAGAGAGAGAGAGAGAGAGAGAGAGAAGGGGCGGAAGCGAGAATGGACACATGAACGTCAGTTATATCATCATGTTTGGAACTGCAACAAAAAGAACAAAAAGTGTTTGGAAATTGAAAAGAGACATCTTTGTCAAGCTCTGTTGACTGATTTGGTGACATTGCCAGTCTCCGCATCGCCTTCAGTGGCATTTTTCTCACAGCCGATGGCATGATACGTAGAATGCACTGCGTGTATGGAGCCAACATTTGCCGTGAAGCTAACGGACAGAACTTTTTTTTTTGTCTTCCTCGCGTCCTGGAGACAGCCCTTGTCACTTGTTTCGATTCCGAATAGATCGAATGCTGATCATTCGCATCTGGGAATGAACTGTGTGGTGGCGTGGACAATCACGATTTATTGATGCATGATGCTCCGCAAGAAAAAGAGAGAGAGAGAGAGAGAGAGAGAGAGAGAGAGAGAGAGAGAGAGAGAGAGAGAGGTGTTAAGTGTGGAGGGGAGGGGGAGTGGCAGAAGAGGAATGTTCAAATTTTTAGATGACATGTAAATGTATGCTTTGATAAATGTTCTCTCCAAGAAAATGACAGTCGGAATTATGTAAACAAAAGAAATGTTTATCCAGTGAAGTAGATAAACAGGTACACGAAGGAAATGGGCTTCCACTTTTGAGAGAGAGAGAAAACACTGGTTTTGTTAATAACGGTGAAAATCCAACATAACAGCCACGTCTAGCATCAGATGGTAAAACCTCACAATGTTCGCAAAGGGTAAAGGTTTCGGATTTTCGCTTAACTAAAGTTTACACTGGCAATTTGATATTGAAAATTAGATTACGATGGCAAGGAAAACGTTCATTTTCAACAACAATTGGTGCTCAATGGATGGGTTAAGATATTACAACAGCAAAAAACAAACTTCCGACACTACATTGAGCCATTGTCCTCTTGAAATCAAAACGGATTTATTGACAAGAATTTTGTTTGTCAACCGCACAAAATTTGTTGAATAAATTACAATCTGCCGGCAGTGAAGCTATCGAATTAACTAATGGAATTCCTGTGTCCGGATGCTGTCCATGCCTGCAGCCTTGCCACATCACAACGACGTCACCACTGCTACGACTTCTGCAATGAGTATCTCCAGTGGATGAATCTTGTGCTGTCTGCACACTTGAATCGTTTTCGCTCCGTTTGTAGTATAGTTCAGAGTAGAGCAATATACAGTCCATCATCCAGTGATTTTTTTCCTGTTTCAGATAGCTAACGTCTTTGTCTTTAGATCTCTGTCCTTAATGGTGCTGGCTTTCTTCTTTTTGGTCAGTTTTTTTCTTCTGTTAAACGCTTACTTTGTGTCGTTGCTATGCCTTTAGTCTTCACCCCGTTTTTCGATTGTCGCCTTCTTCTTCTTTTATGTATGCTGTCCCATTTTCTGTGCCATCTCGGTGACATTGCACTCACGCCGATCATCTCGACCACAGCCAAAGCCTGGCACATCCCGCACAGTCCCGGCAACAGCAATCCACAGGGAACAGTCGGTGTCAAGACGTCGTGAGGCAATCCATCAGACAGAAGACACTGCACTGCTGCATCCAACATACGCAGGACACCTCCTACCAAGCCCTCCGTGCGTATCGTCGCAAGTGCCCGTCACAGCTGAACAGAGATAGGCACAGAGCAGAGACCTACAGAAACAATCAAAAGAAAAAGGCAAGTGAAAATGTATGCTTTCCGTCCGATTTATTATTTTTTTCCGACACCACCTAGTTTATTTTACAACGTAGACAGAACCAGCGACAGTCCTGCTACATGTGATGAGATTTTCAAGAGTGGTAAACATCTCCCTCCGTCTGTAACCCAGCCTGCAGAACAAACACGGCACAGCGACAAGGAGACAGCGATCGACTTGGAGCAGAGTGACAAAGATTCTGTGACAGTGGCACAAGCTGAAGCGTCGATGTTGGATCTTGGATCAGTGAAGCCAAGTGCTGACTGTGTTGATGAATGCTGTGATGTGGTTTGTGATCAGGACAGGCCTCTGGTGAGTGAACAACAGAACGACCCTCCAGAGAACGTGACTGCCAGTGACATCATGGGGAGTACCTACAGCAAATGATGAGAAACATGGACAGCGTTCATTTTACTAAAAGGGAAAATGTGCAATTGACTTCCAGCAGCAATTCAGCTGTGGAGAAAGGAAATCTTGATGACTGTGGATGACCTTCTTGGTATTCGCAATGACAAACACATCAGTATGCGATGTTTGTTAATTGCTTCCGTGATTTGGCTTCATCATCGCGATGTTTTCTGACATTGATTGTTCGTGTTTATTCCTTGATATTCATTTCCGATCACCCCCGCCCCCACCGTAACCCCCTGCATGGGAACAGGCTTTGTAAGCTTACCTCATTCATTCATTCATTCATTCATTCATTCATTCATTCATTCATTCATTCATTCATTCTCTCTCTCTCTCTCTCTCTCTCTCTCTCTCTCTCTCTCTCTCTTCTCTCTCTCTTTCTCTTATGCGGTTGATATATTTTCTTTACGTTTCCCATTTTACCTTTATTCATGCATCTTACTCTTCCTGTCTATGACTCCTCGTTCTCTTTTTCTGTTCCTGTCTATCAGTCATTGTTCTTACGTTACCTTTCCACCCGTCATTCGTTAGTCTCACCCCCCCCCCCCCCATCCTGTTCATTATTATTTCTCGTGCCTTTCTATCTTTAATCAACTTTCCTTTTTCCTTTACATTTCTGTCCTGTTCTTTCCATCATTCGTCAATCCCTGTATTTCTCCTCTCCTCTATCGTTCATTATCTCTAAGTTTTTCTTTTCACATTACGTCTTTCTTGCATCATTCTAATGTCCCGCTCCCTTTGATATTTCATTGTTTTACATTGTTCTCCCGTTGACCATTTATCATTTTGAAGTGGTTTTTTTTCTCGCTAATCATGCACTATTTTCATTTTTCATATTTCCATCTGCTCAACAGTGCGTCATTCTAATGCCGCTTTTTTCCCCCCCAAACTCATTCATCATCCTGATCCTTTCCCATCCACCATTCGTCCTTCTCACATCTTCTCCAGTCAATCATTCATCAGTTCCACGTTTTGCTCTTTCTTCTTGTCTATGACTCGTCATTGTCACGTTCTGCTCTTACCACCTGCCTATTATACGTCATTCTCCTGTTTAGTTTTCCTCTTGTTCATAATTCATTATTCCTCTATCCATCTCTCCCCCCCCTCTCTCGCTCTCTCCTCTCTCTCTCTCCTTCTCTCTTTTCTCTCTCTCTCTCTCTCTCTCTTTCATCTCAGTCTTGAAAGAGAGAGGGAGATAATCCCTCTCTCTTTCAAGACTAAAGAGAGAGTGAGTGAGTCTCGAAAGAGAGAGGGAGAGAGTCTCGACAGAGAGGGGAGAGAGAGAGAGAGAGAGAGAGAGAGAGAGAAAAAGAAGGAGAAAAGAGAGGAGAGAGAGAGAGAGGGGAGAGAGAGAGAGAGAGAGAGAGAGGGGTGCATAGGCATAGAGAAGACTATTGACAATAGTTTTATTTCAGAATAAAATGATTTTACTCCGGAGTGATATTCTCGAGTAATGAAATAAAGTATACAATATTGGAAAGTTACAGGCAGCACTGGTGATGACACTTTCATAAGAAGGGCACCTCTATGACCGCTCTGCTGATGAAACGGGGTCAGAAAAATCGCCCGTAGAGGATCCCGCCATTTCTTAGTTTAGAAACTCCACGCTCCAGTGCGCCAATTCCTTTTCGATCGGATTCGTATCGAATGTGTGTGGACTTGTGTAAAGACATGGAAAGAAACTGAAGAGAACCACTTGATACTGTCCATGAGATCATGTTACAAAAACTTCAACATCGTAAGTGTAGTCTTAAAAGAAATGGCTTCAACATTCGATAGTCCAACAGGTCATCATGAATGTTCTTCGTTTATCTACAGCGCTCTAAACTTAGCTGAACCGACTTTTCATGGCCATTTGATATAGTCTTCTCCAATCTGCAAGGCATAATCTACATCTGGTCCAAATTAATTGCAATCTTTATTTCTAAGTATAACGTGCTTAACTGGTCGATTCGTTGTCGATGTGTGTTTGTGTGTGTGTGTGAGGTGTGTGTGTGTGTGTGTGTGTGTGTGTGTGTGTGTGTGTGTGTGTGTGTTTCTCCTGCTAACTGGACCAAAGAAAGCGAAATAAAAGCGTTTCACATTTCTTTTCTGTACTCATGGTGAAGTAATGTCACATATAAAGAAAGGCACATGTCTTGGAAGTGAAAGCAATGGGTTGGACAAGCAGAAGACAACGAACAGCTAGTCTGTCAGGTATTGTGCCCCCCCCCCCCCCAAAAAAAAAAAAAAAAAAAAAGAAAAAAGAAAAAAAAGAAGAAAACGACGAAAAAGGAAAGCAAGGAATGGGATATCTATCAAACTGACCAAACTGCCGTATTACCAGCGCTAGAAGAAACTGTCGAGAACAGCCAGATAATTAAATCTACGTAGAAATTTCGGACGTAGGTGGGGAAAAATGGCGAAACGGAGGATATAGTGATATACGCTGACGGGTCAATCACCAAATATAGGACTAAGTGGATGGAGATGCATAATGAAGCAAAATGGCCATACAATCAAGGGAGGCAATGCTAAATGAAACGTCACAAATTCCAATTGAACAATGGAGGGAGCGCTTCGCTAGTTTTCGTTCACACGTACACAAACTCGACAAACGATGATACAGATGACACGATGAACCTTCTTCAGGAAATGGGAAGTTACATGGGGAGTCTAGATTGGTATGGAGTAATGTGCACCTTTCGATTGGAAAGGCTCACACGGGGTATAGCCCTGGACATGCAAATGGCCAGGAAGAAGCGACAGCAGGTTCACTGACTGGCAAGGCAGCAATGACATGTAGCTGACGACTAGGCCAGACAGATGTCACGATAAGCCTACAGAAACAGCACAACAAACAAGATCGAATCCACCACAATGCAGATCACCTCGCAGAAGTCAGTATCGAGAAATGGAGTGGCTGCACACCCAGACTGAAGGAAGAGCAGAAGCCACCACCAACAAGGCAAATATTGGAATGATATCATAACCAATAATGCAAAGACTCCTGGAGAATGGGACAGACTCATAGTTCCAGATGTGTGGAGAGGGAAGGTCGGTAACTTAGTTGTTGTAAGTCACGATTGCTCTCGCGGGTTACTGGCCGCTCCCGTACGAGAGAACTGTTCAATTAGCATAGCTGACCTGTACTGTAAGCATTATGGCAGCTTCTTCTTGTACGTTGTTCAGTGAGGTTGTTCTACTGCCTGCACTAGATTTTGCCTGCGGCCGAACCACTATGTGTTTGCTTCGAACGCCACATTTCGACAGTGTCAGCTATGAACTGGGATGAACAGACGGCCAGCCCGTATGGGCAGACACACAACCGATCAGACCAACAGGAATAGCAGGAAGAGGCGAATGTCTTCAATGTGCACAATGAAACACCGACAAGAACAAGACGAAGTTACTGTTTTTGTCTCTTCTACTTCTGTGGCCTTTCCAAAGACAAATACAAATGACTGAACTCGTGTCAGCTGAAATGATCGACGCTCTCTCGGGATGCCTGCTTTGTTTACTGCATATGCATGTCCACTAGTGAGTGTACAATGGTGAGGTGACGTAAGTATTTGGTGTAGATGCTCGATGTCTCTCTGTCTGTCTCTGTCCGTCTCTCTGTCTCTGTCTCTCTCACTCTGTCTCTGTCTCTGTGTGTGTGTCTCTCTCTCTTGCTCTCTCTCTCTCTCTTGCGCTCTCTCTCTCTCTCTCTCCTCTCTCTCTCTCTCTCTCTCTCTCTCTCTCTCTCTCTCTCTCTCTCTCTCTCAGGCCTAAACAGTTGAAGCTATTTCAGCAGTTTTTTTTCCTTTTTAGAATTATGATATAGCCGTTTTGAAAAATCTGTAACCAAAAGTAGGGGTAAAAACAAAACAGTTTCTAGATTGTTGCTCGTGCTTCTGTTGTTTAAATTACGTGGTGAACACTGGGAAATGCCAAGTTTAGAGTTCATAAATGGTTAAAAACTTCCACAGCTTCGGGGGTGAGGGGTAGAGGGGTACGGCGTAGGATAGGAGGCGGAGATGCCCCATGACCTATGCGAGAGGGCCTACGCAGTCCCATGAAAATAACCATCATTTATTTCTACCAATTTTTTCCCTCATAAATATATCATGTGCGCTTTTTTCCCCCGAAATAGTTGATGAGAGACTGGTGGACTGCCAAAAACAATGGAACAATCGCCTTACACACGGCAGGTAAAGGCATGTCCTATGCCTGCTGAGATCAATGGTAATTGGGCCTTTCCCCGAAGTCGACCAAAGGGTAGGCAAGGAAGAGAGACAGTCAGATGTGCCAGGGTGACCCAGAGAAGTGCTATTGTAAACTGCCAGATCAGTGAGCCGGGGGGAATCCAGCAGCATCCTTAGAAGCCTGCGCTGTACCCACATAGGGCATTCCATTAAGAAGCCAAGGGATGACAATTCTGAAGAGGATCCAGGTTGCAGCTTTTCCTGTGGTCAACGGGACTTAACCAGTGTCTTGCCGTCCCTCCCTGGAGCGAAGGAACCCCTCCCCTCATCCAGTGCAGCATCCCTGGAGTTGGCCCCAAAGATTCCCAAAGCGGCCCTGAAAGAAAGTTCCTCACCCTTGAACACCTCCATACCCAGTTCCCCAAAGAATCCTGGATTCGTGTCTATACTGACGGCTCTGCAGCAGATGCCATTCGAAATGGAGGGGCAGGAGTCTTATGTCCAATATCCAGGAGGCAGAGAAGAAAAGATCTGCCTCGCTACCAGCCTGTACTCCACGAACTACAGAGCTGAAGCAGAAGCCCTGAAAACAGCAGCAGCCCACATCGAGGTCAGTTCCTACGCCAGCCACAACGTTGTCTTCCTGACCGACGCCCTGTCCATCTTGCAGGCCCTTCAGTCCAACAGAGATCCAGAGCTCAACGACCTGTCCTCATCTCTCGCCTCCCTCTGCACAAGTCACACAGTCACCCTGCAGTGGATTCCCTCCCACTGCAACGTGGTTGGCAATGAGACTGCTGACTCCTTGACAAGGGAGGGCACTACGAAGGAGCAGATGGACAGATCCACCAGATACCCTGAATCCAGGGCCATCATTAAGGCCAGGCTGCAGAACAAGTAGAAGCAGCAGCATCCACGCCACAACAGAGCAGACCAGTACTACCTGCTGACTCGACGAGAGCAGGTAGTCATCTTCAGGCTCAGGACAGGCCACAACCGCCTGAAACACCACCTATTTTCTAAACTCCGCATCGGCAACACAGAGCAGTGCCCCTGCAGAACAGGCAGCCAGACAACAGAACATCTGCTGCAGTCCTGCCCGCTCCACCAATGAAATTTCGTATTTTAGTTTTACACACACACACACACGCACACGCACGAACACATGCACGAACACACACACACACACACACACACACACACACACACACACACACACACACACACACACACACACACACACACACACACACTCGAACACACATGAACACACAAGCACGCACGGCTGCGTGAGTTCAACACTCCATAGGTGGGATCTTCAGATTTTCAAGTGCGTTTTGAAGAAGCCAATCTTTATGCATGTAACTTCGAGACTAAAACCCTTCATTGAAGCGAAATTAGAATGCACACCACATATTGTCTTTTTATTTTCAACTTTTAAATGCCTTTCTTTTAAAATCTGCTTGTGAGACATCAATTTTTAAAATGTTATAAATCACCTGTTTAAAGGGTCTGGATTATTTTGGAATATTTTGGACAACAAAAAATTAATTGAAACTGTGAGAAAAAAATAAAAATCCGGAGGCTGTGAAAAAGGGTTTTCTAAACCCCTCTCCCCCTTGCACACACACATACGCGTGCGTGCGCACTCTCTCTCTCTCTCTCTCTCTCTCTCACACACACACACACACACACACACACACACACACACACACACACACACACACACACACACACACACACACACACACACACAATTGCAGATCCAGTCCGAGCAAGAATTTCTTTATAAGCATGAAATTAATCAGTCGAATAAGCACATTTTCATGAGTGAGAGAGAGAGAGAGAGAGAGAGAGAGAGAGAGAGAGAGAGAGAGAGAGAGAGAGAGAGAGAGAGATAATTCTATACATCATATATGATGATAAGAAGACGGCTGTGTTCAAACTTCCAAATTTCAAGGAAAATAATGACGAGAGAAATGTCAAGTGACTGAAATAAGATGTTCGTTAAGTAGAACGGAGGCTGAATTTTAAAAAGATTTTTTCCCTTTTTCTTCTTGTTTTCATTTTAAATGTAACTGAATTGGGAAACGTCGTCCCTTCAATGATCAATTTATTTATTTATTTAAAAAAATCTTTTAGTATGATCTTCTACGGCATTCATTCGGTCTGCCCGTCCACGGTCAGTCGACGGCTTGTCCAGCTACAGCCCCGGCACGGGCAATCCAAATAGAAAGAAAGTCAATTTTTCATGAGGCAACCTTCAAGAGGAAACACTGCACTGCTGCCGAATCACTTCGGTAGCGTTCAGTGGTGCTTGTTCTGATCCAGCACACGCGTGTTACCACTTACAAAGCTCCCTACTGACGACAATAATTGGTTTGTCCAGGAGCCAGCATAAGTGAGCGCACCCTCTGAGGACGCCACCACGTCCATTCAACGACAACGCCCCCCCCCCCCCTCCCCCTCCCCCGGGACCTGTCAACCACGACATAAAAGCTCACCAAGAGACTAAACGTGGAGGGTTACCCAGAACAGAGGTTATTGTGAGAGCAGGACTTGAAGTGCACCACAGAATTTTACATTTTTCATGCTGATCGATGAGGATGATGAAGATGATGCTATAGTGCGGGCTGAAACTGCATGGCGGGGACCTACTGTAACTTCCTTTCACAATATATTCCGTCGTCAGCCGGGCCCTACCTGCAGCGTTGGTCAGGAAACTAAGCAGCATTCTCAGAGATGCATGCTTTAGAAGGATGAAAATCGACTTCGTAGTTAAGTGATCCGAACTGAACATATTAGAAACTCGACTGTGGATAAGAACTAGTCATAGGGCCGAAAAATCCCACGAACATAAATGGCTGTGATGGGAGTTGAACAAAAAATCTTCCAGCCGTGAAACCGCGACATTATCAACTGCTCCACTGCGGCTGGTTGTTGATTCCTGGAAAACTTATCGATTGATTGATTGACGTATATATTGATCTTATTTATTTGTTTATTCACCTATGTTTGTTAATTCATTTATTTGTTCGTTTGTACGTTCATTTAAAATCTTTATTTCTATACTTCTTTATTTATTAGGCTATTCATTCATTCATTCATTTTTTCATTTTACTTTTAAACAATGGTTTACACTGCTGAACAATCATACAGTGGGAGAAAACAAGTGCAGGTTAACAATTCTTCAGTCATTATAGTAATGACTTGGCAAAGATTTGAATTGAAAAAAAAAAAAAAATTAAAGATGAAAATTGGGGGGGAATATATTATAAATATGAGAAACCCTTCACTAGCAGCCTGAGGGAACCATCGTACTCCCCTTCGAAGGCAGATCTATTTGTATTGCCTGCTCCTAGGCCTTTCGTCCGCTGGATCGGACTCATCAGGGAGACACGGCTGATTGTGTCTGTGCTCTTGGTGTCAGATAGAGACACACCAAAGTCCATAATTCTGTGGTGTTCTCATCACCAAGGGTTCAAAAAAGAATCCAACAGCACCCCCAAAGCAGCCAGCGAAGGGTAGTAAAATGGAACAAAAGGAAAATGTGGAGAGGAAAAAAGTGCTTAAAAACTAAAAGCATTATGCAAACAGTATAAATGTAGGGGACAATCTTTGAGCCTATGCTTGAGGATCCATTCAAGGATGCAAGGTTTACAGTGGTTTACAGTGTGTATATCCTGCGAAATGGTAATTCCATATGTTTATTTATCAATTCATTCATGCGTTCGTTTGTTCGTTCATTTAAAATCTTTTTATTTATTTACTTCTTTGTTTATTAGGTTATTCATTTATTTATTCATTTATTCATTTTACCTTTAAACAATGGTTTGCAGTGTGTAGATCCTGCGATATGGTAATTCCAACCTTACAAATAGGAGGTGTGAAGTACCTGGTTACTATAACCACAGTTCAAATGTTTTACCTTTTTAATTGATGGCACGTCAAGTTGGAACAACGGGGTTGTTCTCCCCCCTTTCCCCCCCACCCCACCGCCACCCTCGCCCCGCGCCGTTCTCGGACGAGTTTGTTTTATCCCTGTTAATATACATTTTTTTCGTCTTTGGTTTCTTTGTTCGGTTGGTCGGTTGTTCGTTCGGTTGGTCGGTCGGTCGGTCGTTTAGTCATTCTCTCGGTTCTCTTGTTCTTTATTTCTTTCTTCCAGTATTTCGGTCAGTCGGTCGGTCGGTCTTTCAGTCATTCTTTCCGTTCTTTCGTCATTCATTTCCTCGTTTCGTTCTTTCGTTTTGTCGGTCGTTCAGTCGGTCGTTTTTTTCGGTTCTTTCATTTTTTTTTTTCGTTTCGGTTGGTCGGTCGGTTAGTTGGTGGGTTAGTTGGTCGGCCGTTAAGTCATTCTTTTGGTTCCTTCGTTCGTTATGTCTTTCTTCCATTCTGTCGGTCGGTCAATGGGACGATCATTCTTTCGTTATTAATTTTCTCGTTTCCTTCGTTTATTCGGTTTGTCTGTCGCTCCATTTTTCAGTTCTTTCGTTCTTTTTTTTTTTAAATTCTATTGGTTGGTCGGTCGGTCGATCGTCCATTCGTTCTATCATTCGTTCGTTCTGTCGTTCGATCCTTCACTCGTTCGGTTGATCTTCCTCAGTGGCTGTATGTCTGTGTTTGTCTTCACTTCCTTCCTTCTTGTCTTCGTTTGTTTATCTTTGAAAGGTGAGTCAATACGATGGACAATGGGTCCATGAAATGGTCGACATGGACACAGGAATTACATTGATACAGGGTAAGACATGGATACAGATTACGGTGGACAAGGAGTCATGATTCTATACGGATATTGGGTACACCGTGGACACATGGCATGACAAAGATGTAGGTACGACAGGAATACGGGATGCGGTGGACATTAATGCATGGTACTATATGGATATCGGGTTGCACATTGATGAATGTATGAAATAGATACCTAGAAGACATGGATACAGGGTACGATTGACATGGATACAGGGTCTGACAAGGATACAGAAGATTGATGCAGGGTATAATGGACATGACCTTTACCTACCTGAGCAGTGTCATTGACAAGGGGGGGGGGGGGGGGGGGCACAGACGCCGACGTCAGAGCAAGGCTCGAAGGATCGGAATGGCCAGGGCAGCGTTCGTACAGTTGCGGAACATCTGGAGCTCCAAGGAACTGTTAGTCAACACCAAAGTCAGGCTCTTCAACACCAACATCAAAGCAGTTCTATTGTACGGAGCGGAAACCTGGAGAACTACAGTTGCCACCACCAAGAAAGTGCAGGTGTTCATCAACTGCCTGCGCAAGATTCTCCGCATCTGATGGCCAGACACCATCAACAACAGCGAGCTCTGGGAGAGAACAAACCAGCTGCCCGCAGAGCAGGAAATCAAGAAACGACGTTGGGGCTGGATTGGACATACGCTGCGGAAGCAACATCACCAGACAGGCCCTAACATGGAACCCCCAAGGAAAACGAAAAAGAGGTCGGCAAAGAAACACCCGGCGCAGGGACCTGGAAGCAGACATCAGGAGCATAGGGATGACTTGGAACCAGCTGGAGAAAAGAGCCCAGGACAGGGATGCCTGGAGGTCCTTGGTTGGCGGCCTGTACCCCAGAGAGGTGATAGGCGATGATGATGATAATGGACATGAATACAGGGTATGATATGGATACGATGTGTAGTGAACAGGGATAAACGCACGACATGAATACAAAGTATGGTGGACATGGATGCACTTTTGAAATGAAAACAAGGCATGGTGGACATGGATGTAGACGTGACGTGAATACAAGGTATGGTGGACACGGATAGACTGGCGTGACATGGATACAGAGTCTGATGATTACAGTTACAAGGTATAACATGGATACAGTTTGTCAATGAAGGGAATGGTGGCTTGGAAACGGGGAATGACATGAAAACGGGGTGTGGCAGACCTGAATTAGGGTGTAGTGGATATGGAAACAGAATATGACACAGATGTTTGTATGGTGGACAAGGTTTTGGTGTGGTGGACATGGATAGGGGTATGGTGGGCATAGGTACTGGGTATAGTAGACATATAGATACAGGATATGACATAGAAGCCAGGTGTGGTAGATGTGGAAAAAGGGTATTGTGGACATGGACACGGGGAATGGCAAACATGGACAGAAGGAATGGTAGAGATGGATACAGGGTGTGGTGGACATGGATACAGAGTAAAGTATACATAGATACAATATGTGACGTGGACAAAATGACGGGTATGGATACAGCGTATGACGGCCATGGATAGGAAAAGCGGACATGGAAGCAGTTCATGACAAGAATGATACACAATATGATAGGCATGAAGACAGGTGTGACATGGATACAAGGTATGGAAGACACTAATACAGAATTGACATGAATACAGGGTATGTGATGATTACGGTTACAAATTATAACATAGATTACAGTTTGTTGATGTAGGGAAAGGCGGCCGTGGAAACAGGAATTACATGAAAGTGGGAAATGGCAGACGGGAATTCAGATATGGTGGATATGAAAACAGAATATGGGATAGATGTTGGTATGGTGGACAAGGTTTCAGTTGTGGTGAACACGGATTTGTGAATGGTGGACCTAGATACTGGGTATAGTGTGCATAGATACAGAATATGATATGGATGCAGAGTGTGGTGGACATAGATAAAGGGCATAGATAAAGGGCATGTTGACATGGACACGAGGAATAGTGAACGGGGGTAGGAGGAGTGGCAGAGATGGATATAGGGATAGAGAGTATAGTGGACAAAGATGCAACAGTTTGACATCGACAAGGTTACACTTGTGGTGGTCGTGGACACGGGTACGGTGAACAAGGATACAGCATACGGTGGGCATGGATGAAAGGAACAGCAGACATGGAAGCAGGTTATGGCAAAATGGATAACACAGTATGTTGGACGTGCATAGGTGGATAAAGGATATGACGCGAATACAGCGTATGGTGGAAATGGATACAGCGTGTGTGGACATAGATACAGCGTATGGTGGACATGGAAGGTAGTGGGTGTGGATGTGGAATGTTGGACATGGATACAGGGTATGACGAAGATAAAGGTTATATGATATGGCATGGATACAGTGTTTGACATGGATATAGGGTTTGACAGGAATAGTGTGTTGTAGACAAAGGTGGGCGGTATTATGCACATTGATACAGACTTGGTGGACATGGATTCAAGGAATGATATGGATACAGATGGGTAAAGCGTATGACATTGTATACATGGTATGACATGCATACAATGTACGGTCGACATGGATAAAGATAGAACACGGACACAGGATATAGTAAACATGGATACACGGTGTAGTGGCCATGGGTAAAGGATACGAAGTGGAGGCAGTTAAGGCGAATGCAGGGCTTGGTGAACATGCGTACAAGATAGGATGTGGGCACAAGATGGTGGATATGGCTACAGGATATGATGGACATAAACACACCGTTTGGCAGACAAGGATGCAGATTATGATGGGCATGGATGCAGATTCGGTGAACATGCACATAGAGCGAGGTGGTTATGGCTACAGGGTACACTATGGACACTTGGTGCGACATGGAGTTAAGGAATGGTGGATTTTGTTATAGTAGACATGACACGGATATGGTGGACAAAAAGGGTATTGTGGACATGGACACAGATATGGCTGACGTGGATACAGATATGGTGGACATAGATACGGTGTTTGATAAAGATGAACTGTATTTCATTGATATAGGGTATGGCTGACATGAACACAAGACATGAGATGGTTACTGTGAATAGCGGATACGGAAGCAAGGCATGACGTGGATATAGGGCACGACGTGGAGACGGGGTTATGACGGAGAAACGGGGTATGACGTGGAGCAAGGTTGTGATATGGACACGAGGTATGGTGAACACGGAGTTTGTTGGACATGGACACTGGCTGTGTGTGAAGACAGGACATGACGGGAAGGTAAGGTATTGAAATCATGGAAAGAGGGTATGGTGAACACGAGTACAACTGACGACGTACACAAAGGGAAGGCTAATACAGTTTGACATGGGTACATGGTATTGTGGACATGGATACAAGGTATAGTGGATATTGATGCAGGGTTTAACATGGATACAAGGAATCGCATCGATGCCAGTTATGATGGATTTGCATACAAGGTGTGGCGGAGATGGGTACAGGGAAAGTGGACATGGGCACAAGGTACGTGGATATGGATGCAGGGTATGGTGGACATAGATGTTGGGTGTGGTGGACATAGACACGGTATGTATAGTGGATATGGACACAGGGTACGATGGGCATGGATGCAGGATGTCGTGATATGGTTAAAGAAAATGGTGATCGTGGATACAAGGTGTGGCGGTCCTGGATACTAATATGTGGATGTTGATTCAAGGCGTGATGGACGTTGATACAGTGTATATGAACAAGGATACAGGGTGGAATAAACTGAATACAAGGTATGACGGGATGATACAAGGTATGGTGGAAAGGGATCCATGTAGGTAGACAGGGATACTGCTGCGGTGCACAGGGATATAAATTGACAATTATGGAGGGTGTGACATGGACAGGGTGCTATGGGACTTGAATACAGGGTACGACGTGGTGAACTGTGCAGTAAGATTTATCTGGGTGAAACATCCCGCGCACATGACATGTGCATTTGAACACATCGGCCGACATCCGTTTTTATCACTTAACCCAATGCTTACCTAAACATCCATGCTCCTATTACTATTTGTTTTTTATGATTATGATCCCATCATTGTTGTTGGCATCCGTTAGTCTCGAGAGACGATGGATATTGCGCCCTTTGCAAATGTTTCCGTTGGTCATACAGCGTCTGCTGTGGCTGTATAGACCCACATGGGAGTGCAGTCTCTGCTGCATTTGATGCACTTGAAGGCGAGTCAGCTGCTGGCAGCAGCTGCTTGTTCTTTCTCTGTGCACGCTTTGCGTCGGCAAGCTTCCGGAGCTTCTCTTCGCCAGCTTCCAGCCAGTGTTCACAGTGTGTCTCCAGCTGGATCTGTCCTGAGCAAGCTCTTCCAGGTGTTGTGTCACGATGTCGAGAGCCTTCAGGTCGCGCTTGCAAACATCCTTGAAGCGGAGTTGTGGTCTTCCAATTGTTCTCTTGCCAGAGGCAAGCTCTGCGTACAGATGTCTTTGGGGATCCTGCCGTCGTCCATTCGACGCACATGACCAAGCCACCTGAGGCGACGCTGACGGAGAAGAGTGGTCATGCTGGGAATCTTTGCACGCTCAAGCACATCGTTGTTTGTCACGCGATCACTCCATGTGATCCCAAGTATGCGCCGGAGACGCGGATGTGGAAGGCACTCAGCCTCTTCTCTTGTGAGGCATACAGGGTCCAGGATTCGCTGGCGTACAGGAGAGTGCTTAGCACACAGGCTCGGTACACAGCAATCTTGGTGTTCAATGTTAACATGCTGTGTTCCACACTCTCTGAGATAGTCTGGCCAGGGTGGTAGAGGCCTTGCCAATCCTTCTGTTGATCTCTGTATCTAGAGAGAGTTGTCGGTGATGGTGGAACCGAGGTACGTGAACTGGCTAACGGCCTCTAATTCATGGTTGTTGATGGTGATGCGGGGTTGTTCAGCATCCTGAGCCATCACGTTCGTCTTCTTCAAGCTTATTGTCAGGCCAAACTCATCACAAGCCTTTGCAAAGCGGTCCATCGACTCTGCAACTCTGCTTCGGTGTGGGTGGCCAGAGCAGCGTCATCTGCAAACAGCATGTCTCTGATGGTCACTACCCGTACTTTGCTCTTTGCCTTCAGCCAGCCAGGTTGAACAGTCGGCCATCTGATCGGGTGTGAAGGTAGACACCCTCAGTTGATGTCCCAAAGGCGTGCTTCAGCAGGACAGCGAAGAAGATGCCGAAGAGGGTGGGAGCGAGGACACAGCCCTGTTTGACTCCACTGCGTATGTTGAAGGCATCTGATGTCGAGCCGTCGTACTGCACTGTGCCTTTCATGTCGTCGTGGAAAGACTGGATCACATCAAAAGTCTTGGTGGGCAGCCTGTCTTCGCTAGGACGTTAATGAGTCCATCTCTGCTGACAAATCAAATGCCTTGGTCAGGTCAATGAAGGCCAGAAAGAGGGCTTGTGCTGCTCTCTACATTTCTCTTGCAGCTGTCTGATGGAGAAGACCATGTCGATGGTTGATCTCTCCGAGCGAACCCGCACTGCGACTCTGGGTACACTCTGTCAGCGAGCTTCTGCAGCCTGTTCAGGACGACTCTTGCAAATACTTTGCTACAATGCCAGGAGAGATATTCCTCTGTAGTTATTGCAGTCACTTTTGTCGCCTTTGTTCTTGTATAATGTGACATATTGGCATCTCTCATGTCTTGAGGTACTGCTCCTTCCTCCAGCACTGACAAAGGAGGTTGTGCAGGTGTTCAAGCAGTGCACTGCCGCCACGCTTGATGACTTTGGTGGTTAGCCATCCTTCCCTGGTGCTTTTCCTGAGGACAGGCTCCTGATTGCTTTCTCTAGTTCTGCCAGAGTGGGTTTCTCATCCAGTTCCGCCATGAGGGGGAGGCTTTCAATCGCATCAAGGGCCTCGTCGGTGACGTGGTTCTGTCTGGAGTACAATTCGGAATAATGTTCCACCATCGCTCCATCTGCTTGTCCTTGTCCTGGATGGTCTCGCCCGTGGCAGACTTCAGTGGAGCTGTAGTCTTCTTGGTGGGGCCCATTGCTTTTTTGATGCCGTCGTACATGCCCTTGATGTTTCCAGTATCAGCCGATATCTGGATGCTTTGACATAGCTGGAGCCAGTAGTCGTTAGCGCACTGCCTTGCTAATCTCTGTACTTTGCTCTTTGCAGATCTGTACACCTGCAGGGTTCTCTGGCTGGGGGATCGCTTGTATTCCAGGTGGGCGCTGCGGCGTTCTTCTATGGCTGGAGTGAGTGTGGAGGAGTTGGCCTCAAACCAGTCGTTGTTCTTGGTCTGCTTTTTTCCAAAAATCTTCATGGCAGTGCTGTGTACTGTCTCTCTGATGTAGTCCCATCTCTCATGGGCTGAGCCACCGGGAGGGTCTGAGTCGAACACCTCGGAGAGGGCTTGGGTAAATTCCGCCGCCTTGTCAGGATGTGTGGTCTTGTTCACATCGATGCGAGGTTTGCCTTCAGGCCTAGAGCGATGTATCTTCTTAGGCTGGAGCTTGATCTTGCAGCACACCAGCGATCTTGCAGCACCCATCATTAAGCTTACTGTTATTATTATTACTAAGATGATGATGGTGAGGAGGGAGGGGGTAGATACAGGGCAGAGAAAAGTGTGGAGGAGCAATATGGAACAGGCCACTACGTGTGTTATATTGTGGGGGTGGTGCGCGTGTCTACAGGGTGCAGTGAGAAGGGTATAAGATACTTATGTTTTGTACTGAGTTCATTAACGAGAGAAATGCATTTCAGGGGGTCTGTTTACTGGATGATGAGTTACAATTTTTTTGTTTATGTCGCAGCGCCAAAAATCCTGTGGCACAGGGGAAACAATCTTTATACAAGCATGTTAGTGCTCAAAGGGTTAAATGTGTATCCTGATTATATGACTCTTATATCCTCACAATGACTCACCACTGTAAACTCAAAACATACCTTGTCAAAGAAGAACATCCATAGTTTTCAACTTGAGCAAATATAACGCCCTTAGTATGGCTGCAAAGTGCAAATACACACAATCTTCTAACCATTACCCTGTCTGTATAGTTGCAAAGTGCAAAGACACACTGAAAAGTGAACATCAGGCTTTCTGGCCTCTGAATACTGAATCTATAGCTTATGATGTAGCTTAGCATCGGACGGCTACCGAGAACCCCAACCAAAAACGGCAATGTTGCCTGTGGTTAGTCAACACACGACAAGGGACAGGGAGAAGAACCAGATGAAAGGAAGGTTTAGCCTAATGGCATAGACAGCTGAAGTGTGATGGAATGGCGGAAATGGTGTTTGGAGAGCTGTCACACTGCCACACAAAATGCAAATAGCATCCTTTCCCCTTGTTTTCTTATGCCCCGTCCATCCCTCTACACTCTCTGCCACACTAGTCCCCTCCTTCACTCTTCCTCGTCCAACCCACCCCTCTCCTAATTCAGATCACGTGACGTTGAACATCCCTTTGCCTCCTTTCAGTCAATCGAGAAACGTTGCTGTCATGGTAGTGGCTGCAGACATTTGTCGGTGCTGGGCTACAAGTTCAGAGCTTTGGATGTGTGTGTGTGTGTGTGTGTGTGTGTGTGTGTGTGTGTGTGTGTGTGTGTGTGTGTGTGTGTGTGTGCGTGCGTGCTTGCGCGCACGCATGTGTGTGTGTGTGTGTGTGTGTGTGTGTGTGTGTGTGTGTGTGTGTGTGTGTGTGTGAGAGAGAGATAAATGTAAGTTATTCTTCTCTTTTGGCAGATTTGATTTTGTGAACACCGTCAGCTAAACAAAGAATGAATGTGTCTGGCATTCTTTCATCTGAATAGGAAATCTTGACCTGGGCACTGCTCAATAGAAAACGGCATCAAACATCACTCCAGGAAAGCCCAGCAAGCGATGACAACGGTGCTGTTGGTCGAAGAAAGAGTCTAGTCAGTGTGTGTGTGTGTGTGTGTGTGTGTGTGTGTGTGTGTGTGTGCAATATGTGTAATTTATCTTTCAATATGAAGATTTGCCTATTAACACCAAGCCCTGTAAGAACAAGTGAAAATGTCATCAATTCTTAGACCTGAACTTTCAATCCATGTTATATGTTAGCCCACCATCACACGACACTGAAATTAAGTGGAACAACTTGGGCAGCTGAGATGCAGTGGAAAGGGGTGATGGATTTTGGCGGCAGTCACAGTGTCGTTCAAGATGCAAACAGAATCCCTGATCCCTATTCTCTGACGCCCCTGTCCTAGCTTCCTCTCCAGTCGACCCTCTTCCTCTTTCTTCTATTGCAGAGCATGTGAATGTCATCGCTTCTCTGCGTCCTTTCAGGCAGTAATTGCGTGGACACAGGTGTGGAGGAATGGTGTTTTGAGATTCGTAACACTGACATGAGATGTAAAAAGAATCTTATTATCCCTGATCCTGAGTGACCCGTGACCCGTTTCCCCAACATCCCTCTCAACCCCCTGGCCTCTCTTCCTCTCCCCCCTTCTCCCCAGCTTGGTGCCGTTCATGCCATTTCTTCACTCCTCTGCCTCCTCTCACATCCACGACATGTCATGATGGTTGTCTTCGCCACAGGCCGTTATGCTTTGTGACATGTAAAGTGTGTGTGTGTGTGTGTGTGTGTGTGTGTGTGTGTGTGTGTGTGTGTGTGTGTGAGTGCGTGCGTGCGTACGTGTGAAAAGTAAGTTAGTTGCCTTCCCATTTTGAAACTACTTTAGGAAGACCAAGTAAGAAAGGGGGGTCGTATCAGGAATTTTAGGCTCTTTACATTGAATCTGTAACATACGATGGCTCAACATTAGTGGGCTCCCAAATATCGATCCACAGAGTCCAGCTGAAGATGGCCACATTGCTCGTGGCAAGTCGACGAGTCAAAGGACATACAGGAGAGGGACAAGAAGATGGGAAGGATCAGCCTAATGGCATGGGCAGCTGAGGTGTGATGAAATGGCGGAAATAGTGTTTGGAGAGCCGTCACACTACCATACAAGACGTTAACAAGATCCGTTATTGCTGCTCCCTGATACTCCCTCCCTCCATCCCCCCACTATCTACCTCTCTGGCCGCCTCTTTCCCTCTGTCTCTTGTAATCTCGCCCCTCTCCCGAAACAAATCACGTGAGTTCTAGCGCCTTTCTGTTTCCTTTCAGCCAGTAAGTACACATTGCCATCATGATAGTTGCAGCAGCAACAATCACCACTAATGGTTGACAATTTTAACGCGCGCACGCGTGTGTGTATGTGTTTATTTGCACGTGCATGTCTACAAGTTTGTAGGTGTCTGTGCATGTACAAGCCGCGCGCCTGTGTGTGTGTGCGTGTGTGCGTGCGTGCGTGCGTGCGTGCGTGTATGTACAAAGCGCAAGTCATCTGTGTTCTCATTCTGGAAGATGAAATCTTATGAGCGATGTAACTTTAGCCATGCAAGAAAGTTTTAAACACGTTTGGTATTCTTAGATGTGTATAGAGAATCTGTGTAAGGAGTCCATTCCTCGGATCGCTTGATATAAAATGACACAGAAAATCCGGTCCCAGAAAGCCTATCAAGTGACAGCAACATTGCTGCTGGATAATGAGAGGCTCGAATCAGCGTGTTTGTGAAATGTACGTTATTTGTCTTTCCATTTCGACAGTTATTTCTTTACCAACCCCAAGCCCTGTGAGAAAAGTGAACGTCTGGAATTCTTTGATCTGAACATCTAATCTCTGTCTTATGATGGCCTAACATGAAAGAACGCAGGCAAATCACACTCCAAAAGACTAGCAATACATAATCGGCATTACTTGTCGTGTAGGTCAACAGAGAGAAAAGAGACACGGAAGAAGTAATGAAGAAGGGAGAGATTTCCATAATAACAAGCAGGGCTGACAGGTGATAGAAAGTAGTGGTCTAATGGCGCTTGTCAGCCGTCGGATTGACAAACAAAATGTGAAAGGCGTCCCTCGTCCCTACTCCCTGATGGTCCTTTTCAGACTCGCCCACCCCCACCCCCCACCCCCCGCCCCACTCGGCACATGTTCCATTTTCACCTGAGGAAGAGCCTGTGAATTTTCGTTGCTTCATTTCAGTCAGTAGTAGCAAGAACAGCTAAACTATGATGGAAAGAGGAAATAGTGTTTGAAGAGTGTCACACTGCCGTACGAATTGTAGACAGAATCCCTTGTCACTGAGCCTTGATCAGTCCGTATGTTGTACACATGAACGGAGAATGTAAGGCATGGTAACAAATAGATGTATGTAAAATGTAAGGCATGCAGACGTACACACATGTGTTAAATGTAACGGATATTCATTTACGCATATGTGTAAAATGTAAGGCATACTGAAATATACATATCTGTGAAATGTACGGGGTATATTAACATATATATGTGTATAAGATGTAATGATATAAGGCGTACTGATATATGCAGGTGTGTAAAATGTAAGGTATCGGTCATTTTTTAAAAATTTGAATTAGCTTCGTCAGTGCTCTAAGCTAAGCCCCCAAGAAAAGCTAACATGGTATGCATTCTCAGATGTAGACATCCAATCTTTGTCTCATCGCACACCTTTAGACAACGCCGAATGTACTAACTCACCAAACCAGAGCAAGCGATGACAACATTGCCACGGTAAGTCAACAGAGTGAAAGGAGAAGCGGAAAAAGGGAGAGATTCGCCTAATGGCATGGGCAGCTAGGCTATGATGGAAGTGGGAAATGGTGTTTGGACAGCCATCACACAGCCATGCAGGATGTGAACAGAATCCCTTTTCCGTGCTCTCTGCTGTCTCCTACACTCTCATTTTTCCCTAAAACCAACCCGCCATTTTTTTTTAACTGTACCCCCTTTCCGAACGCCTTCTATTGATGTAAAGTACAAGATTTCTATTGGTGTATTAACACCTTTTGTCAGTCAAGATTCCTTGTCACCATGACAATAGCAGTAGGCAATGACTTCTGTTGCTGGGGAAAAAAGTATCAAATCAGAGCGCGCGCGCGTGTGTGTGTGGTGCTTTTCACTGCTCGATCCTGTGTTGCAAATTCAAGACATTTTTTTTAATCCAGGAAATGCCAAGCCACCCAAAAACTGAGAACTGGAAAGTGGTTTACTCATGCTTAATGTGAAAGGTGGGTCTTTGTACCACAAAACAGGAATGAATGTGTTAAGGCTTACCAGATAATGCCTTCCCTGAGTAGTGTTGTTAGTGCTGGCCGTCAGCGCGTCTTCTGTTGAACATAAACATGTTCAAGCATAGTTTATTTAATGGAAGTCAGTTGGACCACTGTCCTATTAGATAAAAATGCTCTTAAGATATTCACGAATGTCATTTGAAAGATAGAGTACGTTACATTTTAAGTATGTAAGGTAAAGGTGGAAAGGCATAGGCCACCTAAAAAAAAAAGCTCGCAAATTAAAACGCATATGATGGTCACAATTTGCCCGGCAATGGAACTATAGGTGTGGCGCTTGCGAACATTCCCTTCTTCTTTGCCATCTTTCTGCTTCCCTCCACTCCCACGAATCATCGTCTCCTATTCCTGCTGTTACCTTTCATCATCTCCCATCCCCCCTCACAGCCACTCTCTTTTCATGTCGAAGTCTTCACGCAATAGTACAGCAAACATCAAATGCACTTTTCAGCTTCAAACGCTATGGAAGGACTTCATTTTTCAGAGCTTTCAAAGCCCACCCCCACCCCACCCCTCTATGTCTGAACATGCTTGTGTTTAACACGCACACACGCACACACACACACACACACACACACACACACACACACACACACACACACACACACACACACGCAGGCGTGTGTGTGTGGAAGCAAACACAGTTTGCCAAGGCATATTGTGACAGTGACTGAAGGGAGGCAAACGACGAACTAACGTGCTTTGCATCAGGAGATGGGTGGGGTGGGAGAACATAGTTAGGGAGGGAGGAGAGGGTCAGCAAAGAGGAGGAACAAGGAAACTCTTAACATTTTGAATGGCAGTGGATCAAACACCATTTCCCACTTTCACCAGGTCTCATCTCTCCTCAGTTAGGCCGATCCTTCTCCCTTCCTCTCCCTCCACCATTGCTAAACAGTAGAAAGCTAAGTGAAACGGAGACCTTGGGCAGGAAAAGGATGAAAAGAGGCAGACGGCGAACAGCTAGTTAAACGACAATTTAGTGGAAGGGGCATGGAAAGCGGAAGGGTATTTGCTGTGTGGCCAGACTGCCATGTAAAGGGCCATCAGAAACCCGCCATTACTCTCCTGACAGCTCTGATGGAGGCCATTCCCTCTGTCGCTTCTGTGTCTCTTTTCATTCGGCCACAAGGGTCTCTGTGACATATATTCCTTCAGGGCATTTTCAAAAGCATTTTCTTTCGTTTTTTTCTCTCTCATTCATAGTGTCCAGATGAGGGCGTTGGTTGTCCAACAGTGGGAGTGTTCAGCCGCGAAGCTAATGGTAAGAAAGTTCTGCTCACTTAGATTTTGTTTTTATGAAACGAAAGCTGTCTACTTCTGCCCAGCAGTAAATGGGTTCCTGGTCCAGTTCTGGGAAACTTCAGCCTATGACAAAGGAATGGTAGGCTCCTGCTTGGATAATGCTGCGCCCCAGATCTTGAAGCTTGACCCCAAGGATTTCAAACTGCCTCCTATCCCTCATGTTTTAAGAAAAAATTACCTGGCTGTGAATTAATATGGCGGTCTTGTCCCTGGTAATGATGATTCATTCCCTCTACCCTGCTCCCACCTTCTTGCCCTCCTCCTTTAACCTCCTGCCCCACATCTCTCTATCCCTCCCCATTGTCTGTGTCTGTGTCTCTGTCACTCTTTGTAAATGATTAGCAGCATCGCCAACATATAATTATCAGTACAAACAAGCATTCATTTACATTTTTTCTTTTTACACCTTTCTCTCTCTCCCTCTCTCTCTCTCTCTCTCTCTCTCTCTCTCTCTCTCTCTCTCTCTCTCTCTCTCTCTCTCTCTGCACATGTCTATTTTCCTCCGTATTTCTGTATGTATTTGTGTCTGCTTGTCAGTGTGTCTAACTGTCTAGCTGTCTCTCTGCCTACCCGCACCCTCTCTCTCTCCCTCTCCCTCTCTCTCTCTCTCTCTCTCTCTCTCTCTCTCTCTCTCTCTCTCTCTCTCTTCTCGTTGTTCTTCCGCTCACTCTCTCTCTCATTGTTTGTAGGCTTTTAAAGATTGTGCATATGGAAGCAACAAATGCAGGTCCCCGTTTTTGTTTGGAAATTTCTAATTGATGCTAAAACCTCTATTTCACGTGATTCCTATGATAAATACAAAATTAGAAGAAAACAAAATCGAAGGTCATCTGAGAAGCAACAACGACAGTGGTTGTATCATAATTACATTAATTAGCATCAATAACTTATCTTTATGAAAAATGGTTTGTGCTAGAAAAGCTTTGAAGAAGGCTGAAACCGCCCATACGGCATGGCGAAAAGAAACAGACTGAACCTGTACGATAAAACAACAACAAACAAACGCAAAAATCAGCAAAGGTGGCTGAGGAAGATGGTAAACAGATGAGCATGGCAAAATGTGTGAAATGATATCTGGTGAACTCGCTTACTTTCCGGTGAGATGCTGAAATAAATCCCCTTTCCTCACTTCTTACAACCTTTTTGCCCCGTGCCCACCTCAACTCTCCCCCACCCCCACCCCTCACGCCCCTTCTTTCCATAGCCTGTCTCTTCCGTCACCGCTCTCCCAATCAAACGCGTCAAATTCAATAATTTTTAATCTCCTCCCAGTAAAGCACGAGAATACAACCACTCTGACAATTAATTTCAAGTAGATAGGGAAATTTTTGTGTGTTTTTTTTTCTGTTGAGGTTCGTTTTCAATTGTCCCACAAAGTGTTGAATGACGAAATTGAAATCTCTCCTGCACCACACCAACCCCATTGCTCTGTTTCTTTCCCTCTCTATTTCTCATTGTCGCTCTTCGTATCTGACAATCTTCAAAGAAACCCCAGACAAAGGCCTATTAAAGCTTAAGCCCTAAACACAATTCTAGCAAGAAAGAGAGTAAAGGAAACAAAAACCACACAGGGACATTACAAATCATTTCTGTCTGACACCCATCTTCTTTGAAGCGTCAGCCGAAGGTTGTCTTTTGATAGCCAATTACAAAATAATCCAAGCTTTCTATGCCTGGTAAGACGAAGACACAGTAATCATTCTTACAAAGTCGTGGCGTTTTTGTGCCTCTCAAACGGGTCACAACTTCATGGTCTAGGTATTAGACTGACATTATACAGTTACTGCTGTTACTAAGTATAGTTTAACTGATCTTGTGGCAATTGCAGACACCAGATGTCGATGCATGTGTTGCAGCATACAGAGTATAAAACTATGAACGATTTATTCATCTGATCTTAGCATTTCATGAAGGTATGAGTTAACAAATCACATTTAATTTATTTAATTCTGAAATGATCAATGGTTGCACCAGTAACAAAAAAACCCCAACAAAAACACCCTGATTTGCACGGTTACGAGGTATGAAGTTCTTGTGAATGCAAATGTTCGTACTGGAAGAGGGACAGATTTCACTTATCAGTTTGTCTAATTGCTAACATTTCAAATCAAAGGTTAAAGGCACATGGGTATTAAAACCTGTTGAACAAGGTGAGCTTTTCTGTAATTTTAATGTAAACTGGACAACATGAAAAATAAAGTTCATATATAGTTACACATACACGCTTCACACGATGGACACTTTTTGTTCACTTCTTTATAACATCTGTATTAATAATCATGTACCACCAAGTCTGATATCTCGAGCCTAATTTTCTTATGTATTTCAAGCGTTCCTCTACATTTAATCTCATTCATGTTTATAATTAAAATCGAGAACAAACAGCTTCGTAATGTAAAATATGCTGCTGTTTTGAATATGATCATCTCTTTTTGCTATAAATAATCGATTGGATATTGACTAAAACAGCTAAATATAGTATTATTTTAAATCACTAATTTACTGGTTTATCCACACTTCACCATCACCATTATGTACCAATGTCTGACAAGCGTATGCCCTAAGCCTTACCTACAATCATTAAAACACTGTCATACATACGTCTTTCCTTCACATCTGAGTAAATCAGCTTTCCAAACACAGTGACATCACTTTCCATCCTTACTAACATTGAACTGAAGTATTGTGTCTGCATTGTTGAAAACAGATTTCTGTGGAGCAGTGCGCATATATCTGCGAACAGCAGCAGGTGATGTATTGTTTTTGTTCCATTTTCTTTCATTCTTTTCACTTTGCTTACGAATTACCCCCTTCAGTGACGTTACCCCCGCCACGCTGCTCAATTCAGCTTCTTCATCTGCATCCGTATCCAAGACACTTTGTGCTGCAGTCCTTACTCAAGTAGAACTCGGGAACTTTAATGTCTGAACATGATAAGGACACGCAAGGGAGAAGATATAGCGTCGCTGTCAAGACATATCTGATGTGTCCGTCAGTGTCTCTTCTGATTCAGAAACATGCAGAGCATAGCTTACCTGGCCACCCTGCTGCGTTTGTCTCTGTATCAGGCGGAGAGAGCTTCTCTTGCAGGGATGAAAATGGAGACCTCGAAATGCAGACAGAGCTCGCAACTGCGTTCCTCTAACAACTGTCCACCATGTCATTCAGAGGAGTGAACATTTTTGACATTATCTCGCCCCAGGCACGAATGAGAAGAGGAAAATCAGAACCAAAGTCATCATGATAGTGAGGTCTGAAGGCCCACGACATTGATAGTTTTTTCTGACCTTTTGGCTGACACTTGTTTTGAAATCCCAGTCTTTCCCAGTGACAGTTGATTTTATACCCACTCTCTCTGACTATTTGTAATCTTATTTCAGAAGCAAATGTTTTGCTCCTTGCTGTAAAAGAAAGCAAAATGATCATCATTAAATCCTATAGCATCTTCCTGTCATAAGAGAGCTATCAATCTTACATCAGGATTGCTTATTTTGCTTTCAGAACTGCAGCCTCAACGTCGAGTCTTGCTGAAGTGTCATTGACACGCTACAACACAGAATGGAAGAGATGACGGCACTAGCTACTGTGTGGCGACAAAAGACCAACATGAAAATTGTGTAAGGTCACAGGAAGGGAGCGTAGGAGCAGGGCGGAGTATCCTCTAGAGAGTCAGTGTGCTGCGAATGAGTGCAGATTGCCCAGAGCATTCCTGGCGTAGAGCCCTTGTCCCCGCCCATCCCCTTCTAGTGGTCCTCTGCAGTGTTGGCAGCAAGTTCCATCCCTTGTCAACTTCATTTTAAGTCCATTTTGTGGGGATAGATAAAGACACGCTGGTGGTCAGTGAGGACTTGAATTTCATGTGTGTGTGTGTGTGTGTGTGTGTGTGTGTGTGTGTGTGTGTGTGTGTGTGTGTCTGTGTGTGTCTGTGTGTGTCTGTGTCTGTGTCTGTGCATATGAAATGTAACATAACTCTCTTCTCATTTTAGAAGGTGTAGACGTAGAAACTCTATAACGTGAGCCCTGCTAGCGAATAATGAACGTGTTTGGCATCCTTGGATATGAATAAGGAATCTCTACTTCAATCGCTCAATATAAAATGACACAGAAAAATACCGTCGGTTAATTGAAAAATCAAGTTAGCGTGTGTACTGATGATATTATAATTATTTGTCTTTCCATTTTGAAGATTCACTTTATTAACTCTAAGCCCTGTAAGAAAATTCAGCATGTCAAGAATATATCAGATAGCTCTGGAAAGTGTGGAGAGACACGGCAGCATTACTTGTTTCAGTGTGGAAAGAGAAATGGTAAAGGATCAGGAAGAAGGAAAGGATTTCCCTTCTAACAAGCAGAGCTGAGGGGTGATAGGAAGGGACAAAGGTGTTTGGGGAACCATCAGAATGATAAACAGGATGCCGGCAGCGTCCCTTGTCTCAACTTCCTGATAGCCCTTTTCAGACTCGGAACTCGCTCCACACTTGTACTCGTTTCTCCTGATGTAGAGCACAAGGGTTCATTGCTTCATTTCAGCCAGTAACAGCAAAGACATCTGAATTGCCATAGAAAGAGGAAATGGTGTTTGAAGAGCTGTCATACTACCATACAAGATGTAGACAGAATCCCTTTTCACTGATCCTTACCGATCCATATGCTGCATATATGTATGTTGAATATGAGGCATAGTGACATAACATGTGTGTAAATTATAAGGCATCGCGTTTAAGGAAGTGTCTAAACACTAAGCCTTCAGTCTTCCCACATGTTTAGTAATGAATTTATCAACACCGGAAGTCACCAATAAAAGTGAATGTATTGTACATTCTCAGATCTAGACATCCAATCTGTCTTATTACACAACTTCAGACAACACCCAAACTAATAACTCACCAAATCAAAGCAATAGATGGCAACATTGCCCAGAGTCAGTCAGCATAGTTCAAAGGAGAAGCTGGGAAAGGGTGAGATTCGCCTAATGGCATGGTCAGCTAGGGTATGATGGAAGTGGGAAATGTTGTTTGGACAGCCATTACATAGCCATGCAGGATGTGAACAGAATCCCTTTACCTTGCTCTCTGCTGCCTCCCATCCTCGCATTCATTCTCTCCCTGAACCTACCATCTTTTTACCACACGCCTTTTCCGACGCCCACTTCTAATGCAAAGTACGAGATCTCTATCGGTCTATTGACCACATCTTGTCATTCAAGATTCCTGACAGTAGCCGTAGGCTACGATTTCTGTTGCCGAGTGAAAATGGTCGAAGCAGCGCGCGCGCGCGCGCGCGCGCGCGCGCGCGCGCGTGTGTGTGTGTGTGTGTGTGTGTGTGTTTACTTTTCAATCTTTAGATCCTGTGTTGCAAATCTGATTTCACCCAGCAAGTGCTAAGCCACCCAGAATTCTACGAATTTGAAGTGTTTCGTGGGTGTTGAATGTGGAAGGCGGGTCTCAGTTCTACAGAAATTAATGTTTTTACAGGCTTTTAAACCTTCAGTGTACCAAGTACCTGTTGACCCTATGTAGTAGAGTTTGGGCTGCAGGACCATTCGGATTTCTGATCACTTTTGGGATCGTATTTCTATGGAAGGAGAGCTCTCTCTTTCTGCCCAGCAGTGAATGGGTCCCTGATGCAGTTCAGGTAAAGCGCAATGTACAGCAAAAGAGTGGTAGGTCCCGCCTTCAAACATTATGTGCCCGAAATCGTGAATCTTGACCCTATGGATTCTAAACTGCTCTCTCTCTCTCATTGCCTTTCTCACATCAACTATGCGCCCACTGTCTGGAGTGGTGCCGGTGAAAATCAAATAAAAAAGATCAACTCTATGCATAGACGGGGAATTAAGCTGATTCTTCCCGACAAGTTTCTATCAACCACGGGCAAATTCGCAAAACTAATGATGTTACCACTGCAGAGCCAACTGACCTATAATAAGGCAGTACTAATGTTTAAAGTCCATGCAAACATGGCGCCAACATATCTTGCTGAGTTTATCCAAATGGCAACAACGCAATATGATTCAAATAATTACATTTTACCACGTGTCCGCATTGATTTGTTCAAATCTAGTTTTGCATTTTTTGGTCCATCTGTGTGGAACTCTCTTCCTCCGTCTGCCAAAACATGTCAATCACTGCCGTCCTTCAAATCAGCAATACATAAACATTTACTTGAACAATAAATCTAACCCTTTAATCATAGTCTCAACGCCCTACTTTTATGCTTGCCTCTATATTAGCTGATGAAAATATGTATGTATATATGTGTGTGTGGGTGTGTGGGTGCTGTGTGGGTGTACGCGTGCGTGCGTGTATGTGTGGGCGTGTGCGTGCATGTGAGCGCGCGCGTACGTCTCTGATTATGTTTGTGTAATTTTGTAATGAAATTTTTTTTTCTTTTTTTTATCTTTATTATTCTTATTACTATTGTTATTGTTATTATTATAATGTTGCTATATTCTTCATTGTTTCTGCCATTATTGATATGTGCAGTGTGTTTAGTTGAATGTTGTAGGATAGCAAGGACAGATTGGAAGAATAGGCACTGCCTAAAATCTCTATCCTTGAGTAATAAAGTTTTTGAGTCTTGAGTCTTGAGAGTCTCCTCTCTCTCTCTCTCTCTCTCTCTCTCTCTCTCTCTCTCTCTCTCTCTCTCTCTCTCTCTTTGGAGATCTGTCGGATTAGAGGGTGAGGTTGGAAGGCGGAATGGAAGAATGTGAGCTTGCGTTTACTGTTTATGTTTGTTCGTGCAAGGTGAGAGAAGGGATTGGGAACTGGGTTTTGGAACAAAAGGGACGGGAACGGTAGCGTAGGAAAGGACGTCCTGTACGGAAGTCCTCTAATAAGATTTGATCGTTTACGTGTGAGTAGTTTGATATAAATATCTGTACCATCCTGACAATGTGAGCGATCCTTAAATCCTTTACGTTCTGATTGTTTTGTTTATTTAACCATTTAGTTTCCTTTTATTTTAATGATACAATGTGTATTTTCCTTATACTTTCATGATGCAATGTGTCCAGTCGTATGTGTACCCCCCTTGCCTTAATGGCCCCTATAGCTGAAGGCAATAAATCATCAAAGCGTCAAAGCGTCTCTCTCTCTCTCTCTCTCTCTCTCTCTCTCTCTCTCTCTCTCTCTCTCTCTCTCTCTCTCTCTCTCTCTCTCTCTCTCTCTCTCTCTCTCTCTCTCTCTCTCTCTCTCTCTCTCTCTCTCTCCAAATTAAAAAAATGGCCTTGATCACCTCGCTGGAAATCAACTATTATTTTCCTGATGATTCATCCTGATTCATCCCTGTTCCCACCCTCTTGCCTTTCTTCTTTATACTCCTGCCCCATATCTATCCTTCTCTCCCCTCTGTCTGTCTGTCTGTGTTTTTGTCTCTTTTACTCTCTGTGGATGGTTAGCAGCACTGTCGGTGAAAATCTTCAGAACAAGCATGCATTTACTGGCAGTTTGTTTTCTTTTTACATTTGAAGTATTCTGAAAAGTAGTAAAAAATACATGTAAACTACTGCGATCTTTGAATATACATGAAGTATTTTACATCATGATTTTCTTGAAACAACTCAGTAGACTAGATATGTTAACACCCTAGAGTGCATGCATCATTTCTATTGTTGGCAGAATGAAGTGTTTCGTCTGTTCATATTTTGTTATAGGTCATAGCTGTGTAAGGCCCACGGATTATTCTTCTTTAAGTCAAAATTACCGAGAAAATACTCCTCCCTCTGCTGCCGTTGGTGCAGCTGGCATGGATACTGATGCTGGAACTGAGATATTTATGTACACATACACACACACACACACAACGCACGCACGCACGCACGCACGCACGCACGCACGCACGCACGCACGCACGCACGCACGCACACACACACACATGCTGGAACTGAGATATTTATGTACACACACACACACACGCACGCACGCACGCACGCACGCACGCACGCACGTACGCACGCACGCACGCACGCACGCACGCACACACACACACACACACACACACACAACACGCACACACACACACACACACACACACACACACACACACACACACACACACACACACACACACACACTTCATTTATATAGCTATAATTATCATAATGGATGAAACCAGACAATAGGAGTGAAGTGGTAAAACATATCTTCCATCCAAAGTGTTGTGACCAAAACAGGACAAAAAAATATCATCGAACAATTGTTAAAAAGTCAGGAAGGTGAGATAACGGATGCATAGATAAACATGCAAAGAAATGGAAAATTACTCAGAGCTTTCATACTGTCATGTGAAATGCAAACATAAATCCCTTGTCCCTACACCTGGTAAACTTTTTTTCTGTCCAAGTGTTCCCACGCCCTGACGAACACACGTCACATCCATCATTTCTAGTCTCCTTTAGGAGAGCCACGAGAGTGCACCTCCCTGAAAATGATTGGTTTTGGTTGGCTGTGCATATTTTTGTTTGGGTCATTTTTTTTTCTGTTGAATTTAGCTTTCAAGTGCTTCATGGGATACGCATGGAGATTCTCTGTCTCAGTCTTTGCCTGTCTCTGTCTCTGTCTCTTATCTGGCAATCTTCAAGGCAAAAACAGTTACAGACTCTATCAAATCAAAAGGACTGCGCACAATTCAGGCAATATTGAGAGCAAAGCAAACACACATGAAAATGTAAACCCTGATTATCACTGCACGTATCTCAAACGTCACGTTCAGATGTTTAAACAGAAGGCTGTCTTCTGATGTCCACTTAAAGAAGAAGAGAGAAGGGAAAAGGAAGCACAACAGCTCCCCATCACCGGCGAAAAGGAGACACCCTGTCTATTCTGACAACCTCATTGCCTTGTGGTCTCCTGCTTTGGGAGAGATCACTTACTGATCTGATTATAAATTATAAATTACTGTGAAATAGACCCCCGTTATTGTTAGTTTATTCTTCATTTACCTGTTGTGAACAACGCTGTATGTCCTTGTTTGTGCTGTAACAGAGAGAGAGAGAGAGAGAGAGAGAGAGAGAGAGAGAGAGAGAGAGAGAGAGAGAGGAGTGAGAGAGAGAGAGAGAGAGAGAGAGAGAGAGAGAGAAGAGCGAGAGAGAGAGAGAGAGACAGACAGACAGACAGGCAGGCAGATAGATTGGCAGACAGACAGACGCACAGACAGATAGACTGGCAGAGAGAAAGACAGAGACAGAGACTGACATTAAAACAGAAGCACCAAGTGATAAACAAACAGACAAACTGGAAGAGGAAGGACTATTTACACGTCAGCTTTGTTTCATCAGAAGAAAGATGATAAGAATGAAAAGAGCGAACGTGACTTCTTTTTTTTTTTGGGGGGGGGGGGGGGGGAAGCAGATTTCTCACTGTGTTGTGTTAAGAAAGGTTACCCCTTAACGCTGACTAGCATATTTATGATTTACAGCAGAGCAGAAAAGGAAAATCATCACTTGATGTCAACAAACTCTACAGCCTAAAGCCTCATTAGAAATGTGGCCATGTGTCACACATTCGTGTTTATGTGAGCAGGCTATGCAAACACACACACACACACACACACCACACACACACACACACACACACACACACACACACACACACACACACACACACACACACACTAAAATAGGTAAAATATCATTGAACACTTAAAAAAAAGAAAGAAGCAGAAAAGGTGACACGAGGCAGAAGATGATGCATAGATAAACGTGCTAAGAAATGGAAAAGTACATGCCGAGAGCTTTCAAACTGTCATGTGAAATGCAAGCGTAAATTCCTTGTCCTCACTCTCAGTAACCCCTTTTCGTCCAACTGTCCCCACGCCCTGACGAACACACGTCACATCCATCACGTCTAGTCTGCTTTAAGTGAGACACGAGAGTGCATCTTCCCTGAAAATCATTGGGCTTGCCTGACCGTGGTTATGTTTGATTCAGTGTTTTTTTGTTTTCTGTTGATTTTTGCTTTCCAGTGCCTCATGAGATGTTGCATGGGAACTCTCTCTCCTCTCTCTCTCTCTCTCTCTCTCTCTCTCTCTCTCTCTCTCTCTCTCTCTCTCTCTCTCTCTCTCTCTGTGTTACACGATAGCTAATGTCATCTTATATACAATGTAACGTGTCAGTGACACTTCAGCGAGACTTGACGTTGATGTTGCAGATCTAAAAACAATGCTGCGGTAAGATTAATAGTCTTCTTACTGCAGGAAGATGTTATGTGATGGAATGAAAATAATTTTGCTTTATATTACACCAAACAGCAGAACATTTGCTCCAGAAATGAAGTTACAAACAATCAGATCATGGGGTGTAAAATCAAGGTCGCTGAGTAATACTGGAATTTTAAAACAAGTGGCAGCCAAAAGGTACGGGGAAAAAACAAAACAAAACTCTCTCGATGTCGTGAGCCTTCAAATCATACTATCATGATGAGCTTGGTTCTGGTTTTCCTCTCCTTACTCATGCCTTGGGTGAGGTAAAGTCAACATTCTCATTTATAGCCAATGGCATGGTGGATGGCTGTTAGGGGAACTCAATGGCGAGCCCCATCTCCATTCCGAGGTCTTCATCTTCGTCCTGGCAGATGTTTATAACGCCTGATTTGGAGACAACATGATCACCAGCAGGGGGGCGGGGGGGGGGGGGGGGGGGGGGGGGGGCTTAGTAAACTGTGTTCTGTATGTTTCTGAATCTGAAGAGACACTGACGGACACAGCGGACATGGCTGGACACTATTGCCCTGTCCTCTCTCATGAGTGGCTTATGACGACTAGACATCAAGGCTCCTGTGTAGTACTGCTAATGCGACTGTGCCACAATGGCTCTTGGAGATGGCTGCAAATGGCGGAGTTGAAATGAGCAGCGTGGTGGAGTAACGCCACTGCGAGGGACGAAATAATAGGGAAGTAAAATGAAAAGAATGAAAGAAATTGAGACAAAAATAACGCTTCACATGCTGTGTAACAGAGTGGTTCACAGCACCCCCTCCCCCCCCCCCCCCCTCTCTCTCCTCTCAGGAGGAGGGGGATAGCTATTTTTAAGTGAGTAGTATGTCTGTCATTGACCTTCAGACCAACATAAAACAGCTTATGAAATGCAGCACTGGCACTTCAATTTTAAAGTTAGTTGGAAGGTGTGTGTGTGTGTGTGTGTGTGTGTGTGTGTGTGTGTGTGTGTGTGTGT
Organism: Conus ventricosus; assembly: GCA_018398815.1. Taxonomy (NCBI): domain Eukaryota; kingdom Metazoa; phylum Mollusca; class Gastropoda; order Neogastropoda; family Conidae; genus Conus; species Conus ventricosus. The sequence goes on along the minus strand of CM031597.1, from coordinate 100,470,292 downwards.
GTGGTGCGCGCGCGTGCGTGCGTGCGTGCGTGCGTGTGTGTGTGTGAGGGGGGGGGGGTAATATTGTAATGTTTGAAATGTGATTTACTGAGATGTGACAGAAAGATTAATTCATTATGACAGTATTTCTATTTATAATGACTGAAGGTTTAGGGCACACATTTATCAGAGTGAAGTGTGGATAAACCAGCGCGTTGGTAATATCACATGAGTGATACTTATTTTGTCAATTTCTAATCAATCGTTGATCGCAAAAATAAGATAATCAAAATAGTGAAATACTGTACTTGTACAGAATTGTTTATAGTTGGTTTTAACGAAAGCATGTCTGAGAGAAACACTGGAAACATTTAGCAACAAGCAAGATGGAGATATCAGACATAGTTGAATATGATGATAAACACAGACCGCATAATGAAGCAAACAAAATGTGTCCATCGTGTAGAGAGTGTGTATGCGAGGCGAATTATTTGTCGTTTCTCGTTGCCAAGTTCACAGAAACAATACAGAGAAGTTCACTTCATTCAAGAATAATCAATATCCTTGTGCCTTTGAGCTTTGACTATGAATGCCACATAAGCAGGTCAGTTAAACTAGTTACAGCAGGAATCAGTATGATATGTTTCACGGTTACACCATGGATTTGTGTCCTGTTTGAAAGGTACAACAAATTAAAGCAATGACATTAGCAGAATGATGAATGCGTCTTTTTACTGAGCATAGAAAACTTCGATTATTTTGTAATTGGCTGTCAGAAAACAACCTTCTGCTGACACTTCAAAGAAAACGGATAACAGATAGAAGCGATTTTTAAGATTCCTGTGTTGTTTTTGTTTCCTTTACTCTCTTTTTTGCTTGAATTGTGTTTATGGCTTCAGGTTTAATTGGTCTCTGTCTGGATTTTCTTTGAATATTGTCAGATAAGAGAAAAGAGAGAGAGAGAGAGAGAGAGAGAGAGAGAGAGAGAGAGAGAGAGAGAGAGAGGGGGAGAGAGAGAGAGAGAGAGAGAGAGAGAGAGAGAGAGAGAGAGAGAGAGAGAGAGAGAGAGGGAGGGAGGAAGGGAGGGAGAGAGAAGGACGAGAGATTTCAATGTTGTCATTCACCAACTTGTGTGACAATTCAAGACAAGCCTCAACAGGAAAAGGGTTAAAAGAAAAAGCTTCACCGACTGCCTGAAATCAGTTGTTGATGTTATGCATTTGACGTGTTCTGTTGGAAGACCTAAGATGGAGAGACAGGCAGAGAACAGCAGTAAAACAGAGGGGTGGGGGTTGGCGGTTGATGGGCTGGGGGTGGGGGGTGGGTGGGGGCTGGGGCGAAATGGGTGTAAGAAGTGGGGGCGAGTGGATCTATTTCAGCATCTCACGGGGAAGTAGGAGAACACTCCAGATATAATTTCAAAAAAGGTAGTGCGTACCTTTTTCACCAGGAATAGGGAATTGATTTCTTTCGATATCCTTCCTTTATTGTTTTTTTTTTAACCGGATATCAGCTTTCTGCTCAAACTTCTAAGCCTGACGTTGGAGAAAAGTGATTTTCAAGATTCGCATTTTGCTTTCTGCCTGTTCTGCCCACAGTATTGCCTGAATTGTAAGTCCGTAAATGTAATAAGAGTCTATGTCTGTGTTTGTTTTAAAGATTGCGATAAGGAGAGAGAGAGTGAGAGAGAGAGAGAGAGAGAGAGAGAGAGAGAGAGAGAGAGAGAGAGAGAGAGAGACAGACAGACAGACAGACAGACAGACAGACAGAGAGAGAGAGAGAGAGAGAGAGAGAGAGAGAGAGAGAGAGAGAGAGAGAGAGAGAGAGAGAGTTTCCATGCAATATCCCAGGAGGCACCTGAAAGCAAAAAATCAACAGAAGAAAAGTAAATGAATCAGAGTCAGCCAGCCAAACCCAATGATTTTCAGGGAGGCTGCACTCTTGTGGCTCACTTAAAGGAGTCTAGAAATGATGAATGTGACGTGTGTTCGTCAAGGCGTGGGGACACTTGGGCGGGAAAAGGTTGACCGGGTGTGGGGACAAGGGATTTATGTTTGCATTTCACGTGACAGAATGAAAGCTTTCATTGTGTACTTTTTCATTTCTTACTACGTTTATCTATGCGTCATCTTCTGCTCATTTTACGTACTTGTGTGTGTGTGTGTGTGTGTGTGTGTGTGTGTGTGTGTGTGTGTGTGTGTGTGTGTGTGTGTTGTCCATCTACCTTTTCACATATCAATTAAAAGATTTGTATTGTGCGACAGGAAATCATCAGCTAGGGTATTTTAACCTAACGAACTATGTCAATATCAGTAACACTGCCAGGAGAAGCAGCCACAGAAGAAGGCTTGTACGCTACGTATTTTTGACGAAAAGAATAGTCCTCAGGCTTGTGACACATACAAAAACATGAAAAGACGAAACATCTAATACTGCTGACAATAGAATGATGTATACACTTTAGGGTGGTTTAACGTATCTAACGTTCTTGTTGATGAATCCAGAAAGCCTACTGTGTGTGTGTATATATATATATATATATATATATATATATATATATATATATATATATATATATATATATGTGTGTGTGTGTGTGTGTGTGTGTGTGTGTGTGTGGTGTGTAAGAAATAATGATTTCAAATAGCTCACTTACGTCCAAAGATTGAATTGATTTCTATGTATTTCTGCTATCCTTTTTATTGTAGAATACATATATTATGAAAAGAAAAAATGCAAGTCAGTGCTTGTTTGTTCCGATGATTGTCGCAAACGATGCTACCAATTATTCACAGAGGTTGAAGGAGATAGAGATGCAGACAGACAGACAGACAGAAGGGAAGGGAGGAGAGATGTGGGGCAGAAGATTAAAGGAGGAGGACAAGAGGGTGGGATTAGGGTAGAGTAGATGAATCATCGTCTCTTAGGAAAATAATTGCCACGTTAATTTCCAGTACAGTAATCAGCAATCAAGACTAATGAAAAAAGAAAGGGGGAGCAGCTGAAAGTCCATGCGGCTGAGATTCACGATCTGGTGCACTATCGAAGGTGAAGCCTGCCACCCTTTTGTCATAGGTTGAACTTTACCTGAACTGAAACAGGGACCTATTTACTGCTGGGCAGAAAGAAAGAACTTTCCTTCCATAAAAAAGCAGAGAGAAGTTTCACTCTATGAAAAGACAATCACACAAGTGATCAGAAATTCATGACCACCAGCTCTGCAGCTATGCACTCTCACCATTCGACAAGCAACACCCTTGTATGGACACAATGAAAGAGAGAAACAAAAATTGCTGTTTTAAATGCGTTGGAGGAATATGTTTTACAGAGACTCTTTCGGCTAAGTGATAGAGGGACAGGACATAGATCAAGGATGTCAGGAGAGAACCAAGAAGGGGTTGCTGATGGCCCCTTACATGGCAGTCTGACCACACGGCAAACATACTTCCCCTTTAATTTTACCAGCCACTAAATTGTCGTTTAACTAGCTGTTGGCCGTTTGCCTCTTTTCATCCTTTTGTTGCCCAAGGTCTCAGGTTCAACTAGTTACCTACCTTTTCAGCAGTGGTGGAGGGAGAGAGAAGAAGGAGGATCGGCCTAAGTGAGGAAAGCTGAGACAGGGTGAAAGTGGGAAATGGTGTTTGAACCACTTCCATTGAAGATGTTAACAGGCCCCCTGTTCCTGCTCCTTGCTGGCGCTGTCCTCCCTCCCTACCCCTGTCCTCCCCACCTCACCCATCTCCTGATGGAAAGTGCATCAGTTCAGCGTTTCTCTGCCTCCCTTCAGTCAGACTCGCGACATGGTGGAAGCCTTAGCAAAAGTGAGAAGTTTGATTTCTTACACACACACACACACACACACACACACACACACACACACACACACACACACACACACACACACACACACATACACGCACGCATCGCTTTCTTGTGTGTGTGTGTGTGTGGTGTGTGTGTGTGTGTGTGTGTGTGTGTGTGTGTGTACATACACTTTGCACATGAGCGACTGTTGTTTCTGTGCTCTCAGTTCATGTTGTGAAATTCAGTTGAACGACTGGCGTATTAGATATAGTACTCTTAAGACATCCATAAAAGTCATTTGAAAACTAAGATCTATTACATTTCCATGTACATATGGTAAGATGCTAAGGTCTAGACCACCCAAAACAAAGTTTGCAGACCAAACCTTCCAGAGGTGTAGCGTATTGTTTTCAAATAATTTTGAATTTAAAATAACAAATGTCCAACGAGATAAAGACGGCAACTTCATAATTGTAGCATTTGTGCATTTGAAAAAGACTTTCTCCTGGTTAATGTGTTATGGGCCTATAAAGATGATCCATATTTTACAGCACGCTTAATGAAAACATAAGGAGTTATGATACCAATTATATTATTTGTGTGGGTGATTGGAATCATCACAGTGGATCCCCATCTTGACTGTCATAATTATGTACACGATAATAATCGGAAAACAAGAGAAGAACTCATAAACATGACAGAAGAAATTGGGTTGGCAGACATATGGAGGGAAGAAATCCGGAATGTAGGAGATATACCTGGCGTAAACGAACTCCACTTAAGCAAAGTCGATTAGATTCTTTTTACTATCTGAGTATCTTATTTCTTATTATGAAAACTCTGATATTGAACCAGGTTATCGATCTGACCATTCGATGGTTACTTATGTTTGAAATTCGGTAAAGGTGAAAAATCTAAAGGATTCTGGAAATTTAATGTATCTCTACTAAAGGATAAACAATATGTAGATGAAATTAATGAATTTATTCTGAATGTGATAAAGAACACGTATTGATCAATCAGCAATACAAGATCAATCAGTATTGTCTGAGTTAATAAAATCTGGACTCAAATTTAAATTAAAAGACAAGTCTTTCTAGATTTCCTATTAATGAAATAAGAGGTAAATCAATAGCCTACGCACAATGAATAGAAAAAAAACCATCAGAAAAAGAAAATCGAAATCACCAAAAATATAAAGAACTTGAGAGGATAGAAAATAAAGGAGAAGCTGAAATAAGAAGGATTGAGAAAAAAATCGAGAATTTAGAGCGATCAGGGAACAGAAAATGGAAGGTGTACTGTTATGGTCAAAGGCGAGGGTGGATCGCAGATGGTGAAAAAAATCTCGAAATACTTTTGTAACTGGAAAAAGAATTATATTAGTAAACAATGACCAGACTAGTAACCAAAGATGATGAAGTAATAAAAGAACTGAAAGATCTTTTAACGAAGTTAAAACTTTCTACGAAAACTTATACAAGAAAAAGGTAACTGAAAAATGCGAAATAAAAAAAAAAACTTGTTAAATACTAATTCCAAATTATTGAAGATGATAAACAAATGCTGGAAGGGGAAATCACTTTAGAAGAAGCAAGTGTAGCTTTAAAAAAATATGAAACATGGCAAAAGCCCAGGTACAGATGGGTTCTGTGCCGAATTTTTTTAAGTTCTTTTGGAAAATACTTGGCCCACTGGTGGTAAGATCTATAAATGAATCGTATAGGGATGGAGAATTTTCGGCAACACAAAAGGAGGGACTGATTATTTCTATACCAAAAGGTGATAAACCCAAAGAATTTGTAAAAAAACTGGCGTCCCATCTCCCTCCTAAATGTAGTTTACAAGATAGCTTCCTCGTGTATTTCCAAGAGAATCAGAAATGTTTTACCTTCTATCATCAGTGAAGACCAAACAGGTTTCATGGCTAACAGATATATGGGTGACAATATTAGACTGATTTATGATTTGATTAATTATTTAAATGCAAGAAATCTCCCTGGTCTGTTGCTATCTATAGATTTTGAAAAAGCCTTCGACTCCCTCGACTGGGATTTTATGTTTAATGTGCTAAGGGCTTTTGGTTTTGGTAACAGTATATGCCTTTGGATAGAAACTTGCTATAAAGATATTAAATCAACAGTCACTGTAAATGGCCAGGACTACACAATGGTTTAAAATAGAAAGGGGGTGTAGACAGGGAGACCCTATATCTCCTTACCTATTCATAATATGTGCAAAAATTCTAGCGATAATGATAAGGAAGACAAGAACATAAAAGGTATAAAAATAAACGATATAGAACACAAAATAGTTCAGTTCGCTGATGACACTCAGCTAGTAAACATTGGTGACAAAACTTCATTTGAACGATCTATAAATGTCCTTACCACGTTTGGCAGAATTTTCAGGCCTACTCTTGAATAATGAAAAAAAACGCAAATCAATGGCTAGGGTATTATAAAAACTCTAAAAGAAGATACTGTCCTCATCTGAAAATGATATGGAATCCTTCTAAATTCAAAATACTGGGTGTTTGGTTCACTCAAGACCTAAAAGAATGTGAAAACCTAAATTATAATGATAAATTTTCGGAAGTTAAAACATTATTCAAAATTTGGTCTCGGAGAAGTATAAACGCCAGTTGGAAGAGTTGCTGTTCTCAAGTCCCTTATTTCTATCAAAACTTATTACACCTCTGGATTTTGCTACCTAACCCTCCTGACCTTTTAATTCAAAAACTTCAAAAGATGTGTTTCAGCTGCATTTGGAATGGCAAACAAGATAGAATAAGCAGGAAAACAGCAGTGAAGACTGTAAAGCAAGGTGGTTTAAAACTACCTGTTATAAAAAAATACATTAATGCTTTGAAACTTCTGTGGATAAAGAAACTTAAAACCACAAATCATAAATGGAAGAACATCGTTTTAAAAATATACCCTTTCAGTGATAGAATCAAAAATTATGGACCAGGGTACGGTTCTGGATACACAAGTATTAATTTGTTTTGGAAAGACACGTTTACAGCCTATCGGGAATTTTGTCTATGTGTGACACCTGAGACATTAAATGAACTACTTGTTGACCCGTATTTTACAATGATATGATAAAAGTAGGAAATGCGGTAATCAAGCAAAATAAGTTAATTGAGAAAGGAATATTTGCAATAAAACACTTTCTGAAACAAAATGGACAATTTATGAGCTTTAGAGAATTTAGCATTAATGTTGACTACGCCATTGATTTTATCACATACAATGGATGGATTTCTTCAATTGAAACAATTCATAAGGAAACGGGTATCAAATAGATAATAACACAGACATAAATCATAACACACCGAAGGCTTTAAATATTATTATGAAAGAAAATATAGGAGCCAAACGGTTCTATGAAATTTTCATTCGAGATGAGCGCAAGCCAAATTGCTTGCTCCAAATGGCAAAACAAACTGAATTCTGAAATCCATTGGACTAATGTATTTACTCATGTCCACAAAATCAAGGATATAAAATTAAATGGCTACTAATTCGAATCATACACAGAATTATTGGTACAAATATTGTCTTAAATGCTTTGGGCTTAACAAACACGACAAGTTGTACTTTCTGTAACGAAGAGAGAGATTCGATCCATCACTTTTTATGGATGTGTAGCCACGCTCAAACGTTTTGGAAAGAAGTTGAAAAGTTATTTAATGAAAAATGCCCGAAACACATCTGACATCAAAATCACACGAGATATCGTTATTTTTGGAATAGATCAACGTGTGAAAACAGAGACAGTTTTTGATTTCATTATATGCTAGCTAAATTTCATATATGTAAGTGCAAAATCGAAACACGTAGACCAAATGCTTCAATTTTTCAGAGCCAATTGAGCAATAGATATAAAATCGAATTGTTTAATGCCAAAGTCAACAACAATCTAAATAATTTTCATGCTGCATGGAACAACTATAGGCCAATGATTCTTTAAGAAAACACTTCTTTAAGATCTTGATCTAATACACATTTCCATATGCCCAGTCTCCTTTCTTCCACAACCTCCCTCTGAAATGGAGAGAGTGAGGAAGGAGAGGAGATCTCGCAAAAGATGATGTCACTCTTTTTTCTTTTTTCCTTTCCCACTGGGTTTTGTTGTTGTTGTTGTTTTTTCTTCTCTGTCGTCTAAACTTATGTACGTGTCTATGTATATCTTGTTTGTTTGTTTTGGGTTTTTTTTTTTTTGCTTTGGAAAAAACTGTTTTGGACATATGCCATTAACTTACAGAAATGATGTCAATGTACATATGACTTGGTGCACTGTCCCTTTATGCGCTTTTGTAATCTCTATATTGTTTGATTAAAAACGTGAAAACCGAAAAAAAAAAAAGTTTGAAGACCAAACCAGCCGCCGTGGCGAAGTGGTTAGCGTCGCGGACTCCCGGCTGGGAGGTCGTGGGTTCGAATCCCATCAGAGTCATGTGGGTTTTTTTTCTGCCCCGACCGGCTTCTACCCAGAGTTGAGTTTGCTGCGGACTCAGTTTGGGAAGACTGGGACCACACAGTCGAGTTTCATCCACTTAATGGATGCGTTTCTGAGAGGTGTTGCTCAAATTTCCTGACCAACACTGCAGGTGCCTGTATCTCTCGGGCCTGGTTGACGCCGGGATATATTATGAAAGGAAGCGTAGAGTACAGCCCTGTCATGTAGTCTCAGACCGAAATGGAAATCCGTAGCATCATCTTAATCATCCTCATTCTCATCGATCAGCATAAAAAAAATGTCTCAAATTCTGTGGCCCTTCATGCCCTGCTCTCATGGTGACCTCAATTTCGATGTCCTCTCCACGTCTGTGGCCTTGGTTTGGTTCCGTCGGGGTCACCGGTATCGGCGAGTCCATGGGGGCTGTCGTTGGACGGACGTGGTGGCGCCCTCCGGAGGGAGAGCTCACTCACGCCGGCTCCGCGACTAAGCAATTATTGTCGTCAGTAGGGGGCTTAGTAGGTGGTGTCCTGCGTATGTTAGATCAGAACAGGCACCACTGAACACCACCGAAGTGACTCGGCAGCAGTGCAGTGTCTCCTCTGGTGGGTTGCCTCTTGACGACTTGACATTGACTGCTCCCTGTGGATTTTCGGTGCCGGGGCTGCGGCGGGGCCGACCGGGCTGTGGCTGTGGACGGGGTGGTCGGAATGAGCGGCGTGGGTTCACTGCCTCTGAGGAGGCGCAGAGGCTGGGACGGCAAAAAAAAAAAAAAAGTTTGCAGACCAAACGCACATAGTGATCACAGTTTGCCCAGCAAATAAACTCTTGGTATGGTGCTTGCAAATGATTCTCTGCTTCTGGCTTTTTTCTCCCCTCTCCTCCCGCCTTTCTTCCTTGCTATTTGTCTTGTCTCCCGTAACACCGCCGCCCCCCAAGGGGCCCACTCTCTTTTCATGTTTGATTCTTTTCTGAACTATCACAGCCCCAACCCCACTTCCCATCCTATCTGTGACCATGTTTATGTTTAACAGAAAATGCATTGACGAACCAACAGCCTTAAGTCCAGTACCCAGGGTCAACAATTAGTTGGTATACTAAACGTTCAAAAGCTTTAAAACATTCGTTCCTGTTTTGTGGAACAAAAGATGCCCCTTCCACATTCAACAACCACAACGTTCTAGTTCTCGGTATTTTGTGTGACTTGGCAATTACTGGGTGAAAAATATGTCCTTGATGTGCAAAACGGAAGGTAAAGGGTAAATATCACACGCACACACACCCCACACACACACACACACACACACACGCATACACGCGCGCGCACGCACGCACGCACGCACACGCAAGCACGCACGCACGTACACACGGTCGCGCGCGCACACACACACACACACACACACACACACACACACACACACACACACACACACACACACACACACACACACACACACACACACACACACTGACCTGACCTTTTTTATTACTCAGCCACCGAAGTGGTTTGCTACAGCTTCTGTCATGGTGACAAGCAATTTTGAGTGACCAGAACTAGTTAATAGACCGATGAACATCTTGTAATTTGCACCTGAAGAGAGCGTCAGGAGGGGGCATGGTAAAAGATGGCTGGGATGGGAGAAAGATGAGTGAGAGGGTGGGAGGCAGCAGAGATCATGGAAAAGGGATTCTCTTAACATCCTGCATGGCTATGTGATGGCTGACCAAACACCATTTCCCACCTCCATCATACCCTAGCTGCCCATGTCATTAGGCTGATCTTTCCCTTCTCCCGTGTACCCTATAGCTCTGCTCATTTTCCTGAGGCAATGTTGCCGTCTCCAGCCTTGATTTGGCGAGTTATTTTTGGTGTCATCTGATGTCGTGTGATAAGAAAGAGACAGGATTTCTAGATATTGAGTTTTTAATTCGATCAGTTTTCTTGGGGGCTTAACTTAGCGTGCTGATAAAGGCAATTCTCAAAAATCGGAAGACTGATGCATTTTACACACATGCATATGTCAGTTTGCCTTACATTTTACTCATGTGTATCTGACACATGGATCAGTAAAGGTTCATGACAAAGAATTCTGTCTACATCTTGTATGGCAGCATGGCGGCTCGTCAAATATCCTTTCCTCTTTGTATCATAATTCAGCTGTTTTTGTTGTTACTTACTAAAATGAAGCAACAAATCCACGTG